>CM070038.1:41224483-41243465 GCA_036250615.1 Ptychadena robeensis | reverse complement strand
GGAGGGACGTCACGCAAAAGGGGATTCAGGCATGCATTGAACACGCTATCTGGAACACTGATGTGGTAGGAGCAGACTCTTCCATCTTTCCCCTAGTGGGGTGCAGAGACTGGATCCAACAGCATAGACAAAGAAATTCGGGTCTGGGGGACTATACACTGCCACCGGGAGCTGCAACAGAGACAAGAGAGGACACTTATTGATTAGTGATGAGCCGCAATATTCAAATTCACGATATTTCGTGAATAATTCTATTTATATTTGATTTGATACTTGTAAATACACATTTTTCGCGTATGACATATGACATAATATAATCGCGATGCCACATTTATAATTGCATTACCAATCAAGTATCATTGCATAAAGAATAAATGAATAAATATTTATTACACATGATGAAATCTGAAATGACATAGGATCTAGACTCAGTAAGTTACATAAAAACAGATTCAAAAAATAGATGACCATACACAGTCACAACATAATCATGGGCATCAAAGTAACCTCTCAAGAGGCCAGTACTGAGGAATACATGGCCATAAGCTTGCCAGTGCATAATATCTTGAATATTCGAAGTTGTGAATATCCGCGGCCATATTCTCGAAAAGCTGATATTCAACAAAAATATTTGCAATTCGAATATTTAGGCTCAACACTATCATCGATTTGATCAATGTAATATCAACATGAAAGAACAATCATTGGCAACAGAGATGGTTGTGAAATATTGTTTATTTCAGAGTTTATTGCGAAGACTCTGATTAAGGGATCATCAACAATATTGCTAAAAGTGTGGAGAAGAGTTGCGGAAACATATAAAAATGTTTTTATTGCTCTAGCACGTTGTTTTTGCGTGAATTCAAAGTTAAGCCAAAATTTCAACTGATGTATGCTAGAGCAATACTTTCTTGTAATGGCAGCATAACCATTCTCTACATCTCCATGAATTCTGCTGATGATACCATGTTCACAGGCTTTGGCTGGGCCTACGTGGTTACATTTTTCATATGATCGACTTACCATATGATCGTTTTAAACTCGATCGTATTACATTTGGATCATTTTTACCATCACATAATGCTGGGCATACACATACCGAGCAGGTCAGACAGACCTACTCCGATGTGTGCCGAGATGCTAACGTGATGACGTCATCACATTAGCATCCCGTTGCATTATGGGGCACCTTCAATCGGCCGGGCACCCTTTGTATGCCGGCCATAAGATGCAACGAAGACGCCGTCTTCATTGCAGCTTATGGCATCGGCTTCCATCGGCTCGCGCCGGCCAGAGATTATCGGACATGTCCGTTCTCTGGCCGGCCGAGCTGTGGGGCGACAGGTATCTGTCGCCCCATGTGGGCACATGCCGATTAGCGGCCGATTTTTAACCTGACTGATGGCGCGAGCGCGCACGCCCGTCGGTCAGATTAAAAATCGGCCACTTATCGGCATGTGTATGCCTAGCATAATGCAGTGGTTCACATTCCCTGCAGGGCCCCCTTTTCTAGATAGAAAATTATTGAGCAACCCCACCCCCATTCAAACTACACAGGTTCAGATGGAGGGCCATTTCCCACTTACCGCGTTTGTGTTGCAGTATTGTGTACTAGGGGGTACTACTAACTCATACATCTTTATTTGGGTTTCACACCATAAAATACATAAACATTCATCATTCACATAGAGACACACACTACACTCGTACAGATATATGCATCATTCACATAGAAATACACACTACACTCATACAGAAATATGCATTATTCACATAGAGACACACACTACACTCATACAGACACATTCATCATTCACATAGAGACACACATACTACACTTATACAGAAACATTCATCATTCACTAAGAGACACACATACTACACTTATACAGAAACATTCATCATTCACTAAGAGACACACATACTACACTTATACAGAAACATTCATTATTCACATAGAGACACAAATACTACACTTATACAGAAACATTCATCATTCACATAAAGACACACACTTCACTTATACAGAAACATCCATCATTCACATAGAGACACACACTACTCATACAGAAACATTCATCATTCACATAGAGACACACACACTACATTTATACAGAAACATTCATCATTCACATAGAGACAGACACTACACTCATACAGAAATATGCGTAATTTACATAGAGACACACACTACACTTATACAAAAATATGTATCGTATACCTTTGCAAACGGTTATTACTTTTTCATTTTGACCCAAAAATGCTGTAATACTAATAATTTTTCAATAAAGCTTGTTTGGAAAAAAAAATATGTATCATTCATATAGAGACACCCACTACACTCATACAGAAACATTCATCATTCACATAGAGACACACACTTCACTCATGCAGAGACATGAAATATGCACATAGAGACACACACACACAGAAACACAGAGGCATGCACATTGTATGCACGCTACTTATTGTCTGGAACTTGTTCCTCCATGGTTTGCTTGTCCCTCCCTCAGCCCCTTAGCTGCACCCCTCAGAATACCTCTGTGGCCGCCAGTTTGGGAACCACTGACATAATGTGATAGATTTCCAACAGATCGATTCCTTTCCTTAGTCTTGTGTGCATGCTCCATAGTATGATCTGATATTAATCAATCTACACATATATAAAACCTGTCATATACTTAAATGATAGACGGAAATTTAACAACATGTCCAATCACTGCTCAACCTATTTTATGTTCAATTTTGATCCTATTTTTGGATCCGATTAGTTTTTTCAATTAAGACAGAATAGAAAAATTGAACTATGTATGCCCAGCTTAACTCAAAAGTCTGCTATGCGAAATTTATAAACAATATACAGCCATCTCTAATCATCTAGAGTGATATGACAGTCAGATTGGGATATATATGGCCACATTGAAACCAATTTCTTCCCCCGAGACCCACCTTCTGTGCCATGACATGGTCTTACCTGATGGCACTATAAACAATATCTCAATACTTACTCTGGGTCTGTAGTGGCTGTCTGCCATCAGAATCAGATGCACTGCAAAAGAAAATGTAAGAAAAATGTCACAGAACTAATAGCGGTGTGCTCTAATACTGAATTCCAATATTTGACGTTGATAGCCCAAAATTATTTTTTCCTTCAAAGGAATAAAGTGGAGTTGTAAAAAAACCCTTATATTGTTGACAAGTATCCATGTTTAGCGATTTCCTTCTCACTTGCTGTCCTGGTTGCAATGGATTTAGGAGACAGGAAGTGACGAGAAAATCGCCACAAAATCTTCAAAAAAGTGACAGCAATAATAACACTTTGTACACAACAAAAAGCATATCCTTACCCTAGTTGTACTGCAACGTCCTGCCCTACACCCAAAAATGTTGCAGTTGACCCTGCCACACTCCATGGCACTAAGGATTTCCTCTCATGTGACGCAAGAAGCAAAGTGGACTGGTATTTTAAACCCTTAAGCAGGGAACACACGCATAGATATAAGCCAGATCGATGCCTGCTTCGAGCACTCACGGCCATCTATCTGGCCCATATCTAATGCTGCCATCACTGTTTTTGAGTGGGACCAATCAATCCCGCTCGAAAACAGGGATATCGGACATGACTTTAAACCACGGTTGATGTCCATTGCTTTGCATGGAGACCGCAGCGCACAAACATGAGATAATTTAGATCAGTGCCCTTTTGCCCATTATTACCCATACTGCTACAATAAATAAGCAAATACATGAGTGCAGATATCCGGAAGACAAAGCTGAATAAAGACGAATGGTGATTAATCGCCCAGAGCTGAGCAGAGCAATCCGCCTTGAAAAGAACATTACTTTGCTATTAAAAATAAACTTGCTATTTGCGTTAGTCCCCCGGGCTATGTCTGTGAGAAGAAAAGGAATAGAAGTTTTCATTATAAAAACTCCCGCTCTGCGGGGCAGGGGGACTCCTCACTCAATGGGCGATAAAGCTGCTACAATTGGCAGCAGGCAGAGGATTGTTGTGAAGGATCCGAATAATGCCGCAAAGAGGCTGTTACATTGTATTTATTGCTCACGGCACGACTACCATTATGTGGATGCGCTAGCTGAGACCAAACTGCAAAAATCAAAGTGTATCCATTTTCTTCATGGATATTGAGGCTGCAATGTGGACATGATATGTATATACTATTCATATGAGGTGTCAATGTGAAATGATGATCTTACTTTGCATTCCTTTGTTTGCATTTGAATTTGTTACCTGTTGAGAAAAGAAAAGGATGTTGTTACAAACAAGCATTTCCAACAACCTAAGATTTTAGCTGATTTGTACGTTCAAAAGCAAATGAATACATTTTAATCATGGATTAAAGTATAGTGATGTTTAATCTTTGTAAACTGAGCCTTAGGCTATGTCTCCACATCCGTGGGGACCCCCTACACTGAGCGCAGTGCTTGGCGGGGGATCTTGACGGATCACATACACTTTACCTGCTTGGCAGATGCTGTGTTCTCACGGCGCTGAGCTAATCCCTGATGCAGGGGTTAGCGTAGTGCAGTACATTAACCCCTGCATCGGGGGATGTCTGAACAGCGAATGCGCCGGCCAGCATAAGTGTATGTGATCCGTCGGGATCCCTGCCAAGCACTGTGCTGAATGTACGGGTCCCGACAGATCACACAACGTTGTAAAAACATGCCCTTAGGGTAGCTGGTTTTCAGAAATTAATAATGTTGAGCGGCATATGGTATATTCAGGTTCATGTAATTTTGCAAATATATTAAGGAACATTCAAAATTCATAAAAAATCGATTCGGCCATACTCTATTGCCTGACATCGCGCATAGCTGATTCACGAACCAGCTTTACAGCCTCTCTTCTTCACTCTGTGATCTTAGCCAGTACGAGCCCTGTGCGCATTGCGCTTATCCATTTGCAATGCACGATGTATGCCGGTAAACAAAGTTGAAGCATTTGCGGATATCCAATCGCAGATATGCGAAATATTGCAAATTCTCGAATGTGAGATATTCGTCGAATATATTTGAATATTCTTGCTCAACATAAAAAAATTAAGCCTTAGGTGGGTGATTTTAGAGAACTGAGCCTTAAGGTGGTTTTTCACGTGTAGATTTTTTCGTTAGATGGATACATTTTTTTAGATAAATAAACAAATTTTTATTTGTCGTAATTTCGAATGTATTTTCATTCCATATCAGCGATGATTGAACAAAAAATAAAATTTTACATTCGATAAATGAAAGAACGATGTTCAAACAAAAAATGTAATTGCCAGTTGATTGAAGAAAAATTCTACACGTGTAATCCACCTTTAGGGGGGAGATTTAAATGAACTGGACTGGGGGGGAAGGTCTATCAACTGAATCAGAGCGGGCAATTTTTTTACAAACTAAACCTTATGGAGGTGATTTTCAACTGGGCCTTTGGGGGCCAAAGTTCATGAACTAAGTCTAACGGGAGCTGTGTTCACAAACTGAGTCTTGGGGAGGGGGTGCATTCCTTAGGGGGACAATTTTTGGGACTGAGATCTAGGGTGGCAATCTTCATGAACTTAGCCTTAGAGGGGAGCCTTTAATAAAAGTATCAAATCTTGTCAATAGCAGTGTGTGCGCGCGTGCGCCTGATTCAAGGACTGATAAAAGTGTGACCAATAGGACTATAGCATGTAAGATTGAGGTATATGACTCAGTGTTCTCTGTAAAGCACTGTTTAATACGTCAGAGCCACTGAAACTTTAAAAACTGTGCTGTTAGTGTGCTTTTGCGATGCTATAAAGAATTCAAGGAAACTGACCTAAATAAAAAAAAATGGGTCAACAGGCCACAATGCAAAAACCTCTAATGTGTATTAATGCAATGCAGTTGGTATGCCTGTCCTACATACGGTCATTTTATTAAATTTTAAGACTATTGATATATATTTAAACATATGTTTTATGGTGTTTTAAAGTTCGCAGTTAAAGCTTGCTCTAGATTAAACTGAAATTAAAGGGTATAAATGTTTTACGTTTAGACAAAAGGTTACTCTTTTTTTACATTTTTGGAAAGTGCAGTTACCCAGAACCACCAGCAGATGGCGTCCCAGCACGAGCAGTTGCACTAAATTCTACATTCTCTTTATCAGAGTGAAAAGAAGAAATGAAGATACTTACTAAGAGCAACGACAATCCCCAGAACAAACATGACAATGGCCAGGATTATCCCTGTCATCCTTACTGTGTCATAATCTGTATAGAAACACAAAATGTTATTTCTGAGCCAACAGATAAAAAATGGATTCATTAATCTTTATGAACTTTCCCCACTCTCACTATTGTTCCTGCTGAGAAGAGCATTCTTTCTTTTGGTCCCAAAGTCTTTTATCATTCTTTCATTTACGATCCATCTTTTATACCTGTTGGAATGGATGCAGACTTGTGCGACCAAAAAGATTGTTTTACAACCCCAAGTGTACATATATATGCAGTGGTGCACCCTATGTAGCGTGGGTTTAATAAGTGCCATCTTCCTCACTGTCTCCCTCACTATTCTCTGTGTCAGCCTCCTGCATGGTAGATTTCGCTGCAGATGGACCTCCCTGTTCTTGACTGATCCTCTGATTCGTTATCTTCATCCATAAGTCACCAGCTGCCTTTGGGTCACATGTAACTCTCACAGTACAACGTTTGACCCCCCCAGATCTCATACCTCAGTAGTCAAACAGTGCTTTTCTCTTGTCAGATTTTACACTTACATATGCCTACTGTGACTTTCAAACCCCAGATCTCCAACACCCTTTAATCCAACAACTTTAATCTCAACTCAATCTGCAATATCAACTTCAGCCACAAGCTGTCCCCAGTGAACACTTGCTGTCAAAGCACAGCACTAGCTTCCTTCTTACCCATCACTGGTATTCAGATGCGCTTACTAAGGTAAGCATAGCTCGTTTTTGGTCCATTTTGAATACCAGCATACCACTTATGTGCTGCCCTGTATACATACCACTCTTCTTTAAGGCCCATATGACATGAATGATCACTTCATATTAGCTTCACAATTCAGACTGCATTGACTATCCTAGATTTATACTACCAGGACACTTCACTTACCATAGACAAAAGGGTCTCCATTTCCGTATATGTTAACTAAAAAAAGAAAAAGAAATAATGTTAAAGTAAAAATACAATAGCAAAGGTGCATGAGGGCTTCTGGTCAGAGTATAGATGGCTTCATCTGCCTTTACAGACCAACTTTATCAACTGATGCAGGGTCCATTTAGCCTTTCAGTTTGTAGTGAAGCTGTGAAACCTTTTGGGGTAAATATAGGGTCTTTTTGGGTAGAAGTTGGATTTCTGTAGTCTATCAGGTTAGACTAAGTTGTAGGATCTGTGTAGCCTTCAGTTTCAGATGATGGGTCTACACAGGTCTGGCAGATGTAGGATCTTTGTGGTCTTTTGGTATAGATGTATGGTCTGTATAGCGTTTTTGTTTGATGTAGCGGAAGCAGATGAAGTAGTTGTATGTGTTGTCTTTAGGGAAAGGTTTGTTTGGCTATGAGAGCTGTATAGGGTCTATATTAGGAACTTTTTAGCAATACTGTCAGGTCTTGTTAGACTTTTGTAATACATGTCGGGTCTCTGTAGCCTTTCGTGGTATACGTAGGGTTACATTGGTCTTTTGAGTTAGTTTCTTTGGGGGGGGGGGGGGGGGGGGGGATATAGGGTCGGTACAGCTTTTTCATTAGGAAAAATTAGAAGAGATGTAGTGTCTGTTTAGCCATTATAGATGTCTGATCCATGTAGCCTTTGTGGTAGATGTATGGTACTTGGTACTTTTTGGGATTGATGCAGGGTCTCTGCAACCTTGTTTAAAGGTAGCCATACATGGTCAATTTGTCACCGATGGATTCCCAATCCAATCATTCCAGGCGATTGTGCAATCGGCGATTGATCGGGTCGCCAATCGATGCAACACCACTTTGGGAATCCGATTTGTGGTCAATTTGGACATGAGCTGATCTCCAAAATGGCCGATTCCACAAAATCCATCAATCGGAAAGGCTGCTGCAAAGGGAGCTATGGGTCCACCAACTTACTCCGATTGCCAAATGATCAACCAAAAAAAACCAACATGGCTGATTTTTAGTCGATTCCGAATTTGTTTGGTCGATCGTTTAGGGTGGCCAGAACTTGATTGATCACCGTTCGATCACCGTTCGATCACCATTCGATCGCCATGAACGTGCATGGTGATCGATCCGTCAAAAATCAAGTGAAAAATGTATGTAAGCTCCTAGAGGCATGTTAGGATCAATTTTGTTTTATCTTTCTATGCCTTTCTGGTAGAATTAAGGGTTTTTGAAGTCGGGATAGCCTCTTTGAAGACTTGTTTGGGACTCTGAGAAGTTATGTACAGATTTTTTTTATTTATGGAAAACCTGAGAAAAAGAAGTCAAATCTATAATATTAATAGGTTAAGCAAACCTATCTGAATATTTGTTAAGCCATTGTCCCAATAAAGATGGAACAAAAGATATTTATCTTTCCTAATTCCTGGTAAAAGCACAGGAGTGGTACTGCAAGTTGGCAGATAGCAGAGACAAAGTTTATCACCTATCGAGGCTCTTCAGAGTTGTTCTCTTGCGGTTTAGCTAAAAGTCTAGAATTGATCTCATTAGGAAGAAGCTGCATCTACTTATAGTGTTCTGCTGGGAATGTGATGTCTGTGCTACTGTTTGTGTAATTTTTAATGGCTAGGATCAAAGTCAGAGTCCTTCAACTATCATTGCTGATTTCCTTGGTTGCGTTTCTAAAATCACAATAAGCTGTAGGTCCTGAAGTCCAGGAATAAAGTTTCCTTAATTCTTGAATTCAACCACCAAAATAATCCAAGGTTGGCACACACCAGCTGAGGCTTACTTTCAGTGGACATGCTAGCTTGCCTAGTTAAAATAGTAGTGATGGGTGCGCAAGCCTAGAATATAAGCTGTATGTAAATCTTAACTATAACATTATGCTATTTGCTCCCCTTTGGGTTGTCCTTTAAAGCAGGGGTGTCATACTCAAATACAAGTTGTGGGCCAACCTTGATGCTTATTTAAATATCTAATTATATTGCGGGTCATTTTTGTGTGTGTACACACACTGTACACACAGGGATAGGGGCACACATGGACTACAAATAAACTGTATAGTTTATACAGTGTATGTAGTTCATGCTTACCCCTATCATAAATTAAATTCCCTGCAGCCCCCTACCAGCTGCACTCACCATGCCTCTGTCCTCCACATCATGGAGTAGAGAACAATGGATCTCAGCATACTCCAGGCAGCGGGTGTTCACTGTGACATCACTGTAATGCACCGCTGAGCTGCCAGGACTTATAGTAGTCTACTCCCGGATAGGGAGAACCATACCTGACAACCCTCCTGATATTATGTGGCTTTCCCAACCCAATTTCAAGAAATCCCGGATTTTTCCCGGATTCTTGAAATTGCGCTAATTTAGCAGGGAGAAGGCGTTACTCTCCCAGCTAATGTCCCACCCCACATATTATCAGTACAAGTGGGGTGGGACATTAGCAGGGAGAGAAAGGCCTTCTCCCTTTAAAAAAAACGAGGCACTGGGGCCAGATTTTGACGCCTATGTTTTTAAGTGGTTTTCATTTACAATTTTGGTTTATATGTTCATTTTGCTGGAGAGTCTTTTCCCAGATTGTACTATTACTGGGTGATTGTAAAGGTAGACATAGACGGCTTGATTCCCTTGCAATTGATTCTCGATTCGATCATTCCCAGGGATCGTGGAATCAAGGATTGATCGTTTTGAAATCGAGGAGCACACCACCTTGGGAAACTGAACTGGGGTCGATTTTGACAGGAGCCGAATGCCTGTGGCCCAAAAAGGTTAATCGCTCAGGAATCAAACGAAAGATCGAGCCCTGTATGGGTGGCTTTGGGTTACCATCTGCTGTTCTGCCTTTACTTTGGAGCTAACAGGATAGGTGCTCTCTTTGATAGACAGGGAGCATACAGAGGCTTGAGGTAACAGAACCAAGCTTGACTGACTGATTTTTCATGAGACTCGAATGGCTCGGTTGGAGCTTAGTTAGAATTGCCTTCCTTTGTGACAGGTTCCCTTTATGTAATCGCAGGGAAACACTCTAATAATAGATCCAAGAATTTTTCAGTCAGTTTTTCAGGAAGGGAAGCAGAGGGAGAGGGGTGATATGGTGGAGGGGAGAGGAGATGGAGATGGATAGACAGCACTTTGGGGATTTGATGGGTCAGCGGGGAATCCTCACTGCAGCTCCTGGCCATTCTCTCATTCATAGTCATATAAGAAGACATTGAGTCAGCACATTCACACCTCATTGCTCTCGACAAGAGCCGCAGGAAAGCCATCCATTAACCGTACCGTTATTGGCTGGCAATTAGAGAAGCAGCACACTCTACCTATCAACATTCATTTGGGAGATGACTGGAATCCGGGTTTATATTTGCCATGAAAGAGAAATAATATTGGCCTTGCTTAAAGGTTCATATCACCTGAGCTTGGTATTTTAGAATTTGCAGAGTTCCAATATTGAATATTAGCTTCAAAAATGAGCAGCTCTTTACCTCAGAATATAGAGGTTTAAGACAAAGGGATGAGGTCTGGGATTCCTCTGGCTAAAGGTAGGCATACACGCCTCAATTCTCTCTGGATAGATGAGGGACAGACTGCAGCTTGATGACATCATCACACTGCAGCTGGACCCTAAGGGGATCGGCGGGCACCTTTGCGTGCTGTCCCCATCCAAAGTAATGGGATCAGACGGGAATCTACCAGCATGACGGATCACCGTGCGATGCGACAGATTCCGTGTTGATCTTGCCAGGTAGGCACAGCAGATTTTCGGCTGAGCGACTGCTGGCCTATTGGCAGGAACGCACACAGCGGTCGATCGCCCAAAAAATCAGGTGAAAATAAGACTGTGTATGGCTACCTTTAGGCTCCACTGCTGCGGCCACAAAACACATGCATTGCATTTCAGACAGGGTTGTGGTGCATTGCAGATTTGAAAACGCAGTAAACTGCGGCCACACTGCACCTATGGGGTTCTGCTCCATTGGGGACAATGGGAGCGGTTCAGGCTCGTTTTTTAAGGTAGCCATAGATTCCTTGATACCTCTGTGATTGATTCTTGATTCGCTTATTTGGAATCGGCGATTGCTCGTTTTGCAATCGATGAGCACACCACTTTGGTAAACCAATTTGGGGTCGATTTTGACAGAATGGCTGCAGCATAGAAAGCTATGGGTCAATCACACAGGAAGTGCCATCCACCAACATACGTACGTACAATTAACAAACGATCGACCAATCATGTCTGATCAAGGTTTGTATTTTGGGGTCAATCATTCAAGGTGAGCAGCACTCGATTCATGGCCGATCGATCAACACAAACGCGCTCGGCAATCGTTTGGTCAAAAATCTACTGAAAAATCGACCCGCATATGGCCACCTTATGCAATACTACCTATACCCTCCAAATGTGTATCACTGCTTTCTAAGCAATAAAAGGGCGATGAAAATAATCAAAATCACAAATCGTTTTTATTTTGTAAAAGATTTGTTCCTATCATATGTTCTGACTCATATATAATTATTATTTGCTCTCCAGATTTATAGCCTGCACCCCTCTGTGATGAGTGTCGGATTTGTTCTTTGCGCTAATTGATGCTCCATTATTGAGAGGTAGGCAGCAGAGCAGTGTGTGACCTTGAGGATGGGAGTAAAGGTCAGCCAGGGCTGATGATGGAATATAAATGATTGTAGTTATAAATAAATAGACATGTTTAATGGTAGGAGCTGTGATGCAGAGATGTTACGGATTAGCAACTCCACCAAGTGTAAATATGTCATATTGCAGGCGATAATAGAATAAGGAGGATGGGGATTACCATTCATGTAATTGGGAACAATGCACTCACTACAGTAATGACTCATAAAGAAATTCCAGCTAAAACCTAAGATAAAAAATGGTAAATGTATTTTTGCTGCAATATGGACCGATCTACAGATTTCCCTTGGGGTCCTGTTTTTTGCAAAGTGATGGAACCTACTTCTTCTGAGCCCAGTTCATTCTGGGTTTATCTCATCTATTGAAAGAAGAATCCCAGTAACTAATTCTTTGTCACTCTATTCTCTTCGCTCTCCCCTATTCATACTTCCATTAGCACATGAGCTCTGTATCCCAACCGCATGACTGGCTCCTTGTGTGGTTTCTCTTTCCTCCAGGCTGAGCTCTGCTGTACAGGGGACTCCCCATGACTCACACCAAGTATCAGATTCAGCTGGTTAGACTTAATTTGTGATACATTAATCATTACAGAGCTGAATCATTTGTATAGATGTATTCTTTGTTCAAAATGGGTTAGAATTCTCTTTAAAGTGCACCTAACCCCACCAGACAAACTTTTGTACCTGGTACCCCCCCCCCCCCCCCCCCCATTAATGGAGCAATCTGTAAATAAAAAATCATTACCTGTGAGGAGATATCTATGTATTGACCCCCCCCTCCTCCCCCACCTCTTCTCCCTGTCTGTTCCTATCCTCTCTGCCTGGCACGGGACATTCCTTGAGGTTGCTATTCACGTTTTTATGTCTCCTGCTTTCACTTTGTGTCCATTGACAGACATTGTTTTGTTTTTTTAGTTCAGGTGCGCTTTAACTTATTTCCCAATTACTTATTATACAGTATGCTCTTGCAAATGAGGGTCAGATGAGGAACTGCCAACATCACTTGGACCTGCATATTTTCCTTTAATGCTGCATCAGGATAGGAAAGGTGTTCATTCTCCCCCCATATTCAAATGTAATGTGTTGCAGGGGGCAATGTGGGCAGCAGGGGGTCTAGGCATAGGTAGGCTGCCCATAACACCTGCCACATTGGCCTACATGGGTATACAACAGATTTGATTTAATTAAAGGATCAGACTTGAAATGCCTACACTTATCTGTGTTCTTTATTCAGCCAAGTGTACAGAAGGGGAAAGAGCAGCCAATCTTGCATAAATCTCTGTATGAATGAAGACACTTGAAGGTATAGAGCAGATTCATGAATATAAGATTCAGAACAGTTGCTAGGTGACTGACCAGTAAGAGGCAAAAATATCCTCCGAGATATCCGCTGGTTATCAGGAACCATGCAGATCTCCATAGAAAAACCTGACTGCTCTACCTGCTATGAGGACCCACTACCGTCTCCTTCTGATGACTATTTCATTATTTTATTATAAGATATTTTTCTGTCTCCTGCCTCCGCTTCAATAAATTCAAGGCCAGTACAATGTGTGTACCACAGAGTCATAGCTTGCGCATCCACCACTTGACGCATAATAAACATGGTTTACCATGTTTGCACGATGACACATGCCTGATGCAAGCTGGCATCCATTGTTAATCAATGAGCGCCCCCGCTGTGGTGCACACTGCTGCATATTGGTTGCTTGTTTGCCCATTGGTGGTGCGCATAATTGCTGCATTGCAACCCAAGAACCAAGGTCATAGGGAAGCCAAGTGTTCCCCACGTGATTTCCATCAGTCCATGCCGATTGTGGGGAAAAAAAATGTAGTGGAGGGGAGCCCTGGCAATCGTCTTTTAAAGAAGAGCGTGACACACCACAAGCACTACATGTCTGCTGTAATGTACATGTCACTGTAATGCACTTTCCCCATTGAATATAATAAGGCAGCATCTAAAAGACTTGCGCCGAACGCTGACAAAAATATTCAGTGTAGTCTAGGCCGTTTTTCTGTCAATTTACACAGGCAGGCATTTTTCCAGTTGTGTTTCCTGAGCATTCTTTCAGACACCAATAAATTTTTGGGGGCGCTTTTGGCACGTGTTTGCCGCTTTGACTTCAATGGGACTGTTCACACTGTTTTTACAGCCCAGGGCATCAGGTCAGATGTCAAGAAAACCTGTCTTCCCAAAGAAAACAGAGCTGTTTTATATGTTAAATCCATGTGCACATGTGAATAAATGTGCATGTAAAGTTCTGCATTAAGGAGGGGGTTCCAAGCAAAAAAAATAAATATTTGTTGTTAACATGCAAATGTGCAAGCAGAGGCTTTTTTATGTGCTTTCTACATCTGTGTGAAACTAGCCTTAGTGAAGCTTAGCTTTATTAACTACTGATCCTACCAGTAGACTTATTATTCCATTATTTCCTGGGTGTGGCCAAGTGAACCAACAAAAGTGATAATTGCATGGGGTTAAGAATAACCATACTGAGGCCATATGTCCACTGCTTTGTGCGGGCAGGTGCAGACCGGGCATTTTCTGGGCAGATTGCCAGCAACTTGCATTCGAATTACTGAAGCATCTGTGCCAACTTGTCCCATTCAATGGATGGCCAATTGAATCGATTCGTAACCACACATGTGTCCGTAATGGCAACACGATGCTCTGAGTTGTGAACAAAGCAGCGGACCAGTTAGACAATGCGGAAGTCACTAATGTCTCTTTTATTAACATTGGAAGTGCCTTCTGTGCACCATTCCGTGGAACAAGACACATGGAAGCAAGGCCTTATATCCAACTGCTTTTATTCATATGCTGTTATTCAAAAAATGTTGTGTTAAATCTGTTAGCTGAAGAAGTTATTTCATTTGTCTTGTACCTAAAGTCTATATAAAACTGCATGTCTATCTGAAAGTACACTGGGCATGGGCAGGGTCTCCCTAGTACACGGTTATGGATATGCAGAATTAGGTCATGGTATAGGTAGGTAGAAGTGGTAATTATATTAGGTCATAGTGGAAGCTGTAGTAACAGACAATGTTATACAGTATGTTAGTGTAAGGCGATGTCTCCACTGCATTGTGTGATCCATTGGGACCCCCTGCGAGTAGTGCTTTGTAATTTATTCCTAAATTAAGTTAAAATTTCACAACTATCTCTATTAACAACAAGTACATTTGTTGTGTGTATCTGTGTCTTAGCTGCCCTTGGCTTATACTTGAGTTTTCCTTTTTTTAAATTAGGGGCCTTGGTGAATATTCGGGTCGCCTTTTACTCAAGTATATACGTTAAGTCATTTATCCTGCCTAACAAATACTAAACCTAATTGTAACCCTGACCCTCCATCCTGACCTTTAATCTTAATACCTGTTTGTCTAAATCTAAAGCTCTGTATAGACATGAAAAATTTGTCATTAGGAACAATGATACATTTGTGTTCCCAGCGACAAAACCCCTGACGTGTATTACTGCAGATATTAACGATATGCAGTATATTCTTGGGAAACCATTATCTAAGAGCATCACAAGGTTTATACTTATACCAGGGGCCAGAATCAACTTAGTGAATTAGGTAACAGAGGTGAAAGGGCAACTTTTCCCCCCATCATATACAACAATTTTTTAAATACTTGGTTTGGGCACTTTACACAGGGATCAATGAATCCAACTGTACACATCCAAGATATTTTAACGAGATGATCTGTCATCATCTCAGCTAAAACAAAGTGTACAGCTGTTATCTTACCTGTGTATGGGGTTTAAGATAATATGCCTAAAGCAGTGGTTCTCAGCCTTTTCAGATCCGTGACCCCGTAAGTGACGTCGCAAAGTGTCACTTTCTGCATTCGGAACCCAGAAGTGCCGGCGTGGAGTGTCACTTCTGCCTTCCAGATACCGGCAGTCACACTCTGCAATATCACTTCTGCCCGATCAGGTAAGTGTAATATCTTCTCCCATATATTTTCCCACCACCCTTATGGAAATAATGTACAGGGTGGGAAGTTAATAACACCCCATCCCTCCTAAATAAGTTAGTTACTGTCCCTGCTAACTTCCCACATGCTTGTTGGTATCACTTGTTAGCAGCAGCTCTGGTGAACTTGGTGACCCTTGTGAAATGGTCGTTTGACCCCCAAGGGGGTCCCGACCCACAGGTTGAGAACCACTGGCCTAAAGGCTTTAATATGAATCATTTGGCCCTATAAGTACTTTATATACTGGAGCACAAGCCGACCTGAATATATAAGCCAAGGTACCTAATGTACCAAAACATTTTGGGCAAAATTGAATGACTCCAGTACAGACCTGTCAAGCCTCCCATTTTGGCCGGGAAAGTCACGTTTTTATGTGGCTTTCCCGGCCATATCCCGATTTCAAGAAATGCCAGATATTTCCCGGATTCTTGAAATCAAGCTGATCTAGCAGGGAGTGGGCGTTACTCTCCCTGCTAATGTCCCTCCCCGTACATTATCAGCAAGCGCGGTGGGACATAAGCAGGTAGAGTAACGATCCTCTCCCTGCAAGATCAGTGATGTCACTTACAGTACGTGGAACGCGGAAGAACCACGATCCATATACCGGAGGTGACATCACTGACGTCACTTACTACGTCCCCCGATTTTTAAATGGCCAAACTTGACAGGTATGCTCCAGTATAAGCCTAGGTGGTAAATGCAGCAGATAAGGCACTGAAACATGCAGCAAATGGGTTTTTATTATTAACATTTCTTTATTATGACTTTAAGATTCGGAAACAGTATTCCCAATGACTCTGCCATGCACTGGACTATAGGTGCACTACTGCACTACCTAAATTGCCACTGTGCAACCATCCAGTAGTACAACTGACAGCACTCCTTAGGAACTACCGGCCAACTGTAGCGCTTCCCTCTAACTGGCAGAAGGCCATTGATATATTGCTGAGTATTAATCAACAAAACTGTGGTGGGAGGAGCGATTGAGGTACTTTTGTAGTGACCAGCGTATGAACCACATGTGTATATATTTGTGAATTGTATATACTGCCCTGTGTCACCATATTCTGTTCAAAAATGTGTACCGTATATGACTTTAAATCTTCTCTGCATTCCTCAGCAGCAGGTGCAGGGATGACTAATGGCTTTTAGCTTCTTGCTCTTTTTCTGGCCTTACAATGTTACTTTTGAGATCTGCCTGGAGATAATTTACTGCTACCCCCAAGCAGAGGGGATAAATAGACCTCCTTAGCCAGAGTTGGGTTAGCTCCTGAACCACCTACAGCCAGTGCCGTGCAGCCTTTTTGGAGCAATCTCCTTCATTTTCCTGGGTTCTCCCGCAGGCCGTCCCTTAGCAGTGCCCGGGACCAAGGACCCCCATCTGTGGTGACCGAAAGGGTTTGTCCCATGGACCAGGACTGTCTTACCTCGAACTTGCCTGAGCAGATGGTTGCGGCAACCAGTAGGTGCTAAAGTTAGGCAGATGCAGGATTCCTCCCTACACCACTTCACCGCCTGCTATTCCCTATTGCCATAGCCACTGGGACTGTACCTGACCCCCTCTCACTGGGACGTGAAGCCATTAGCCTCTTTGCAGCTGGTAGCCATCTTTACTGAAACAGTAGTTCCTAAAGTGTGTGCCCCATTCCCAGGCTTGAGTTTGGTCTTGGACTGTAAATATTCCCTTGGTAAAGACTGTACATATCCCCCTACCAGCTGCCTGTGATTCAGTTTATTGAAGTGTGTGAGCCTAATACAGTGTGTTTGAACATTCCAAGGAATCTGGTTGTTCGGAGCAACAAAATTCCCTCCACGACACTACACTTTTATAGGGGTACAATAGTCCCTAACCATTATGGAACCTCATTTTCTATCCTTGCCCTGTTATTGTTCTTCTACACAAAGCAGATCTGTGCAGGTTGGTATGCTTAATGTGTCCAATGACATCGAACAGATCAAAAACACTATGTACACATTTGTGACGCGTTTTCCCATGGAAATTAATATGTGTGTTAACATAGCATTGGGGGGGGGGCATGTAAATATCTGAAAAATGTGCACTCAATATTGCGCCCATGTTTATGGGCTTGTACATGCTGCGTTATGCGTTACCATGTAACACATTGAACTAACAGATAACACTCTCCTCACACGCAACGCATGCGCTTTCATTACACTCATTAACACAGAGCATCTACTAACGTGTGCAGTGTGTACTGTGGAACGGTTGGCGGTATACAACGCATTGCGTACACTGCCAGAGGGACGGTTTTGCAAACAATGAGAGAAATTGTGATAAATTGGTTTCCCCACATCCCTGAAATGCTGAAATCACATCAATGTTCCGTACTGCAGTATTATTAGCAGTACCCCCCTGCAGATATTTATAGTGGATTCAGATGATTAGAACAATGGAGGGAAATGTACAGAGATGGCTAAATGAAGCATTAAATGAATGTGACCGACATTAACCTGGGCAGTGTTGCCTGAAATATAGATTATCTAGTGCACTGCAGTGTCCAAGCCCTTCCCTGTTGGCAGGAGGTGGCAGAGATAACAGGGCAGGACTGCTGTCAGGGTATGTGGATGCATCTATAGGTGAGGCTTTCCCTGGGAACTGCTATAGGCTTGTCTGCTTATTACTGCTACTTGCATAAAACATCTGCATTGCCCCAGTCCTACATGATGCACAGAATCCTGAGTGGACCAGTGTTGGGCTCTGCTGCTGGGAGAGACCATCCGTTATATTCCTGGAATTAGGTTTCCGAGATTTCTAGGGAAGACGCAGGGCACACCTTACTAATGACAGATCAATTTTTCATCCGCAGATCGGATTCCCTGTGCAAGTCTCTGATTAACCAATATGGTGACCGAGCAGAATTCACCGTAACCCCAGGCCAGCTGTTCTAAAGATTGATTTCTGGTCCCTGATCATGTATAGGAAAACCGGTCCCTGATCATGTATAGGAAAACTGGTCCTTAATCATGTATAGAAAAACTGGTCCCTGATCATGTATAGGAAAACTGATCCCTGATCATGTATAGGAAAACTGGTCCCTGATCATGTATAGGAAAACTGGTCCCTGATCATGTATAGGAAAACTGATCCCTGATCATGTATAGGAAAACTGGTCCCTGATCATGTATAGGAAAACGGTCCTTAATCATGTATAGGAAAACTGGTCCCTGATCATGTATAGGAAAACTGGTCCCTGATCATGTA
>CM070038.1:41203245-41219193 GCA_036250615.1 Ptychadena robeensis | reverse complement strand
AAAGATAGGGGGCGAACTATTTTTGCCATGTGTTCGAGTATTCGCACGAACGCGAACATGTGATATTCGCCGCGAACAGTTCGGCGGCGAACAGTTCAGAACATCTCTATTTAAAACCAGTTGTCAGTAATGGGTCTGTAACGGGTGGGTGTCAGGTAGTGAGCTAGGAACTGCTAGAAGAAACCTGTTTATTTCAACTTGTACTTTATTTAGCATACAGCACAACAGCTTGTAACGATAATAATGGCAGAAAGAGGCAGAGTCTGTAATGGTCACACCACACTGCAGTGCAGCGGCGGAAAGCCAAAATGTTGAATAGTCCAAAGCCCAAACCATGGGCACAACAGCAAACACTTCCCGGCACTACACCCGGCCCTAGCCTCATCCCGGTCCTGGGCACCGACTAAACTCTCTACTCTGGTGAAAAGAGGCCACCTCACTTCTCTCTGGCACAACTGCAGCTGACAGGCAATTGGCACAGCACTGGAATCCAGACAAGGGTTGTTCTCGTACGCTCCTACTGACAGAATGAGGACTGGGAATGGGAAAAGGGAGCAGACTCTCACGCTGCCTTCCTCCTCTCTACCCAGGTCACCGAGCAGCCTCCTTCTGGCCGGAAGGGTTTTTATATTCTCTGCGCTGTGCCCCTCCCTAGTGTCAGAAGGCCATCTGCAGCCTCTGAACCAGACCCTCCAACTTCTCTGATGGGCACCCTTCTCCTGTAGTGACCTGAGAGGGGTCCCCACTACAGGTCCTTTACCCCCTCTGAGCCCTGGGAACTGTGACCATCTTTTAATAATACCAACATGAGGGTTGGTACAAATTTGTGGCCAATAATTCAGTCGAAGATAATTCTGAAGACAAACAGCATCCTCATTGAAGGTTTGTTTACTTACATTGGAGATACCCGCATGCTAAGGGATCATTGAAACCGCTGGGCGGAGATCAATAAGCTGGGTATTCATGCAGTCGAAGGACTTCGTGGCATGTCACTGGTGCCCCAGGGAAAAGACACCCTTCATGGGACAATAAACCCTAAGAGGTATATGGTGGATTACAACGTAGGATAGGCACTTTTCATGTAACTATGTGGAAGGGTAGAAATTTTAATAAAATTATTTTTATTTTACCTTGGGATCTCTGTACTCATTTAATAGGTTAGGGAGCAGAATCCAGGGGTCCTCTTGTTAAAGGGGAACCCCACATAATAATAATTAATAAGTTCCCACACGCACACCTATAATGCCTGGCCCATCTGTATGATGCATGATCATATATGTATGATGTTGGTTAAGGGGGGAAAAAGGACCTTTAAAGATGATAGAGTAGGGTTTCTTAGGTTGAAGATGGGTGGCCAAGCAATTCAACAGTTTGCTGTAGTGAAGATAAAGAGTCTATTATTTCCAGTAAAACAGGACAAAATCACACAAAAGTCACACTACCAATGGGATTTCCACTGACTCTGGTGCAGAATATTAAATATCAATAATAACACTATTCTCTTAATAAGAAACCAGAACCAGTATGCTTCTAATTTGTAAAGGTTGCTGTTTGACTGACAGTCATGTGCATTTTTTTATGCTGGAGTTTATACTGCTGCTTACTTATGCTTGTGAAAACGCTAGTTGACTCATGCTAATTGAATGGCTTCGATTATTTGAATACCCCATAACAAGTATACATTTTAGGTTCAGTGACCTTTACCATTTTAAAGCCAAGGAAAGACAGACACCTAGCTATTTCAGTTCAGTAAATTTGGGACTTTCATTTGTAAATTGTACTCTGTTCTCTCATATTTTTCCACAAAGTATCAGGCATGCTAAATACATTTATTTTATGTATTCCTTTTAAAATTCACTGTGAAACTATAAAATTTTGGGAAACAAATTCAAGATAAAATAACAGCAACTATCGTTTACAAGAAGCCATTGCTGAAAAGGGACCTCATGTGTTGGATGCAGTACGAGTATTGACGTTCTTGATGGAACTCATTCTTGTAGCAAATAGCTGACGGTTCAAAGTCCTCGGCCAGCAGAAATCAGCATCTAGCTCAGAAAAGTCAAATATTGATTTGTCCTTCTGTTTTCTGACCATAATGAGATTAACAAGGACCGAAACAGCCTAACAAATCTGTGTGTGACTGAGATCAACATAAATGTTTAATTTGCCATTACAGAATTATAAGAACCTTAAAGACTTGAAAGTGGGTAATGTAGGAGTGTGGAGACATGGATACCAGTCATGTTATGGCACAATGCTGCTTTTCTCATTAGTGTGATCATCGTGGTCTTCTATATGGAGAAACATAGCTTTATTTATCAAGGTATAAGATAAGCTTTACACCTGCCAGGTGGATAAGACAGTTTTACACACATTTAATACACATAAATAAATATTCAATACATATGTACCTACTATAGGACTGTGCCTTCATATTGATTATGGAGATGAAGTCAATAAGGCTCTGTTCGATTGTACAGTATTCTCAGTCTAGTAAGAACTTGCTGACATTAGGGGAGCAGAAGACCAATGACCTCATTTTTTTAACCAGCTGGTTAGGGAAGGGCACCAATGTGCCTTAAGCTGTCCTTAAACAGGTCCATTATTCTTTTCCATCACACAGTGAAATTGATAATTAACTTGGATTGAAAAATGTAATTCTGAATTAGATCAACTGAAATCACATATAGCACACCAGTCCTCCTTTACCCTCTCCATGAAACCAGGTTGAGTGCCCTGTAAATAGATTCCTTAATTGCTTGGCACAATATACTGACACATGTACGCAGCCTTGGGCACCACATTTTGCAGCAATGCTCTTGCATTCACTTAGCGTGGTGTTATGTTTAAATGCTACACTGGGATGGTGTGGGCAAAATGCCATTTTGGCATAGTAAAGGAAAGAGCCAAAAGGACAGAGATACAGGTGTTGGGACTACTTAATACTTAAGTGGGTTAAAAGAAATTGGCATACTGAGGGTTCCTACGTCTTAAAGTTAACTTATTGGTTGGGTCAGTTAATAGGAGGGTGCTGTATTATGGCCTAATCATTTTTTTTTATTGAAGCGTCTTCGTTGTGTGCACGCACACGCAATCCACAATCTTTAACACACGGTGCAAAAAAGTGAGTGCATAAAAGTTAACCACACAAAAAACACAGGTGTCTTCGAAAGAGGCTTTGTTCCCAGAAAAAGGGTTTTCTAAACTTTGTCCAAGGAGCCTAAGTTCCCTAAGTGACCAGGACCGGAGTTCAGTTCAGTCCCAAATACTAGGGACGAGTAGGTCTCTCCAAAGAGGGACCCCTGTTGGAGGTTCTGGACCAATTTTGCGAATTCTCGAATAGCCAATATTTGCTGAATATATTCACAATTCGAATATTCTGGCTCAACACTACTACCCACCACTTTCCAGGGTTAAGCTTGTGAAGGCAAAACACCTGTACTAGTAGACAAACACTACATAAAAAACGACATAAAAAAGAAAATAAAGTGCTCAGTGACAAGTCACTGTGTGGGTCTAGCCGCCGGCTATAATATTTCCTCCAGTCATGGCCATGAGGCCGCCCCTTGAGGCAAGTGCCCAAAAAAGCAGTGCTTTTCGATGCCGTCAACATAGCATGCCAAATCAAGTGAGAAGTGTTCTCCAAACACTGTGCAATACTTGTTTGCCACCCCCTAGTCTGCCATTGAAGGACACGGTACCCCAAGGGCACTTCATGACCCCTGGCCAGACCAGGTCATCGCCTTTCCCAGTTTAACACTGGACTTATTGTGCTAGCCAAGTTATTCCCTGAAAAATAGTATGATGCTCCAGCCAGACTGTTAAGATCCTACACTTGATCTTAGCCAAAATACATGTTCCGATTCCATGGCCGATCGATCACCCATCCGATCGATTCCGTGATGCCAGAGGGAATCGGATGTCCGATCGATCGCCCAATTAAGCCTGTCCCTACCACCTTGGGCCACCGATTACTGGACGATTCCGTGCCCGATCGATCACTTCACACATGGCAACTCCCATGATGTGTGCTGAATCAGATCAGAAAGACCAACATGTTGGTTCTCTGGCAGATCCGATTCTGGGCCCCGCAAGGTGGGCTTCACGTGATTCCAGGACGATCGATTAGCGTGCACGCGCCCGGAATCGATCGTCCCGGAATCCCTTGGGAATCAGACCCGTGTATGGGGACCTTAAGAAGCAGTAAATAACATAAACAAAGGTCCCTGACAGTTCCCCCTTTTATTTTCACCCATCTCCAAAAATATACCAGCCACTAGCCTGCCATCTTGGTGGGTACTACCAAATTTGCCTCCATAAACCACCACCATTTCCGCCAAACACCACCTGGGTCAAAGGACACACCACCTGGGTCATAGACCCCTATAACAGCTCACAGTTTCCCCACCACCTGTGACTGCCCTGTCACCCATACTGATCTAGTTTTTCTTCTTGGGCACTGCCAAGGACTCGCCAAATTATCTCATCATACTCCCCTTGACTACACCCAAACTATTCTAACCAAGGGAGGGAGTTGTGGATCTTGTGTCAAAGTAACTAATTCTAAGAAATGTCCTGCTCTTAGAGTTTTTTATTTTATTTACAACATGCAGCCTTTTATAGATTTAAGATCAAACATTCTAATTTATCTGTAGGGGATGAGCCATAAAGGGTCATTGAAGGAGCAGAGTTTCGCTTGGGCAGAGGCTGAAATAAGATGCCAAGATTGGATTGCGGCATCTCTGTCCTCAGTGTCTGCAGTCATCCAGGTGCTGATTCAGCAGCAGTGAGGATCCCCAGCTCAAGAACCATCATCCTCTTTCACTGATGCTGCCATCCCAGGACTGCCAGATTGTATCATCTCGTCATGTTGCAGCATATGAATATTTCATTCCCTGAACCACTGAAATAAATAGTAACCGTTTTTACAAGACATTACAATAGCCTTTTTCCAGGAACGACTGCAAGGTTTAATTCTCTTTGTCTACTATTGCCCTATTAAGCTTAAAGAGAGCCAAAAAAAAAAGCTCTGACTGCTTATGCCAGAATCTGATTATTGTTGCCCTGTCATTTTGGTCCTCTGGCTTCAGTTAGGCTTAATTTTCAGCTTTCAGCTCGGGAAGCGACAGTGCACTCCCGCTCCAGAGAAATGACTCCCTGTGAGCTGCTGCAAAATTGTGCAGGCGTTCACAGGTCATCTAGATTAGGACCCCATAGAGGTCCTATTGGGCAGGAGACCCTACTGGGCGGGAGACCCTACATTAAAGGGTCGTTTACCTGGCGGTTGAAGACCTTTAAACTTCAAGAGCACTTGATTGATTTTGTATTTTAACCTCCTACTGATATGTTTTGCCCTGGAGGTCATGAGTGGCATGCCCCAGTGCTTCTGGTCTGATAACATCAATTTACAAAGTATATATTAAAGTTTGAAAGGCTCTGATCCATGAGATAGAGCTGATACAGCATTGGACTTGAGTGGTCTGCTAGATATGATTAGTGTTGATTGGGACTATTCTAATTGCAAATTATTTATTGCGAATATGGTCACTTCGAGAATTCGCAAAAATCTTAAATATTTTATGCCCAGAACCGGGCTTAAAGCATAGGTGGAAGGACAACTTGACCAGGGGGACTGGTTTTGGAACGGAAATGGGGATGTAGGGAATGGGGGAGTATTCTAGGTGGGCAGGCTCAGGAAGTTTGATAAGGAAGGGTCAGCAGGGGGCAGGTTCTTTTCGGATCTGGATTTTAACCCACCCTCCTTCCCTGATTGGTTGGACTGGGTGCTTGGGTATTATGTGTTTTGTAACCTGTTTTGTTTATTTTGTCACAGCATGGCAGAAGCTCGACAGTGCTGCAGGAGGAAATCGGACTTTGAAGGCTTCTTGTGACGTGTCGGTATAAGAAGGACACAAACACTGATGAAAATATTTTCTAAGGCGGGGCTTAAGCCCTAGTTATGTTACGATATTTAAGGTCATTCTATAATATACCAAGCTGGTATTAAACGGCTGGTGCAGTTGGTACGGCTGGTGGAAGTAACTTGGAAAAAGTCGGGGGACCCCCCCCTTTCACTGTTTTGAGATTATATAGGCTGTGGCTATGTTTATATATACATTTGCACTTCAAATTATATATAAAACTTTTCCAAAGAGTCATGGTCTCTGTCATTATTCTCCTTGTCCTTCTATCTTCGTATTTGAGAATATTCTAGATAAATTACATCAGTTCCAAGAACTATGAACTATCAGAAAAGAAGAAAATTGTAAATGTGTTTAGTAAATTATTGGTTCAGTAAGTGGAGTTTCAAATGTCCTACACAGTTCATCAGTCATGGTTACCTGAAATGTTTCAGGTAATGATCTCTGTACGCACGGGCTATTCAACCCCACCGTGTCCTCCTCCATATTAAATATTATGTTTATTGAGCAGGATGGGCCAACCCGGTTCCAAGCGCTAGAGATACTCCCAATATGAGCATGAATGAGCAACCAATAATCTAATGTCTGTACAAGGCCTTGAAGGTGCCCATACACGCATAGAAATGGGCTAAATCGATGGCCGCTTCAAGCACCGTGCATGCTAACAGACATCTATCTGGCCCATATCTAACGTGTCCATGCCTGTTTTCGAGCTGGATTGATTGAAAACAGGGACATCGGACATGACCGTAAATCATGGTCGATGTCCATTGCTTTGGACGGAGACCGAGGGTCCCCATCCAAAACAGAGCTGGCCTCCGCCCACACAGCACCCAGCCTACAACCTCTGTTCTGTTCCCGCTCTGTGTGCTGTGAGAAGGGAGGGGTGCAGGGGAGCTGTGTCTCTGTGTTGGCTCTCACTGGCTGTCTGCAGCTCCCAGCCAGTGAGAGCTGACACCGGACCAGCTCTCACACTGGGTGTACTGGGTCCCCATCTAACAGGAATTGATGTGCCAAACTTTCACAGCCTAGAGGAATTAGCCCACTCTTAAGCTGGGCATAAACGAGTAGATTGCTGTGCAATCGCGGGTGAATTGCACAGCAATCTACCCCTGTATGCCCGCTTAAGAGTGGGTTAATACCTCTAGGCTGTGAACGTTTGGCAAGCGTAGAACAATAGATTAAAGGAGAACAATGAAAACATAAGTACAGCTCTGTAGAGCTGTAGCTCTGTAATTTAGGCTATAGAGGTTCAGGAATCGATCGATGATGAGAGGCGTATTATGTTGCAATAAACTTTATTCTAAAAGGGTCTCACTACAAACACAGCAAACTTGTAAATAAGTATTGTTCATAGAGGAGTACAGAGGCAGGGTGAACCCGTTTACTCTAGGGAACCCAAACTGCTCAAACCACAATGACTAAATGGGGCCAGATAAAGTAGGGCCAGCCCTGGCTGGTACTTTCGTGTCCAGAGGGTATATACAGCGGATTGGCAGGATCATGACATAGGCAGTACCCCCAGTAGTGTTCAGGTCTGCTCCACAGACTCTGGACCACAGGCCACAACACTGGAAACCTGGCACATGTCTGTGGCTGGAAAGGCAGCAACTTCTCATACCTGGGTCTTAAAAAAAGATTGCGTGCTCCCTGGCTGCCCGCACGCCAGACTAGACTGTGGTGGGTAACAGGTGCCTTGAGCCCAGGGGAATCATGGTATCTTAAAGGGGACACTACCTTGAATCTGCGGATGTCACCACCACATGTCACCACCATGTCACCACAAGGCTACATTTACACTGTCGTTTCCCAGGCTGCTGTCTTGTGCAGACGCTCAGGGGTCATTTAGAAAATGACCCTGTGGCAGGTATATTGGGCATAAAGCCTGAAAACCAACCAATGGACACCTCATGTCACATTCGCCAGTTGGTTGCCCTACCCAACCAGCGGTGTAAAGGAGCCCTCACAAATTTTCCTTAATTGTCCTTTTACACTATATGTGGATTTACCAACACGTTGGTTCAATCAAAATTTCTGTGAGTGAAATCGATCGCCACAAACGCATGTATTGGGTTCTTAACAAGGCTGGTGTGTCACGGGGCCAATGCCAGTCAGCCATGTGTTAAGCCCCCCATACACCTTAAAGCCTCCCATATACCTTAAGATCGATCCATACAATCTCCATTAGATCTACCAACAACTGTGTTGTATAGTGGCCTCCCTGATAGAATACATAGTGATTGGAGGGATAAGAAAGGTCCTCATATTACATGGTTTTGGTAGAGCAAAATTTGATTGCACAGAAATTGTATGGAAAGATTGTAAGGTGTATGGGGGCCTTAAGATCGATCCATACAATCTCCATTAGATCTACCAACAACTGTGTAGTATAATGTCCTCCCTGATAGAATACATAGTGGGTGAAAGGATTAGATAGGTCCTCATATTACATGGTTTTGGTAGAACAAAATTTAAGTGTACAGAAATTGTATGGAAAGGTTTTAAGGTGTATGGGGGCCTTTACCAAGGTTTTTAAAAAAAAAGACTTTTAACAACCTTTTTCCTGGTTTCTCCTGCAGCTCATATGCTTCACCCAGATGGGGGTGGTAAAGTGACAGTCTGTGACCACCGAACAGAATACTTAACCCTTGCAGTATGATGGTACCCCACCGCAGAGGTACATTTAAAGAGTTCCTGTAATTCATTCAATAAATCTTTAAGAAAACTGTAAAAAGGTAGGCATGTCCCAGTGACCTACATGTGAGATCTGGGAGAGCCAAATGTGTACAGCCTGGCCTCTCCATTTTTATTATCTCAACTCGCACATCATCCAAATGAGCCGATTTCTATGAGAGCCACAAGAGAGGTGGGGGAGGGGAGACGATCCAGAAATGACAGAGAGACACACTGCTAAGGGAGGGAGCCAATGCAGATTTGTACTGATTTTTTTTTCTTTCCATAAAATTAGCTAGTCTATAGTGATAGATGATCTTTGACAAGGTGGTGTAGGAAATTCTACGTTATACGCTAAATGTTATGTCAGTGCAGGTTTTCTTTAAACATCCAGAGTTTATTTTCTAAACTTAAAGGGCTTGTTCTGCCAAAATGAATATTATAGTGTTTGGAGTAACCTGAATAAATCAGAAAGTCTGTTCTATGTGTTTGGGTTCTCTTGGGGTCTGTACACTTGCTTTGGCCTATTTTTCATGGATAGCCACGATCCCTTTGTTGAGTTGGCGGGTCTACAAACCATCTGTGACAATTATGAGGAATACTCAGTTCCTTTCTGTTCCTGAGTCTGCATGCCTGTTTTGTTCATTATGAGGGGTACCCACTTCCTAAGGCTATGTTTTCATTATACGCCGGGACCCCTCCGCTAAGTGTATTGCTTGGCGGGAGGTCCCAACATAACACATAGACTTACCTGCTCGGCGGATGCTCAGTCTTCACTGCGCCAAGCCGCTCCGCCGATATAAGGCGATGTAACGTAGTCGAGTATGTTGAGCCTCTGCTTTGGCGGATATGTAAACAGAGCGTCCGCCAGCAGGTAATGTTTATGTGCTACGTTGGGATCCCCCGCAAGCAATACTCTTAGTGGAGGGGGTCCTAACGTATATTGGAAACAAGCCCGTTTGTACAACTTCTGTGCCCATAATTATCCTGAGTTCCTGTACACCTCCTCGCTCTGCTGGCTCTTTTCTAGAATTATCCTGGAATTTCAGGTGAATTCTAAAAAAGAGCCAGGACACGACCTTTATACCCTTTCATCCTAAAAAAAAAAAGGTCTGGAACCCCTGAAATGCATAGATTTCATTTCAATAAATTCATTTTTATCATCAACTAGCGCCTCCTAGAGTCTAAAGCTGGGAACAATGGACATCAACCGTGGTTTACGGCCATGTCCAATATCCCTGTTTTTGAGCCGGATTGATTGATCCTGCTGGAAAACAGAGATGGTCACATTAGATTTAGGCCAGATAGATGGCCGAGAGCATGCAGGGCGCTCAAAGCGGCCATAGATGTGGCCCAATACCTTAATTCCTCTACCTTCTATTCTCTCTTCTAGAAGTCTAGAGCCAATGATGTCATCCCCAACAATATATAGCCCATGTATTTTCATTGCAGTGGGTGAACAAGGGAGGGAAGCCCCCATCTACTGCTGGTGGCCCTGGAACACCAGAAGATAAGGTTTAAGCAAGTTATTGTTCCTTTCTTACTAACCCAGATGCCTGTACTCTCCTCTGCTGTCTGATGCTCTGGAATGTGGGCTTGTGCAGTGGGTTGCTGCTGGCCCTACATTACACATGATGACATCAGAACTCCTCAGAGTTTCTTGGGATTGGATGTATGACATAAGCAATGTTGTGTATATGAATTCCATTTAATAGAGATCCCACTGCATGCCCAAAGATGGGCTTAACGTTTCTGTGAAATGTATGTTGGGTCTACCTGTTCTTCCATAGAGCTGTATTTTTGGTATGATAAATAATTATCTCTGTCTAGTGTTGATGAAAATATTCAATGACAAGTGAATGACAAAGTGTTCCACTGCTGGGTCAGATCCTGGTGATGACAGATTGTGCCTACAGCTTGACCATCCATTAAGGAAGCTGCACACTCTTCATGACCCATAATCCACTGGTATAACGGACATGATAACAAGAGTGTAAAGGTGTCTATCCACGGCTCGAGTGTGCTCTAATCTATAAAACAAATCAAGCCGTGGGATCAACCGCTTGAACGGGTCATTGGGACATGCATGGGGATCAGCTTAATGTATGATTCTTTCAATGTTTGTCCTTGTATTTACATAGCAATCTTCTTTTAAACAGTCTACAAAGCTGCATCTCATGTGCTAGCAGCCTCTTGCAGTTTCAAGTACAGCTAGGACAGGAAGCAGTCTTATATATTGTATGTTTTGGACTATCAGACACACTTTTTCCCCCAGAAATCGGGGGAAAAAGTGCCTGCGTCTTATGGTCCGAATGCGAGACCCCCACCAATACCCATTGGTGGTCGCGCCTTGACTCCCTGCAAGGAGATTAGCCGGGGAGCTGTCAGATGAGAGATCCGCCCATGGCCGAATCTCCTATCTGAACTGTATTGCTTATACCAGCAGAGCCCTGCGGGTATAAGCAGTAAAGAGAGTGATAGATGAACTTCTATCTATATCTCTCTCTGTGTCTGTAGAAGCTGCAATTACTCTGCATATTCCACAAACACAAGCACAGCCAGAGAGGGAAAGGAGAGACTCTGCAGCCATTCCCCCACGGCCCCCCTCTTCCCCTGATCATTGAGAAAGATCAATGAGGAAGATGATGTGTGTGTTGTGATAGTACTGCTGCTAGTGACATCTAGTGGTGGAATTTTGTATTGCATTGATTTGATCTATTCAATTAATTTTAACACTTTAAATATTTTTTGGGGTTTTCCTGATCTAAAAATTGGGTGCGTCTTATGGTTGGTACTTTGTTATTTTTTGTTCAAACAGATCAGTACTTGTTAAATAAACACAGCATTCCATTGCTTAGGATCACTGTAGCGGTTATCCAGGAGCAGTCCTACTCTGTTTACAAAGTAAATCTCCTGCTTTCCATAGGACAACAGACTTTCACTAAAAGTAAAAGCCTAAATATTGTCACCTTCCACAACACTTGTTGAGTAATAAATGTGTTCTGTTCCACAAATTAAAGCACATTTAAAAAAAAAAATAATAATATGAGAATGTTCCAAAAAAGGTTTGTTTTATTACACTATTCTACATGTTTGTAGTCATCATTGGTGCAGCATTTTCTTTTTTCATATTATAAACATTTTATTTTCTGATAGGACCTTGTATCTGTGGATTACAAACGACTTACAATACTTTTATGTACATTTATAATATGTATTTATTACATATATATATTAATCCAAATCAGTCTGGACATTATAGCTTATGATTTCCTATATACATTATGTAACAAACTGCTATATTTGTTATTTTACGTGTATGTCCGTGAGCACTTGAGGGGCAGTTCTGGGAGTCAGTTAGATGCTGCATTGGGAGTGTGATAACCAGCGGACTGGTATCGCTTTGTGTAGCCAAATGCTGTGACAGAACACAAGAAGAGGGGATATGTCTACATTGGTGGCAGTTGTATCCATGGGGGATTGATCTCACATCCTGTTGTGTCTATAGACCAGGAAATATAGAAATATTTCTCAAAAAAAGGGTTTGAAACAAAAAAGGGGGCTGGCTCCCTAGTGTCTTATGGTAAAATTGGATCAATTACACTTAATTCTCTATATATTTAGCTCAGTGGCAAGAAAGGGGTTCTTGTTACGGACTAATATTGACTGGCATTATTTTTCTGTGTTTGTCATGCATTTATAACCCAGATCAAACACAGGTCAGTGAAATCCTGACTCTAATGGAACAGTTCACATGACTTGTTTCAGAGGCTGTGTTTGACCTGCTATACGCTGTCCTATTACGATATATGTGAAATGCAAACAAAGCATGTCAAACGTTGCATTGGCCATTCAAACACATGAATTTATGTTTTATAGTGTTTGAGAATAATGCTCATTGACATGAGCCCTAAAGCTATTTGGCTTATAATGTTGGTTTGCTGTTTCATTTTTAGAGACTTGAAGAGAAGGATCGGGTTTACAAAGTAACAAATTGGCCTGGCGAATATTACCCAGAGACCCCACGATAGTTTGGGAGTCTGTGGTACGTTGGCATTGTCCACCACACCTACACAGCCTGAAGGTGCCTTCAGACTAGATGTAGGCAGTGCTAAGGTTTACAACAGATGGATTATTCAGCCAACGTTAAGGCCCCCACACACGTACCGAGTGGCCGACAAATGAGCGGTGGAGTGTAGCTTGATGATGTCATCATGCTGTTCTCCACCGCTCACAGCATCGGCGGGCACCCTTTGTGTGCCAGCTGTTAGTTTCAATGGGGATGAAAATAATGGCATAGGCCAGAGATTTAGGGGCATGTCTGTTCTCTGGCCGACCGAGCTTTGGGCCGACAGGGATCTGTTGCCCCATGTGGGCATCCCCAATAGGTGGCCGATTTTGCCGCCCACCGCTCGTTGCGTGTGTGGGGGGCTTTAGAGTTTTCAATTATTCTGAAAAATTCCCTAAATAAGAGGGAAATGGTAGACTTTTGCTTAATTTACTTCACCCAGTCCTAGTGGTGATGTTATTACTATACAATCATTTTCTATTAGTTAATTGCAAAGCCCCTGAACACGGTATCATCACCAACCTTGCTGGATATGTAGAGAAGGGTTGGGGGTATACTACAAAAAGAAAGTATGTGTCTTACACAAATAGTTTTTGCCCAAGTTTTTGCACAAGTTAAATTCAAGTCAAAATTTTGACTTTGAACTTAATTCATGCAAAAACTACATGTGCTAGAGCAAAAATGTTTTTTGCCAATATTCCCTCAACCCTTCTCTACATCTCCAGCAATTTCTGTGATGATACCATTTTTAAACGCTTTGCAATCAGCTCACAAACCATCTCTAGTTATTACGTAGGTGACAGAACCCATTAAACAGTCTACTGATGATGTAATGGCCAATGTGTGATGAGTCCACGGGGTCTATCTATAAAAAGGTGTAATTTATAAGAAGAATGACCCTTTAAGCTGCCTTGAATATAAGTAGTGTGTGTTGCCCCACAATAGCCTGTCAGGTTCTATATTTTTTTTCACAGGATGATAAACTAGCGTTTAGATTTTTTGGGGGCAATGGTGGAGTATGTTAAGTGTTGCACAGTAAACCCTTTCAATGTTCTTCATGTATGTTCTGTTCTCTTGTGATCAGATGAGGAGCGGAGCAGGGCAGTTCACTATTCAGCAAGAAGTGTAGTAATGGACAAGTGCAGAATACAGCATTTGGGTCTGGGCCTCGAGGAGACAGCAACTGTCAACAGAAAATATACGTGTAAAAAACATTCTTCAATTCACAGTTTTGATTTCGAACAAAATCTACAATAGTCACTCCCTCAGCTTATCTGAAACGGAGTGGTATGGATCTGAATGCTGCATAAATAGATTTGGCAGCCAGCTCATTCAAACTAGCCATATCCCGGAACTATGTACTAAAATTGGGAAACATGCTGTATGAAAACTAAAACCAAATGAAAAAATACATTACACAGTATGCATATAGTATATCTCACCTCCATTTCCAAGCTATACTCTTCTGCTAGATAGGCCTGGAAGACAAGGTACATACAAATGATTAGGATCATTTTATATACAGAAATAGTTACACTGTTTATTCTTATATCTCGTTCCATGGATGTCTGCTACTGCTTTACTTTCGCCTTATTTTCTTATTTAATGCCTTTTCCTTTGTACATTTTCATTTCCTATTATTTATATATGTTCAATTAGATGCTGACATTTTAATGAATGCAAGTTGTATGCAGACTAAAACTGAGCAAAATAAGGCATCTCATTGACCATTTCTTCTATTGACTTTCCCTTACCATATCTATATTGCATTTTTCCTTTACCAGATCCTTTCCCCTACTTTCATTTATATCTTGTTCTTTCCTCCTGCCATGCATTTCCTGTATTTTATGGTTTCTTCTTGCCTTTACCTTACCCTTTGCTCATTTACTTATGCCTTACTGTTTCCCATTGTATCCCAGATTTTTCTCCTGCCTTCCTCTTAAGCTGGCCATACAGCTTTAGGTCTCTCTGTCAGATATCCTTTAGATCTACCAAAAACTATGCAGTGCCGGGTCCTCAGCGATTGAACACAGGTAGACTTGATTTTTTAGAAACTCCCTCATATTACATGTTTTTTGTAAAACAAAAGGAGATCTAAAGGAAATCTGACAGAGAAATCTAAAGGTGTATGGGGGCCCTTAAGCATCACGCTGCGTCATCACGCTGCTGCCTGATATCAGAGGAGCACTGCTGTGTCTCCAGCTCAGTCGATGCTTTGCATATAGACCCCGCGGTCTCTATACAATGCAATGGACATCGACTGTTTATGGTTTTACAGTGTCCGATATCCCTGTTTTCGAGCGGGATTGATTGGTCCAGATTGAAAACAGGGACGGAGCAGCCATCGATCTGGCCCACATCTACACGTGTGTTCCCAGCTAAAAGGCCCCCATACATGTTTCAATTTCCCTACAATCGATAAGCGGCCGAATTTGCAGCTGACGTCGTCGGTCGGCAGCAAAATCGGCCGCCAATCGGCGTGTGCCCACAGATCCCTGTCGCCCCACAGCTCGGCCGGCCAGAGAACAGACATGTCCGACCGGCGTCTTCATTGAAGGTAATGGCCGGCACACAAAGGGTGCCCGCCGATGAAGTCAGCCCGGGAATGCAGCGTGATGACATCATCACGCTCCATTCCAGAGCTCATCGGAGCTCGTCTGTCGGCACCCGTCTGTGGGTGTATGGCAGGCTTTACATTCTGTGTACATTCGATCGATCAAAATTTTCCAACATGTCTGATAAATTTTCGATCGAAGCTTTGTCCAATTTTAATCGAACATGGTCAATCGAACAATGTGAACAGGCATCGATTTTTGATCGATCGACTTTAAAATTGATCGGTTTAGGTCGACGTGCTCCTACCTTTGGCACTTTTAAAAAAGCCCTGAAAAACCCACATCTTCACTCACGCCTACCCATCTTCTCACCCCTAACATCACCACCATGCCAGTCCCACCCCCCCCACCTATTGTATACTCCGTTCCCCAACCTATTAGATTGTTAGTCCAAATCAGACAGGGTCCTCTACTCCTCCTGTGTCATATCCTGTACCTGTGTATTATCTTGTGTTGTGTAATAATAATAATAAATCATTTTTTCTGCAAGCAATACTTATCACATATACAGTATATTGTATAAAAATTTTTTTTTTTAAAAGCATGGTATATGATCATTTAAGTGTATGTACTCCTGTGCATTGTGTTGCCTCTCTCTGAATAGAACTGTAGATGTACCGTATATGCCGGCGTATAAGACGACTTTTCAGTACCTTAAAATCCTCCCCAA
>CM070038.1:41193033-41203145 GCA_036250615.1 Ptychadena robeensis | reverse complement strand
TAACAAACTCTATATTTTAACTGTAAAAGTTGGGGGTCGTCTTATACGCCCAGTCGTCTTTATACGCCGGCATATACGGTAGGTTATCACCTTTAACTATTTAGGCAGCAATATGTAATAAGTAAAATTTACATAGACCATTTTATAGGCCACCTAGGGATCACATAGAAAAACATTGTACAGACAGACAGCATTGTCCTGTTTATACATACGTCTGATGGAGGCACGAAAAGATCCCTCCTCTTCAATGGGCTCCCCAGTTCTATACAGATAGATGGGATAGGAATGAGATGTGAATATGTATTATCTAACCGTAAAGACAAAAATACAATACAGTTTACCTTACTAGTCTTTACTTTTACCTGGTGGATCTGGCCAAAACATCATACCCTGTCCTTGGGTGACAGTGTGTACCAACCATACTATATCAGTGGAGGAGTAGTCAAATTGTAGTAGGGAGTGTGTTAAGACTACTACAATATAGTGAGTCCATTTGTCACGGCGGGTGACACCGGTGGATCTCGGGTGTGGACCCAGTGGACCAACTTGCACGATTGGCAAGGGTGCAATCTGGGGTGCGGAGTCTAAGGGACTACCCGGTATTCACCAGAGCTCCCCGCGAAGGGAGTTGGATTTGGCTGCGGGTAATCCCCAGGTCGCAGTCCCCCGAATCACCCGTGCAAGCTGGCTAGCTGAGGCGAAAGGATTGTCCAAGAAACGAGCAAGAGGTCAGGAGCCAGGAAGTCAAACAGGAATCACAATGAGAACACATAGGAACACAAAGTCCAGGCATCTTCCTGTCAGCTGATCCAGCTAGATAAACATCCGGAGGGAGGAGCGACTGAGGAGGAGTGCAGGAGCAGAATGTCCACCAGAGGGAGCTCCAGAGAGGCTAACCCACGGTGTCCCTGATATCAGCGCTGGAAGCAGACACAGATCCAGCAGTCCTGTTAGGATCTGTGACACCATTGATAACAGTCCTGAAAATATGTGTTGAGGTTTCAGGACACCATGAAGGACCCACTAAAGCAAGTAAACAAAAGCTTACCGGATTTCCTGTAGTATCAACATGTATTTTAATGGTATGTTAAATGGACCAAAGAGGACGAAAACCAAAAAATGTTGCTCTTTAAGTAGAAATTGAGACTTTGGCCTTGAGTCAATTTGAGTGCATGTGTAGTATTTGAGACCACCTTATCCTTTCTTCCTCTTCCATCATTGTATATAAATGATAAAATAAATATAAGGTTCCCTATATAGGACGTAAGAGAAAACAGGCTCCCTACCCACAAGGTAATTTCACCACCACCATCACCACCAACAATCCAGAAATCCATTATGAACCCATTTTTATAGTTTACCGTTAAGTAACTTTACAGGAGCACTTAACAGAATTGGCCTAATGGTGCTTTATTGGATAGTGAGGTCCCCAATGTGACATTCCTGTCCTAATACTTAATCGTGCTGTGGCACAGGGAGCATGTTTTCCATGTTGGACTGCATGATTTCTGGTTTAGGAAGTCACAGAACACTTATTTTTGGCAGGAGGCAGCAGTTATTTCAAAATTCTTTTGGTTAATACACCGGCAGATTAACTCATAATGGATATTCATAAACGATAGCACCTTAAAAATGTATCCCAGTTCCCAAGGTGCAGGTACCCAGAACATTTAAATCTGACTGTCCACAATATAGATGTTTGCCTCTATGCATAAATATTTCGAAAGCACTCCTGCAGAGGAAATGAAAAAAGAACTCAGAGAGCAGGGTAATGGCCAGATAATATTACCTTTGATGCTGGTTGAATTTGCAGCGACATTTCCTGCCTGGAAAAGCAAGCCAAAAAACAAACGCCATGTGAGACAAGGATGAGGATCTCTAGTGAAGACATTTTAGAACATTTTAGAGTTCATGACACGTGCTACAGTGTTTCCACTGATAACTATTTACAGATAATTAACCAGAATTTTTTTCAAATAACTTTCAATGCTTAATAAGCTTCTGCTTTTAATATGACAATTGTTCAAGAAATTTTGAAACTTTTATTTTGAAGTTGATTAAGCACATAATTTAATTCAAGGACCCCCTGGGATATACATACCCCTTACCCAGTTCCTGTGTAGTCCTCAACAATCTGTGTACATGTGACACAGCTTTAGTACTGTATATTCTGGCGTATAAGACTACTTTTAAGGAGTCTGCTTATCAGACATCGGAAGCACCACCTTATCCCCCCTCCCTCTCTCCCTCCTCGATGTGTGAAATGAAGCCGACGTGCTCACTAAAGGCTGTGGCTCCAGTGGCTGAAACTGGTATTGCAGCTCAAACACATTAAAATACCTTCACTGTATCATGTGACATGATATCAGTTACATTTTTGATTGCCAAAATTCTTTGAATTAAATGTATACAAGGTAAACATTATTATGAGAGGTTGGAGATCTGGGAATTGAAAGTCAGAGTAGACATATGTAAGGCCATGTGTCCACTGCTGTTCCTTGAGCTGGCCGAAAAAATTACACAGGCCGGCACGTTGGAAGGGGTAGTCTTATACGGAGAGTATACCCCAAACTCTATATTTTAACTGAAAAAGTTGGGGGTCGTCTTATACACCCAGTCGTCTTATACGCCGGAAAATACGGTAAGTATAATTCATTGGGTTGATGGGAATTGGGTTGTTTTGATGGCTTCAGTTTGAGATGCTTTTGAGATCATTGAGAATATACTGATCGGTGCATTGGACCTGTAGTTGACCTGCCTTAAACCTGCTGTATAAAGGTTTTGCATGTCCATTGACTTAGAAGAGAACTTGAAGAAAACTTAAGCACAGTCCCACAAGTCCAATAGGAACAAGGACATGAGGCGCACAACCTAGTACAACAAAGTAAAGTAGTGTAAATACTTCCTTTGGAAGTGAGGTCATCCTGGAAAGCACATGGCCCTGAGAGATTAATCCTTGTAAACCTCCTTTAATGTGAGTATGTTGTCTTGTCTTATGTTTTATTTAATTTCATTTAACCATTTACAGTACTTTACTTTGTTGTACTAGGTTGTGAGCCTTGTGTGCTTGTTCCTATTTACCGTATTTTTCGGACCATAAGACGCACTTTTTCACCCCCAAAATTGGGGGGGAGAAGTGCCTGCGTCTTATGGTCTGAATGTGCGACCATCGGCGGCCACGGGTGGTCGCACATTGGCTTCCCGCCAGCTCCCTCGACAGAGCGCTGCAGCAGCTGTCATTTCAAAAGAAAGATCTAAATGCTGCATCCCCTGCATCCCCACCAACGAGAACACAGGAGAGCTGTGGGCTGTGTTCAGTTCGGCTATGGATGGCTCGGCTGGGGTGCAGGGGATGCAGAAATCCTGGGATGAACACAGAACACTGAACAGATCAGTGTAGTGTGACGTGTTGAGCTGACAGTGTACTGCTGCTAGTGACACCTGTGGCTGAATTGAATATTGCATCCATTAAATTCATTGCATTATCCCAATTGATGTGAAAACTTATTAAATCTTTTTTTTCTGGATTTTCTGCCCTAAAAACTGGGTGCGTCTTATGGTCCGGTGCGTCTTATAGTCCGAAAAATACGGTATCTGTTACAGGGGGCCACACTCCTCCATTTTAAGAGCTACACACCTACGCGCAACTTAAACACCTACCCCTCATACTGACCTTATTTTACTCTGCAATCTTTGCTCAGGCCCCATACACCCACTGAGGGCCTTTCTGGTCACTGACATCACTGTAACTGTGTAATCACTGCTGACAGTTGTGCACAACTATCTATTATCTTTCTTAGTCCAGTAAATCCAGTAAGTCCAATAAATTGCTTGAAAGGTAAATGGTAAAACAATTCGTACAAGTTTCCTAACTTTTCCTGATTACATATAGCCCCCTCTGTCGCTTTTGAACACACTGTGGTACCATACCATCACAAGCATTATTTGAAGATTATAATACTGCACAGTCATATGGTCTTGTGCTGCTATAATAATAGCAGGAAAAGGGCAATTGTCAATGGAAGAGAGACAGCCCATCATAACATTTAGAAAAGTAGGTCTTATGCAGAGATTGTGAAAAACAATGAAGGCATTATTAAGCACACCATCAAAAAGCACTCAGAAACTAGGGGTCAGGAAGAGGTCTGGTAGACCCAAAGTCAAAACAGCATCAGAAGACAGGTTTCTGGGAGTCAACAGCTTGACTTAATTGTGACCACGGTTAAAAAGTCTAAAGTTCCACTGTAAATAAATGTCTTCAAGAAAGCCATTACTAAGACCTCATAATAAAGGAAAAAGGGACTGTCTGGGCCATTAAACACCTCAAACTGACATGAAGACTGGAAAAAGTTTAAATGACTGATGAATCAAAAGGTTAACTCTTGGATCACCAACTAGGTTTTTAAACCCATCATCTGAGATGACACTCTTGCACTCTTAGCTTAGTCCAAAAGTCTTTATTTAGAAAATAGGCAACATGTGAAATATGACCTCCTGCAGATTCTCCTACCTTCTTACATGTTAACCCACACCGGGTTAGTCATTGGTGGTGAAATGCATAAGTGGGAAGGAGAAGATTCATGAGATCATATTTGATAAGTTATGTATGTCATTCCAAAAATCGACACGCACCCTTTGTGTGCGGATTGAATCGTCTATGGGGGGCTTTAGACTTTTGGAGGTCTATAATAATCCAAGAGTGCCCCCATTAACCTTTTGATTTCCCTACGATCGATGTCAGATTTTATGATCGATGTTGGTTCAATCAATCGAACTGCGATCGAAATACACCCCACATGGAGAAATCAATATTTGAGCGATGTTGGTTTGATCGATCTAAAGCAAAGTGAAGGAAGCATCGTAAGCACACCAAAATGTCTGCGACCGGATGTATATGTATGCTAGTTATTTGAAACAAACCAGAATCGGTCAGGCGCAACAAAATAATAATCAATGTACATCCGATGTATACTCAGATCACTTTTTGTACCATTTTATGGTAAATTTCAATTGATCTAGGATGATTGAACCATGTGGACAGAATCGATTGACTCAAACATCCATCAGTTTAAGTCGATCGAACAGTAAAATTTTAAGTATATGGGCAATAAAGATTTGCAGCAGAAAGCCAGAAAAAGAGGCAGCTTAAGATGGCCATACACAATTTGATTTCCCATTCGAACGACAATGATCGATTAATGTGCGTGTTCTCATCGATCGTTCATTCGGCAATCAAGCGTAAAATCAAGCAAAATAAACTTTGCTTCTGAAAAAGGTTGATCCAGAAATGGACATGCTCATAAATCCCAGTCAATCGATGATGAGGCCCCATCATAGCCAGCTTAGTGTACCAGCTGTGAGCTGCTCATAGGCAGCAATGAAAGATTGACACAGGACGGCTGCAAAGGAGGGAGCTCCCCCTGAAATTGTTCACATTAGCCCTGCTTGGCTCCCGGCTCTCAGCTCTGCTTGTCAGCTAGAGCCGAGGAGGGCTGCTGTGCTGTGCTAGGGAGCCCCCCTCCTTTGCAGCTGTCCTGTGTCCCACTCTCACAACACCGTGTGGACACAGGATTAGGGTCCCCATCGAACCAGGATCAATGTGTAAAGTGTTGTGATGTCACCACGCTGCAATTGATCGTGGGTCGATCAACAGTATCAACCAGTGTATGGGCAGCATTAGGATAATTGTTTGCCTATGTGCTGCTGTCTGCAATGGCAATTGCTGTGTCCCCTCTCTGTGACAACATATCACTCACTCAGGATGATGAGAATCCCCAGGATGAAGAGAACTCCGGCAAAAACCAGACCTCCAATCCTCAGCGTCTTGTAATCTGTGAACAGAGAGAGACATTGCTTATCACATACACAATCATAAAGAAATCCAGACACTTAAGATGGGTTTACACGTCAAGATTTTTTCGGCCGACAGATGGACGATGGACGATTTTTTGGTTCGTTGTACAAAAATCTGAAACGGCCATTTGCTCCGATGGATTTTTTTTTCAGATATCTGACAAAAAATCGTCCACAAGGTGATCGGACATGTTGGTAAACTTTCATCTGTCGTTTATTTTTCGTGTAAAAAATGAACGTCCTTATTTCACTCGATATTTTTTTCCTATCACTTCCTAAAAAAAAAAATCTGAAAGATTTTTCATTCGTGTTTCCAACGATTATTTTCATTCGATATTTGCGTCGAGTTGTACAAAAAGAAAAAAAAAATCTAATTACCTTCGATAAATGGACGAACGAAATCCGATAAAAAAGTCAAAAAAAAAATCGAATCTGAAGTTGAACGAAACAAAAATCTTGACGTGTAAACCCACCTTTACAAACAAGTTTGAAATTTGGCAGATTGTGGCTGTGCTTATTGTTCATTCCCAGCTGTTTGTGTATGATTCTCACTGCAGACCGCGTACAGTTGGGTATTTTGTATAGGTTTTATACAGTGCTTACTTAATGATTATGTGTAATGGCTGAGCCTTGTGCACACCAGAGTCAGACCACATGGACAAAATGGTGGGGGCTTAAGATTTTAGTGATAGTCTACATGAGATGCAGGGGTGCATTGCGTATAGAGGCCCTGTACAAAGAGGGCCTGCTTATATTAAGCCAAGGCTCCCATTTTAGCATGGATCATCACCATTATCTGACCTCAAGGACATTTCAATCCCAATACTGTCACAACCTTAAGATGAATCTATATTAACAGACATTTTCAATTGATTACTTTTTATATTCAATTCGAAATATCAATTTATAAAACATGTCTAACAAAGATTAATGTATTCTTGTCTGATATATTGATCAGGCACTGATGCCCAGAAATCCTATCCTTTAGACAATTAATATTCATTTAGTAGCACTGCCTCGTAACTATGAGTTCTACTAGTTATTACATTTATCTGTGGGGATTTCTCCTATTGTCTGGTTCCTTGGCCATTATATTAGATTGGAATAAGTGATAACGGATTAATAAAGGATATTAGAAGATAAAATATGGACTGCTTACCTGGTCATGCACCCAGCTACTAGGGTATGGCTGCATGGGATGCCGGAATAATAGGTATTTGTCATCTTTAATAATCAAGCACTATATTTTATTTCCTGTCCACAAGTAGAGAATTGATGTCAGAGACAGCTATTCTACATCAGGGGTTCCCTAAAAGGTAGATCGCTATCTACCAGTAGATCTTAACGACCACAGTAATAGATCACAGAGCCCTGCTTTTTTTTGCTTTTTTTCACAACTTTATTAACACACAGTAAGGTAATGGCCAAAAACGGGCCATACATGTAAGTCTTAGGCTCCACGGGGGCGGTTTTAGACCCGCCTGAACCACTCCAATTGTCCCAATGGGTCAGTCCATAGGCGTGGCGGTGGCTGTGGAAAAAAAATGTGGTTCCGACGTGGTTTTTGGTCCACGGAAATCAATGGACAAAAAAGGTACACAATATATATTATAAATACAAAGCATACTGCCTACTGGGGCCTGATGACCCCATGGGTAACTATGGGTAACCCAGCCTTCTCACCGGGTCATGCACACTCCCACTTCATGTGTTGGTGTTCCTTCTTGCCCTCTCTATCCAAATCTATGGAATCAAACATGCTCAAACACTTAACAGATCTAACCATGCTCAATACTAATCGCCCTCCATCATGGCTTTCATACTTCCAGCTGTGTAATGTCCTTGACACTATATCTAAAGACAGGCACTATTACCTTAATGCATGGGAACAAGAATTACACTTCGAGCTGAGAGACTCTGATCTTTCTAACGATATACATACAATAAATATGGCAGGAAGTGGTCACCATGCTCCACATATGGTGAAGTTGTTCCAAACTCTTCAGATTCTGGGATGCGATTTTTGCTTTTTACAATAAAGCCACGAGAGCTTCCGTACTAAAACCCCCAGAAATAGCATTACTATCAATGTTCCCAAAACAAGCTACCTGAAAAAAAAATTGCCGCAAGAGCTGTGATTCCGGGGCTGTGGAAGTCTCTGCCTACTGCCTACATGCCTACTGTCTCTGCCTGGCTCACGGAGCTTGCCCAACTCCAACGAATAGAGAGTTTAATAGCGCATATACAGGACACTCATAGTCAATTTAATAAAGTGTGGGCACCCTGGCTCCTCTTTCTGGGCTTTAGAGAATTCGCCAATATGCTTGCCAGACCTGTAACACTCTAAAGATTAAAGTCAAGGATAATGCTATCATTTTGCAAATACAATGCTTGTGTAAAGATGGTTTATTCTATGAACTGATACTGTAACAACACGCTACCAATACTGAACGCGGAAACAGATGGGCTTCGTCCCATAAAATATACCTTTGCCCCCCCACCCCCACCCTTGTCCCTCTATTATATGCAAACATTCACTAAAAACTTAAAGCAAAGCATACTTGGTATATATATATATATAGCATTTTTATTGTTGGTAGATCATTTGACCTGGTCATTTTTATAGTATCTTGCAAACCAAAAAGGTGTGGGCATCCTTACACCATAAGCAGACTGCTGTATACCAAAGGACTGGGGCCTATGAAAGTTAATCTATTCATATATTGACAAGATCAGAGGTCAACTTCCATTAAGGACACTGAGCTCTGGACTCCTAATGAATCCTTATTGAGTATAGATATGGCCCTGCTAAAAAAGCTGATACACTGGTACCAAGCCGGAAAGAGCAAACATACAAGGTACAATGTAACAGCCAAACAATAATGTATATATTCCAACTTTCTGTATTAATTCCATACACGAAAACCTGTGCTTAATATTTGTGGATTAAATACACATTATTTGCTAAGGATCTTGTATCTATTTTTATCAATCTACCTCACTTTTGATTTCTATGCCAATCTGTAATTGTCTATGTACCATACTTTGGGTTATTTTGCTTACCATAATGGAAGGGGTCCCGTGGATCTGTCTCAGGACCTGATGAAACATAAAAGATACACAATATTATAAGAGCCTGACTTCAATAATATCTTAATTAAAATATGCTAAGTTAACCCGTTCAGCCACCAGAAAGAGTGCACTTAGTATCATCATGACTTGCCCAATGCCTGTAATCTGGTCTGAAGTCCCTTTTATGTTCTGACCTCTGGAGGTCAGCCTGTGTGATGGCCATGTCAGGTGCTTTCATAATTAAGGGATGTCAGCTCTTTGGGAAATCAATTGGCTAAGGATCATAAACAAGGAACTCTATACTATGCAGTCGAGCCCATGATTATTCATACCCCTGGCAAATTTTGACTTAAAGTTATTCAACCGGCAAGTTATTTTTTGACAGAAAATGACATAGATGTCTCCCAAAAAATAATAGGACGATGTACAAGACGCATTTTTGTGGGGAAAAAAAACCCTGCTTTTATTTACATTTGAGCAAATAGTGTCATGTCCAAAATTATTCATACCCTTCACAATCTCTGGGAAAATACAGAGACACCATTACAAATAGTTCAAGCTGTTCAAAAGCATCCTAATTACCCATATTAATTGGGAACAGCTGTTTTAATCAACTCAACAGGTGAAAAACAACAGCTCTCTGCAGTTGGTTTGTGGACAGTCATGGCTAAGACAAAGGAGCTCAGTGAGGACCTGCAGCTGCGGATTGTGGCTCACAGGTCAGGAAATGGCTACAAGGCCATATCTAAATGTTTCCAAGTTCCAGTGGCTACAGTGCAAAGTATTATTAAAAATACAAGATGTTCCGCACTGTGGAAAATCTCAGAGGACGTGGTCGGAAGCCAAAAGTGACACCTGTGCTAGCCAGGAGGATAGTGAGAGAGGTGAAAAAGAAGGATTACCACCAAGTCCATCCTGGTCAATCTGTGCTCTGCTGGTGGCAATGTCTCAAGGCAGACACTGCACACTGCTGGGTTCCACGGATGCAGACCAAGGAGGACACAACTTCTCCAGATAAGTCACACAAAAATGTGCTTGGCCTTTGCAAATGCTAATCTGGACAAAGAAGAAGACTTCTGGTCATCTGTGTTATGGTCAGATGAAACAAAAATTGAAGTGTTTAATCACAATGATGTTTCCTTCATTTGGAGTAAAAGAGAAGAAGCCTTCAACCTAAAGAACACCAT
>CM070038.1:41154678-41193023 GCA_036250615.1 Ptychadena robeensis | reverse complement strand
AATCACAGTAAAGCACCATAGAAAAAAAGTAAGTACATGAGGATTCTCAACGACAACATCAGGCAGTCTGCAGAGAAACTTGGCTTTGGGCACCAGTGGACATTTCAGCATGACAATATCACAAAATACAGCAAAAGTGGCGAAGAAAGGGTTAGTAGACAACAACATTAACGTTTTGGAGTGGCCTAGCCAGAGTCCTGACTTCAATCCAATTGAGAATCTGGAATAAGCTACAAATCAGGGCAATTGCAAGAAGACCCTCCAACCTGAAAGATTTGGAGCTCATTGCTAAAGACGAATGGGCAAGAATACCTGTGGAGACATGCAAAAAGCTTGTCTGCCATTATAAGAAGGGTGTAATTGCTCTAATAATCAATAAAGGCTTTTCTATTGACTATTGAAGGGTATAAATAATTTTGGACATGACACTTTTTGCTCAAATGTAACTACAAGTTGAGAAATGTTTTTTTGCACAAAAATGCTTCTTGTACATCGTCTTATTATCTTTTAGGAGACACTGATGTCATTTTGCTGGTTGAACTTTAAGTCAAAATTTGCCAGGGGTGTGAATAACAATGGGCTAGACTGTATATGCTGTTAATATAAAAAGTGTATATATATATAGTTTATTAAAGAACTATTGTCAGTAATCTGCAGCAGACTTTTCTAATTCCGTCATATTATTTGGTTGCTTAGTATTCAGAAAGAAAGATTTGAGGAAAAAGTCCTGCACCTCCCACCCATTCCGTAAAGTGGCCACATGTATTTGTTGAGATAGTATGTAATAATGGCATATTATATATCAGCATGTTCTCCTGTTATCTCTTGTTACTGGTGATGTTACCTGACTGTTCTGCAGGATGATGAAGCTATGGAGCCACCATGGCTGCATTCCTGCCCGTCATCCCCTTCTTAGTAATACTAGGACCCCTGGTCGGCCCACCTTCCAGTTGCTGTGATCTTTTTGAAGTATGATTCATGGTGAAATAGGCTGCCAGTGACTTCTCATGAATTGCCCCTTACAGAGAAGGGTGGGATTTTGTCTGTTTTGAGTTTTGGCTAAGAGTCCCTGGAAAGATTCACCATCCAGAAATATGATTCATGTGAAACTAATTTGTTGCAGACGTAACGGTTTGTAAAAGTAAACAAAGAGCGGAAAAAGAATATTTGGATTATATGTGGTTTATGAAAACATTATCCAATTTTAATATTCCTCCACACTCACACTGCTTTTATTAATTTTTAATAATAGCGGTTATATAGCTCTGGCAATGTCCCACAGTGCTACACAGAAAACCATTCATGATAATCTCTTCACCAGAAGAGCTTATGCTCTAAAATGTATACATACCAAAGGCTGTTGTGACCACAATAGAGCAGTACAGGACGAAAAGTACGGTCTCCATGGCTGGGCTGTGGAGGGAAAGAAGAAAGGTCAATGACTGCTAGATTTATCGCTGTAAGAGTTGTGTACCCAGGGGCAAGCAATCTACAAAGGACATCCAACTGGTTACTATGCACAGGTTACTATGGCTTTAAAAGCATCCAGTGCGCCCAAACGCGTATTAAAGGGCCACTGCATCTAAAAACACAGTTTAAAGCTGAACGCTGGGCTCAACAATGTTCAGTAAAAATCTCTCAATACAAAAGCCATAAATCCAGAAATGTCTTGTAACCCTTTTTCTTACCTTGTAAAAGGGGGCATAATCACTTTCTACGAAAAGAGCAGGCCCACCAATTGTATGCAGATAACTGCAGGGGGGGGCGTATACAAGACCTGTCAGATTGAACGACTGCATCAGTGACTTTATTACAGGCAGGTCCCTTACAAAGGGGAAATAGAGGAAATATAATAAGAGTCCCGCATTAAACACAGATGGGGGGAATATCGTCTTCCTTGTGCCTAAACGTATCATACAGAGCAGTAGTCCCCCCCCCCCGGGAGTGCCTGAGATTGACAGGGGGCACACCATCAGTGGCATCGGAGGGAGGTTGACACCCTGTACTTAGTTCCTAGCCCCCCCCATCAAGTGCCATCTTGTGGACGTTTTACTTATTTTTACTAGAGGTAGTGGAATATCATTTAAAAAATAAAAAATTTCACTAGCCGACTGTGAGTTAATTGCAAAGTACTAGTAGGGAGGGGATGTTACCCCAGGGTGGGAGTGTTGTGACGTCACTTTCGGCAAAATTTATTTTAATGTGTGTATGCAAGTTGAGCTTGGGCTGCCAGGCAAGGTGGGCCCTAAGAGGAAAAGGTTGGGAAGCAGTGATAGAGGATGATGAGACGTTTGAAGATGCCATCTTGCTGCCATTCTTATTTCTCTGTAACCCATAAGGTGGTCCATAGGGAATGAATAGACAAAGTGGGGGGTTGTAGATAACCACCCATTGAGTGTCTACCCAAAGGTAGTGAGTGCCTGTAGTGCCCACTGTTAGCCACTTCAAATAGCCTTGCTTAAGTACCCACTTTACATTTGTGGCATCTCCATTATTTACCAATAAGAATGGCTACCAAGAAGTCTGTAACCAAGTCTGTACCAAGATTCTCATTCATCCAATTCATCAGATAGCTGGTTGTAGTTAACCAAAAAATAGCTTAAGAAGTGGATTGGAATGGCATTTAAATATCTACTAACTATAATAACTACTATAAGGTACAAAGAGATACAGAACCTGAGACAGCAATAACCCCACATATTACTTTTTAGTGCTTTAAATAGTATAGTTTATTCTTGAAGCATAGCAGACCGAAAGAAGTCATCCTATTACTTATTATCAAAACATTCTAATAAACATTGTTTAGCCACCTTAGGGACAGTGACCCCCTCTGTAGCTGCCTTCTTCTGGTTCTATCAGACATTTAAGGGTTAGTAGTGTTCTCCCAGCGCCCTGGCTGTATCAGAGCGTACCAGGAGGGTGTGTGCACAGGATTAATGTCCCCCAGGCTCAGCTATTTACAGCAAACGCCATGGTACAATGACAAGATGTAAGCAAGTATTACCCGAACAAATGTCACATACATCAGCAGGCAGGGCCTCTTGGTGTGTGCTCTGTATATCATAGTGACATTAGGATATGGCGCATGCCCTTATATATTGCAGCTCAGATCTCTCACTAGAAGGATTATCACTCACTAAATGAAAAGTAGCAGATATTTCAGGCTCAGTGCACGTCACCATGTCTCTGCCAACCCCTGACCTATATGTAAGTAAAGAAAATGCATTTTCCATTGACCCCTCATCATATTTTAAGATGTTTAGCTACACAATGATCAGTCCCCATACACGTAATGAGCCACGGGCGCGTTTGCCACCAACCGATGTGCATGCGCACAAGGCTCGTTCGGCCAGAGAACGGACATGTCCGTAAATCTCTGGCCCATGCCATTAGTTTGAATGGGGACCAGCCTCCCCTTCCAAACTAACAGCCGGCACATACAATACTATCATCAAGTATTCTTTCCAGAAGAACTGAGCCATCTTTGTTCAGGTGTAGCGCTGACACCCATGGGTGCTGCTGTGTGTGAATGGGACCTGGATAGCAGTGACTGGCTCGGAGACAAAAGTATGCTTTGGGACAAACTTTATTCACCATAGGCACAGTACAGGTGAAATAGTAACTTTGGAGAAGAGAGGGTTAGGGTAGGCAGGATGCAGACAGCAGGACAGGGTCTGACTTCTTCTGTGACATCAATCTCAGCTCCACTGAGATTCGCTTGTCACCTGTCTTACAGTATGACCTCACAGTACACTTGATCAGGTCTTCACAGTATTCTCTCACAATACTCTTGAAATACTCTTGAATGAACAGGCCTCACAGTATTCTTTCACAATACTCTTGAATGAACAGGTCTCACAGTATTCTTTCACAATACTCCTGAATGAACAGGTCTCCCACTTCAAGCACCTCCAGTAACTGCAGTTAGCTGACTTAATTCAGGATCCCTCACTCCAACCGTCTATGGCTATGTCCTCGCAAGGCTCACACACCTCAGGTTCCAGTGACTTCCAAGATCCACCTCTGGACAGCAGCTTCTCCCATGCAGGTTACTTGGCAGTGGAGACAAATAGGCCAGGGCAAGCAGCCCCTGGCCTGACATACAGAAACACATCCCCAGGGCCCCAGAGGGGGGACACCTCAGGGAGGAACTCTTGAGCAGAGGTGATCACTCCTATTTATCACATTTACCACATTTGCTATCTCTGGGCAAATTGGAAGTATCATTTCTGCACAGAGCTCTGTCAATCACCAAATAGATACATTTCCCGCCTCTCTGTCTAGGCAGCTATCCTAGCTGGTAAACAACCTCTAGAAACACAATTAACCCTTTTAATACTAGTCACCTCTCCCAGAGGGGCTACACAGGCATCATCCAGGACCATTAACCATCTACGTGGACTAGACCAGAGAACCTGGTCTTCTGGTTGCCAGAGATGATTTTCCACTAGAAGTGACGTCAGTGACATCACATCCGGCAATTGGAACCAGGAACTATGTGTTCCAGGTACCGGAAGTGACGTCACTGGCGTCACTTCCGGTTTTCCCAATTAAATTTCCCCACGAACAGGCGTGGAATTTAAACCTCCTGACCAAAGACGTCTGACTTTTTAAAAAAAAAAAAAAGCCACCTGTTCACGAACAGAACTGGCCAAAGTTCGGCCATCACTAGCAATAAACAAAGGCATAGACCGTATCTCACAAAAGTGATTACAGCCCTGACCATGTGGTAACTTATAATATCTTTTCACTGGACAACTTTACAGATATGACAATCTCATACCATCTAAAGTAGTCAGTGTACAGCTTGCTTCTCCCTTGAAATAACCCAACACACAGTCATTAATGACTAAACCTCTGGCCAGTGTTCTGATGATCTGTGTACCCCACTGAGATGTGCTACCCTGTGTATAGCGTGCATAGCACATCTCGACATGATCATAAATTTAAGCCCCTAACCCCTCACTCTAACCCCAACACTCTCACCTTAACCCCATAACGCTAACCCCATAACGCCAACGCCATACTCAGCTCTGCCCCTTGCCTGTGCTTCAGCTCTGCCTGAGAGCTGAGACACAGGCAAGGGGGCGGAGCCGAGCACAGCTGCTTCAGGCAGAGTGCAGGGGGGCCCTCCTCTGCAGCCATCCTGTGTGCCTCTCTCAGCTGCCTGTCAGCAGCTCCCAGTCAGTGTTGTGACATATTTTCCAGTATCGACCCGTGTATGGCTAGCTTTAAGGCAGTGCTGGGAAATAATGGTGCTTGACACTTTGCCACTTTTACTTTTACTCACTTTGAGGGGTGTACTTACTTTTGTTGCCAAAGGCTTAGACATTATTGGCTGTGTGTTAAATTAATTTAAGGGAACCACAAATTTACACTGGTATACAAGCTGTACACTATTTTACATCTTAGGGCTTGTTTCCACTTGTGCGGCTGCCTGCCGCGCGATTGCAGCCGCTTAGATTCGCCCCCGCTAAGAACCGCATCTTATGCGGTTGTTAGCTGGAGCCATACACCTCTATGGCCGCGGTCAGTGCTAGGCGGCCGCGGAATAGTGTGGACCGCTGCCTAAAAACTCGGTTTTTAGGCAGCGGCCGCCCCCTGACCGCCCCCTTGCCGCCCCCTTACCGCGGCCGGGGAATAGCCCATTCAACTACATGGGCGCAGTTTCATCCGCCCTGTAGTCAACAGCGGGCTTCCGCACAAGTGGAAGCAAGCCCAAAGTGTCATATCTTCAGTGTTGTCCCATAAAAAGATATTATAAAACTATTTACGACAGACTTTTGTCAGATCCTGTATAATTTCAATATAGATCGTAAGCCATAAAGAACGATATGTGGAACAAACTATGCCAGTGAAAAGGAAATGTCAGTTTCCTCCTTCAGGGCAGACGCTTCCATTGTAACATGTGGCTGGTTGTGTACTCTCAATTATTATTTTAGAGCCGTTGTCTTTTTTACATGGGTTGTATCCAATTTACACAATGTCATGGGAGCCAAAATAAGTAAGACCATTCATTTACCGTTTTAGTTATAGATTTTCCCAAAAAGAAAAAAAGGCCTTTTAAGTTAGCCATACATGTGTCGATTCCATGGACGATCGATCACCCATCCGATCGATTCCGGCGATGCCACAGGTGATCGGATGGGCGATCGATCGCCCAATTAAGTCTGTGCCTACCACCTTAGGCCAACGATTCCTGGACGATTCCGTGCCCGGTTGATCACTTCACAAATGGCAACTCCCCTTGATGTGTGCTGAATCGATCAGAAAGACCAACAGGTCGGTTCTCTGGCCGATCCGATACAGGGGGCCATGTCGATTGGGCAGGGTCGATCGGGCAAGGTGGGCTGCACTCAATTCTTAGCCGATCGATCGGCGTGCACGTGCCCGGTGATCGATCGGCCAGGAATCCTGTGCGGAATCGACCCGTGTATGGCTACCTTTAGAGGCGCCCGTAAATAATTAGTAATTCCTTGATACTTTATTTGGTTTATGTAAAAAAAATATAGAAATAGCTTTGTCCATGACGTCACCACGCTGTAATTGATCGCTGGTCGATTGCACAGGAATCTACCCGTGTGTGGCCAGCTATAGAAGTACAATCTTTTTTTTTGGATCATTAATTTACATTCCCAATTTCACACCCTAACTGCAACCTTTTATAGTTATTGATATTTCCCTGCAGTTATCCAAGTGACATAAATTGTATATATTTAACATGTAGCTGTGGCCGCCCAGACACAGAGCGTCTCCAAGTTGTTAGTAAGCATATGACCTTTGTAACAATAATGCATACGGTACACATAGCTAGTTTTTGGCCCCTTTTGAGTACCAGAGTACCACTTATGCGCACCCCTGTGTATACATATACATATTCCAACCCAGCCTGACTTTGAAGCTCCCACCCATTTGATTAAGGGATTGTTTTCCTATTTTTCTTTTTTCCCCAATCTTTTTTCCTCTTAGAATTCGCTTAAAAGTAAAATTTCGAAGCAGTGATACATATAATAATTTCATGGCACACCACATGTACAAGGCTCATCTCACATTATATTCAGTATAAGATCACAGTATGCGTCAGTTGTGCACAGGCGAAAAGCAAACAGCTCAATCGCTGCCGGTGACAGGTTCTCTTGAGACTCGCGGCTCTCTGTTGTTGGCAGCTCAGCACGGAATATATTTATAGGCACTGGCAGAGCCTGAGAGGCCTTTATATTTATATAAACTTCTTCCCTGCTAAGAATGTGTGCCCTTCCCATCTCCTACACGGCAGAATCTCCCTTCGTCTCTCCCGCTCCGGCCCCATCCACTCTGGAGATTCAATAGGAACTGTATATTTTATTTCTTTTTTAAAGCATTTCATTTTTCATCAGCTAAATGCCTTGGCGCTATGGGAACCTAATTCCTATTTTATCCTAAACTGGTCACTCCCCCCCCCCCCCCCCAATTTGGTTTTTGATTGGACTAAAAATACAAATAATACATATGTAAAATTAAAGTTTGACTTACCTCTGAGCTGGTATGATGGTGGTGTAGCACTCCACAATCCTCCAAAAATATACTTACCTGCTGTTGCCCAGAATCGTATGAGAGATTCCATAATTATCTGCCAGGCTTTTGGGGGCTAACTCCGGGTGCAATATCGTGAGTGGCCACTGGGGGCGTTAATAATGGATTACTAAGGGAAAATACGTTCCATTCGATGTCTCCAACAGCGGAAATGAAAGATTTACCTGTCTATCTCTGCGGTGAGTTTCGGGGGCAGAGCAGCACAAGAGAGGAGGGACTGCGAGGTATCTAATTTAATTACTCCTTACAGGTTTTTTATGCATTCCTCCCTATTACAGGAACTTCTAGCGCCATTCATGAAATACATTTTTGGTGGTGGGTCCGCTTTAATGACTGAGATAAAACCATTATTCTGCTGTCTCCTCTCCCTCACCAATCATCATCATTCATCATCATTAAAAAACAAATAATTTTGTGGATTTACTGGCAAAAAGCATCTTAGATACATAGAAATGCACAAAACTATACCACGCCACGTCATCAAGTTGAAAATGGTCAATGCACTTCTACTTCTAAAGCTGGGCATGGACAGTTTTGTGGCCAATTTCGCCGCAGATCAACCGTCATGAACGCACAAATCTAACGCGCCCACCTTAAATAGGGCCATAACTCAATCGACCAAGGAATGGCATGTCTGATTTTTTGGCCAATCTAATTACTTTGGATGGGGATTGTCGCACACAAAGGGTGCGCGGACAATTCTCGTAACGTCCAACCGTACGTGATGACGTCATCACACACGGTCAATCTGCCTGAGAAATCGGCATGACATCTATACCTCTATGTCCAGCTTAACTGATATGTTTAGTGATATGCATTATGATACATGAACTGCAGCAATTAATATAGAAAATGAGCCTCAAAGCACACCAAGGGAACTGATGAGAGAAGAGAGAAGAACCATATTTAAATTCTCCAAACCATTAACATATATCAACTCATTATTAACTTATCTGACTATTAGAGAACCCATAGGTTGCCATTGTGATCTGCTTCTGCAAATGATGTTTTCCTGGTTGTCATGGATATCTGATGGTTTTAAACCTATCCATGAATCAACTCAGCAATCAGATGTTCATGGTTAAGGCCCCCCATACACCTTACAATCTTGTCATACAATTTCTGTACAATCAACTTTTGTTCTACCAAAACCATGTAATATGAGGACCTTTCTAATCCTTCCAATCACTATGTATTCTATCAGGGAGGACACTATACTACATAGTTGTTGGTAGATCTAATGGAAATTGTATGAAGTGATTTAAAGGTGTATGGGGAGCTTAAGTTTTTACTGGCCGCATGCATTTTGATTTGCATGATTGTTCTGGGTCATGAAAGAAAATTGAAAACCCAGAGGTTAAACATTACAGCCAGATACCTAGAAGCCCCCAATGGCAGCTTAGGTACACTTTTCAGCTTTTTTTTGAATCCATGACTTTATGAGAGTGAAGATTCAAGGCATTGGGTAGTCATTGCTGTCTATGACACGCATGGAAACTATGACTGGGGCTCTGGAAAGGACATTCTCAGCTCGCCTAGCTTAGGGGCCATTGCTTCCACACAACTAAAGATAAACTTCATGTAACTCTCATCCTTATCAGCAGCTTCAACCTCTCTAGCAACGGATGTGGTCATGTGATTAAAACTTGCGCTTTAAGGAGACCCAACATGCAAAAGTTTGTGATCTACGTCTGGGAGGAAGATTGCGAAGAAAGGGAAAACATATATATTTTATGTTTATGTAATTTGTTATTATCTGTAAAAACCATGGCACAGGTTTAATAGAGCATTCTGGGTTTTGTTACGGAAGCCCAGCAAACTTTTTTTTTTTTGCCCTTATCTAGCTGAATCCATAAAAGTGTGTTGGAGCAAAGAGCGCACTGTATCATTCCCCTCACTGAACTTCATCTAAAGTCACAAACACAATCAGCGCACAAGAGTACTAAAAAATGTTTAGTACTCTTCAGCCATGGCACAGCATTTCATTTGGGTTAAAGTCATAATGGTCTCTCCAAGTAACTCCAGAAATCATAAAAATCCCCAACCAACCTTAATAGGCACAAACATGGACAATATACTCACCTTATAGATGATGTTACTTGTTAAGTTCTAAAACATCACATTGTCATTGTCTATAGCTTCTAAAGTCTAGTTGGACTTCCCTTTGATTTTTGTTTCTATAGCTTTTCATGGCTATTGTCCCATGAAATCACCCAACATCTGTTTAGCACCAGATAACCCACATTCTTGGATGTTATTCTGAATCACTTGTTGCCTCTGTGATGTCAAGCCTTTTAGGTCAGAAATAAAACATGTGTAACTACACCATGCTTCACAGTTCGGAAGAAATGTTAGTGTTTAGTATACAGTGCCTTGTGTGTGCCCACAAGGTGACACTGAACATCGTGGTGTCTTTTATGTATAGGTTATTTTGATAATGCTGGAATAATGACTACAGATGGCTTCAGCTACATTTTTGTATACTTTTCTAGCTTGGGAGATCTTGATCTGCTAAGGGCCCCATACACCTTTAGATTTCTCTGTCATATTTCCTTTAGATCTCCTTTTGTTTTACCAAAACCATGTAATGTGAGGGACTTTCTAAACCAGCAAGTCTACCTGTGTTCAATCACAGAGAACCCTATACTACATAGTTGTTGGTAGATCTACAGGATATCTGACAGAGAGATCTAAAGGTGTATGGCCAGCTTTACCCATTGTTGTAGGATGTTCTCATTCCAGGACCCCAAATGTTTTTATAACCAAATATCTACAGACGTTACTGGTTTGAATCATATTTTAAAGCCATTCTTATTGAAAACCAGGTAATTATTATGGCTGCACAAACCTTTTGCTGAAACTGTATAGATATAAATATATACTATTATGTAAAAAAAATATCAAGTGTTCCTTTAGCTGATCTACAAATTAGGTAAATACAACCTCAAATGAACAACAACGCATGTCATATTATGTTATATCATTATTACGTCAAACTCCAGTAGCTGGGTGTGGAAAACTAAGTACACCCACCACTTCCGTGGGCATAGCGTAATTAGCAGTAAGGTGCTGCTAATTGAATACAGTTGATTAAGCAATCAATAACAAGTATGAGCACTTCTGAAAAAACAGACGTTTAGCCAGTTTGATCTGGAGCACCATTCTACAGTGAGAGAAATGTGGAAATATTCACAACTATTGCCATCTACCCAGGATTAACCTGAAAAAAATTTCCTTCTAGGTCCTCCCAGCCTGAAATGTTTGGAGAAATTGCAAAAATAATCCCCAAGATCTACATCTCACAGTCTCACCACATTCAAGAAATGACTGAAGTATTTGAAGGGATGCCAGGATAACTTAAGCAGGGAACACAGGCATATATATTGGCCAGATCAATGGGTGCTTAGAGCACCGTGCATCTATCTGGCCCATATCTAATGTGGCCATTACTGTTCTCAAGTGGGATCAATCAATCCTGCTCAAAAACAGGTATATCGGACATGACCGTAAATCACGCTCAATGTACATTGTTTTGCATGGGGACCGCGGGGTCTCCATGGAAAGCATTGTCGGAGCTGAAGACATAGCTGCGTTTCCAGCTCCTTCGATGTTGGGTGCGATTACGTCATTGCGCTGCTGCCAGGAACCTTGAACGGCTCGTACTGTATATCTTGTGTTCCTGGCTTTACTCTCTTAAAAAAAAAGGAAGCATGGGTTAAGTTTCAAATATTGCATATAAAAAACCCCCCCACCACACAAGGCCTCTGTAAAAATGCGTCATTTTAATTAAGTAGCATCGGTTTTCCCAGGGACGGTGGGAGGGCGGGCAATTCAGTCAGAGTACTCTGCTGTGATTGCCCATACCGCGCCATTAAAAACGTCATGTTAGGGGCTGACCACTAGGGGATTTTGCACACCAGCAAATTTGGAGCCAAATGACTGAAAAAGAAAAGAACCAAGGTGATGGCCCAGACAAAGTCCAGACCTTAAACCAAGCAAAATGCTGTGGATGGACAGTGAGACAGATATGCATTAAGGAATGTCCTCAAACCAGGTTGTGAAAATGAGTGAGCCAAACTTTACACACAATAGAGACTGAGACCAAAAAAATGCTTTAAATAAGTGCCGCTAAGGATGGTTCTACAAGCTATGGAACTATGAGGAGGCATCAGACTTATCAAAGAAAACATATAAAACATAAAGCTGGGCATACACGTCGCAATTTTTAGTTCAATTTTAGTGCGATCGTTTATCAAAATCGATCGCGCGATCGGATTGAATAAAAATTTAAGCATGCCAAAAGGGTCCGAGCGATGAATTTTGTCCGCGATCGTTCACGGATCCGTTCTGATGGATAATTTCAATAAAAAGCAAAGGAATCGAGTGCTGTTAGTTGTCTCATGCGATCGTTTTAAGCGATCAATCTATGATTCTTGTGGAAATGACCTTTGTTTGTGTGCGGTTGGTCACTGGACAGTTCTTCAGCTAACACCACTCCAAACCCATAAATGTGTGCGTGCAAGACATATTGAGACTTTCAGGATAGAATCGGCCAGAAATTGAATGCATGGTATGTTGCAGTTTGTTTTCACAAATTAAAATCGATTCCGGAATCGGATGGGCGATCGAATTAAAAAACGATCGCTGGATAATTGGTACGTGTATGCCCAGCTGTAAACCTTAAAATTGAAAGAGTGCGTGCTCTCTTTTTTCACAAAAACAAGAATAAAGGGGGACTTTTTCTGTGTCTTCAGAAGAGGAAGTAAAGGTAAATTATCATTTTTTCCCTCCTTCCCTTCCTGTTCAGAAGAGGAAGTAGAAGTGCCTGCTATTGGACTTTGCTTTTCTCTCTCTTTTCCTCCCCCATTCATCTCTCTTTTTCTTTCTTTTTATTTGCTTCTTCTTTCTCTCCTTTTTATTTTCTCTCTGTAATCTCTCTTCTTTATCATTTCCTCCCTCCCTTCCTCTTCAGAAAAGAAAGTAAAGGTAAATTTCCTCAACAGTACTTAAAATAAAAACAAGATTTTACGTTATACATACTTATCACCTAAATATACATCCATCAATGACCCCGGTTTAGAGTCCAAGAACTTGCACCATGCAAGATTTTTGGACTCTGCAAATCATGTGACCAAATCATTTCGAGTATAGAGAGCAGAATATGGGAAATCGCTGTTGAATTATTAATTATAAATTTTGATAAAATATGTATTAAGGTAGCCATAGATGGTGCAATCCCCGACTGATTCTCTAGCGGCCGATTGCAGCGTGATGACGTCATCACACTGCAGCCAGTCGCTCAGAGGATCGGCAGGCACCCTTTGTGTGCTGGACATTCTTTTGGATGGGGACGCTGGTCCCAGGCCAGGAATTTACCAACATGTTGGATTACCATGCTATCCAACTTGCAGTGCAATCCTGATATGTCAAGGTGGGTGCATCCGATTTGTGGCCAAACGGCTGCCAATCGGGGGGAACGCACACAGCAGTCAATGGCTACCCCCACTCTGAAACTTAAAGATGCACAACTCTAAATAAAGACATTCAATTATATGTCAGGAAGATGCCAAAAGCCTCCCATACACGTTGCAATTTTACCACACAATTTCTGTACAATCAACTTTTGTTCTACCAAAACCATGTAATATGAGGACCTTCCTTAATCTTCCAATCACTATGTATTCTATCAGGGAGGACCCAGCACTACATAGTCATTGGCAGATCTGATGCAAATTGTATGGAGGTCTTAAATTGGCTTAAAAAACTATTAAAATAGCTGAAAGTAAACAGTTTTTCAAAATATAGATTTTATAATAATTTCTGGGTTGAAAAACATTGATCAGAAAACAGCATTACAGTCCAAAAAGCCAAATGGCATTAGGGGCCCCATACGGAATATTACTCTGTATTCTTGTCCGTAGATAAGTAAGGTGTATACATAAAAAAACAAACTTTAAATATTGTGTCGCTGCAGATTTTCAATTTACACTCCAGCATATAACCCAGTGCGGTTATTTTTAAACTTGCTACCCCTTTATCCCGGCAGTGGGATCATTTCTGGAGCATTTCCGCCAAAATACAGACAGTACACAGCAGTTTTCTGGTTTATGGTATATACAAGTGTGTAACCTGAAAAAGCCTGATCATTGTATAGGGCAGCAGTGTAACGGTCTACAAGCCAGATGTGTAAATAGATAAGTATATACTCACAGCAGTTCTCAGTGAGACTCAGAAACAAATTAGAATTGTTTGAGTTCCCTCCAGGATCTCAGTGGGTGTAAAGTGGGGGATATTTAGTGTCCTGCGTTCAGCTGTCAGTCAGAGTCCCTGTGCTTTCAGGACACCCAGAAATGACTGTTTACACTCTCCAAACTTTCCAAACTTCACACCCACTGGGCCCTCCTCCTAAACCCCTCTATCCTCCAACTCGGTCTGCTCCTCCTTATGTCTCCTACACTGCCTGCTATTGGACTTTGCTTTTCTCTCTATTACTCTGTCTCTCTCTTTTTTCCACATTATTCCTAGTTCATCTGTCTTTTCCCCCCTCTTCTTTCTTCTTTTTATTTGCTTTTTCTTTCTCTCCTTTTTCTCCTGTAATCTCCTTCTTTATCATTCCCTCCCTCCCTCCACTTTTTCCTTGATTTCTCTCTATATTTTCTCTCCCTTTCTCTCCTTCCATCTCTTTCTCTCTTTCCTGCTTTATTTTCCTCAATTACTCTCTATATTTTCTTTCTTTCTTTCTTTCTTTCTTTCTTTCTTTCTTTCTTTCTTTCTTTCTTTCTTTCTTTCTTTCTTTCTTTCTTTCTTTCTTTCTTTCTTTCTTTCTTTCTTTCTTTCTTTCTTTCTTTCTTTCTTTCTTTCTTTCTCTCTCTCTTTCTCTATCTTTCTCTCTCCCTCTCTCTCTCTTTCTCTCTCTCTCTCATTCTTTCTAAATTTTTTCTCTATACTTTTCCTTTCCCTTTCTCTCCTTTTATCTCTCTCTCCCTCCTCTTTATTCCTTCACTATTTTTTGCGCTCTCTTTCTTTCTTTGTCTGTTTTTTCTCTTTACTTTTCCTTTCCCCTTCTCTCTTTCCATCCCTTTCTCCCTTCTCTTTCTTCCTCCTTCACTATTGCTTACACTCTCTCACTTTCTTTCTCTTTTAAATTTTCTTTCCTAATGGTTGGATATTTAACCTTTTTGCCTCTATGATCTATGTGCTGTGTCTTGGGCTGTGTCATGCCTTATTTGGCTCTGGTTGTATCACCCGGCCATACCTCTGTCTGTCTTTGTTTATCTCTCTTTACATGCGTATCTATATGTCTCTCAGTGTCTCCTGAATTCTTTCCCTCCTTCTTCAGGATGTAGATGTGTGTGCCCCCCTCTCCCCCTGAGCTGAGAAGTAGCATGCAGCGATCACATGCTGTGCAGCACATATTGGATCTGGCCTGAGAACAATGGTGGATTATAAACCTCTAACACCAAAATATGAAATAGAAACATAGCAAAAGGGCTGTGGAGAAGTAAATGTTTCCAGTCTGTTCTGTTAGATCACCAGCCCACAGACCAGAGATAAGCTCCTCAGGCCTGTGAAATATATGGGCACAATTTATTTAAAATGGATATTTTGTGTCCAAAAGAGATAACAGTAAAACAAATGACCACAAGTGATAAGACATTTCTTTTAAAGGTCAATGCTTTAGGCAATATTGTCTATAAAAGGTTGTTGTTCATCAGAAACGGTAGATTTAAAAAAAAAAAAAATTGTCACTTATTTGCAAAGCTACTGACTATGGTATCGTCACCAACTTGTCAGAGATGTAGAGAAGGGTTGAAGGAACATTCCAAAAAAGTTTTTTTACATAAATGAGATCATAATTTCGATTTAAGTTTGAATTTAATACAATACTTTCTTTTTTGTAATGTTCCCACAGCCCATCTCTTCATCTCCAGCAATTTTGGTGCTGAAACCATCTTCACAGGGCAATTACTTTTGCAAATAATTCACAAAGCCAACAATCTCTTTTGTAGACAATTCTAGGATGACTATGCAAGATATATCTCTAGATTGTAGGAAAACCAGAAAAAAATATTTAAAGTGTTCAAATCAATTGGGGAAAAAAATCTCCTGCAGTACAAACGTCAGCCACAACTGAAAATGCTTTCACTAGAGAGCACATAGCACATCTCATCTTCCTCATACATGGGGGAGGCAGGGGGGGATCTGCTGCATATGTCTCCCCTCCAGGCTGTGTCAAATCCAGATCCAGATTTCAAGAAATCCCAGATTTTTCCCAGATTCTTTAGGACCATGCTGATCTAGCAGGAAGAGGAAGGTATTCTCCCTGCTAATGTCCCATCCCGCACATTATCAGCACAAGTGGGGTGGAACATTAGCAGGGAGAGTAATGCCCTCTTCCTGCTAGATCAGACAAGAAGTAAGCTGACTGGAAGTCAGTTATACTGGAAGTTACCTCACTGACATCACTTCCTGTATGTATCCCGTTTTTTCCAAATGTAAAAGCTATGGGCTGTGTGTGTGTGAGGAATCTGCCAGCATGAGTGCAGCTTTCCCAAATATCTTGCTGCATTGCCTATTTCAGCAGGGCTCTGCTAAGATATTGTAAGCCCATTGCATCCTTAAGGGAGCATTTACACTGGGCCAACTGTCAGCAGCCCGGAAAGTGCTCACCCCTGTGTTGGGTACTTGCACACTTCGTTCAGAAGCGCACTCATATAATCCATATCTTGTGAATGCCTAAAAAGCGTTCAAGGTACACCTAATGTTGCGTCTTCCCAGGTCCAGCAATTCCAGACACCCATGTGAATGTCCCCTAAATCTTCTAAATATCACCAACATTTAGGAACTGAAAATGCCTAGTTATAAATATAAACAGAGCAGCTTAAAATTGTAATAGTATTTATATCACCTCCTACATTGTGAAATTCCGTCTCCCGGAAAGGCAAGTGTTAAAAACACCCCCACTGCTGCGGCGGAACACATAACTGATTGTCAGTGATTCTCAGCTGCAGAAGACAGATTAAACACAATGCATTTCTGGCACTCGGATGAAGACTTTAATGTGTTTTGCAGCCACTGCCCAGCGATTCCTAAATGACCCGTTTGTTCCCAAAGAATTCCATCTTTTCCTCTCACTCAGTAATCGCCCAAGCAATGTTCAACTGCCTTCCAATGAACATGTTTTTACAATATCTCCGCTGTGTACTATTTGTAATGTCTGTAATACATAAACCCACTATCATTAACTTGAATAGTAAATGAAGGTCACCCTTCCTCCTTAATTGTCATAGATAAACATATGTCAAACTGAAAAAATCTATTATAGAAAACTTGGCTATCATCTAGCAGTGGAGGTTTGTTTTGCATGGGACTATAGCACAATCACATAAAATGCATATGAACTATATTCAATGCCATTTTTAGCTTTATTTGAAGTCTGCTTCTTTGGCTTGGGAGCCATCGGTCATCTGAGGCCTGACAGTTGTTGCCATGTCAGTTGACCTCTTATATTGCACTTAAGATTGCATAATAATGTCAAAACCCGTAGAGACAATGGTCACCACAGGACAAATAGAGAGGGGAACTCTCAAGCCTGACATCTGTCTACTACCTTGTTTCCCCCAAAATAAGACAGTGTCTTATATACATTTTGATCCCAAAGATGTCTTATTTTTCCATGAAGAAGAATATGGCACTGTATCAGGGTGGAGAATCACTTAAAACCAGAGGGGGGAATCATAATGGCAAAGGAGACTCAGAAGGGAGGATAACCCGTAGTTTAGTAAACCCTTCAGATCCTCCTGTGTTGATTTTGATTGCCCCCTCTGATCCCTCCTGTCCAGAATTACAGTACCGTATCTTCGGGGTGCCTTATTTTCGGAGGGATGCCTTATATTTCAGCATGAGGCAAAAAATCTAAGGGTGCCTTATTTTCGGGGGACGACTTATTTTCTGGGAAACAGGGAATTTCTCCTCACCACGTCCTCAGAGACATACACATTAAATGCCACTGCTCCAGAGTCCAGGTTCAGGGTGGGATAGATGGTTGCAGAAGCAAAGAAGCTTGTGGCCTCACACTAAACTTTATAGTCTGGTAAGGACAGGTGAGAACACAATAAAAGTATTATAACCATAACCCTAAACAGGGGACCAATAAGCAGTTTACAAGACACTAAATGTGGGCTTTTAGAGCACATGAATTTCATACAAAGTTAAAAGACAAAGTCTTTATTTAACAATTTTGACCTAACTTATCAAGTACTATACATGATATAATCACAGTAAAGGGATTTAACCAACAGAGTACTACGCCTGCTCAACCTGCACAGATGAATACATATTCATCAGAAATTCATTTTTCTTTTTTGAACGAGCAATACTGATCAAAAACTAAGCAATGCAATTTCACTGCATCAAGCAATAGAAATATTGTTGAATTTAAGTGCTGTGGGGTTCACCAAGCAAACATGTTTTTTGTAACACTGGGCTTCTTCAGGGAAACACCACTAATCCACCTGCAATGTCCTTTCTAACAACAATATAAACCAGCGTATACATGCCAAACAGGACTCCCTTACTGGTTGACGGGCGTCACAGGGCTGATATAAATTCCCACCCCATTTGCAGGAGTGGGCAGGCCACTCCCAAGGGATATATATTCCTCACTTTAACAATTCAAAATGGAACCCTTTGTCAATATCCTTTCTTTGGGTAGAACACTTCTTCTTGCCAATATGATCCTTACATGTCTAATAGCAGTTCACCAGAGCATCCTGACATTCACTCCAACTGTTAAGAAATGTCATAGTAGAGGTAACGATCAACTTACAAAACCACTTTATGTATATACACACATGAAGTCTTTTCAGTTTAACAATTAGAGGTTAAATGAGAGGTCATTAGGTGGCCAGAAATCAAAAAGCAATTTTGGTGATGATACTATTTACAGAGGCTTTGCAATCAGCTCACAAAATCAGCTAGTCAAAACATTCAACCATCTCCACTGTTCAATATCAATATCACCATCTTTACCCGGCAACAGTGACGATTGAGTGATTGAAAATCAGGTCACACCCCAATAGCAAACAATAGTTTACTGTATTTAATACCATTAAGACATGAACACATAATGTCTACTACTTCTATGTCACTGTAGTGTCCAAGGTACCTTTCTATGCCAGGGACGGCTCTGAAGGAGAATTGTTGGCGTTTGTAGATATCATTAATGAATTTGACTAATTAGACCAGTGGTGCCCAACTGAGTTGATGTGGAGGGCCACAAGTGCGGCCCTCAGCACCACTAAAGGGCCGCCACATAACATTTCGATCTATCTGACTTGCATAAGCATTTTTTATGTCACCTTTTCCCATGTCACCTTTGCCATGTCACTTTGCCGTGTCACACTTTGCCGTGTCACCTTTGCCATGTCAACCTTTTCCCATGTCACCTTCCCGTGTCACCTTTTCCCGCGTCACCTTTCCCGTGTCACTTTGCCTGTCACCTTTGACCTTCACCTTGCCCTGTCACCCTTTCCCTATCCTTTGCAGTGTCCACACTTCTTGCCCGTTTCCTTTGCCAATGTCTACTTTCCCTGTCCCCTTTTCCCGTGTACACTGTTACATTCAACCTTAGCCATGTCCTTTGACTTGTCACCTTTTCCCATATCACCTTTGCCATGTCCCTTCACATTTCACTTTCCCATGTCACTTTGCCGTGTCACCTTTTCCCATGTCACCTTTGCCATGTACCACTTGCCCGTGTCACCTTGCCCGTGTCACTTTGCCCAATCTCCCTTTCCCAGTCACCTTTTCCCATGTCACTTTCCCATGTCACTTTCCTGTTACTCTTTGCCGTGTCACCCTTTTCACATGTACCTTTCCCATGCACCTTTCCCATTATCTTTCCCGTGTCACTTTCCCATGTCCCTTTCCCGCTGTCCCCAATTCCGTCCTGTCACCTTTGCCGGTGTCACCTTTTCCCGTAGCACCTTTCCCATGTCCTTTGCCTGTCACCTTTGCCGTGTCACTTTGCCCGTGTCACTTTCCCGCACCTTGCCGTGTCACCTTTTCCCATGTCACCTTTTGCCCATTCACCTTTGCCGTGTCACCCTTTGCCCGTGTCACCTTTGCCCCTATCTTTTTCCCATGTCACCTTTTCCCCATGTCACCTTTCCGCGTGTCAACCTTTGCAACGTGTCACCTTTTCCCATGTCACCTTTCCATGTCACCTTTCCCATGTATCTTTCCCGTTGTCACCTTTTCCCATGTCACCTTTCCCATGCACTTTTCCCGCGTCACCTTTCCATGGCACCTTTGCCGTGTCACCTTTTCCCGTGTCACCTTTTCCATGTCACCTTGCCCGTGTCACCTTTTCCCATTCACCTTTGCCCTTTGCGTGTCACCTTTGCCCGTGTCACCTTTGCCCGTGTAACCTTTTCCCATGTCACCTTTGCCGTGTCACCTTCCATGTCACCTTTGCCGTGTCACCTTTGCCCAGTCCTTGCCGTGTCACCTTTGCCCAGGTCCTCATCTCCACCATGTCACCTTTGCCCATGTCACTTATCTGTCCCCATGTCCCTTTGCCCCATGTCACCTTGCCATTCCTTTCCCATGTCTCCTCTCCGTCACATTTTTAGGGAGCATAAGAAATTACCTTCTTTCTGCTCCACGCGTACCAGCCTGGAAGTGGAGGAGAGGTGAAAGCCGCCTTCCGTGCTGCTGATTGGTTGACACATGCGCCAATCAGTCCAGCCGGAGGCTGACAGGCTCTCTCAGCTCTCCTCTGCTGAAGGAAAATCCCGGGCGAAGAAGCGCAATTACGGGATCGGCGGGCAGAGGGGAGACATGATTGGCAGTAAGGGCACGGGCCGCAAGCGGCTGACCATGGGGGCCGCCAAGTAACGCGAAACGGGCCGCTGTCACTGAAGAAATAAAACTATCATTGTTGTCATTTTATTAATATTATAATTAGAAGTAAGTCCCATTTTTACAGGTCAGGTAAGTGAAATCCTGGCTAGATAGCTACCCCAAAAGTATAGTAAAAACCAATTGCTCCATTATGGATGGGTGCTTTCTAGACATCTGGCCTTCTCATTTCAAAACTCCTCATATATTGATTTCTTAAAGAATATACAAAATATATGTAAAATATATATGCATGAGAGGTTATACCAAAGCTACCAGAAGAAGAGAATCTCTTATTTGGGGGTCTGAAACACGGATGCATCAAAAGGCTAAAGACTTGGGAACCTGACCTTCCGTGTTCCACTACTTTCACCGTGGACACATTAAACTCCTTGACTATCTAAGACTAAGACTGAAAGAAAAAAATAAAAATCAACTTGGTGGCATCCAAAAAGTTTCCCCATTCTCAAATTACACTTTGCATGTTTTAAACAGACAATGTATATATGAACTATATGCAGGGGTGCACATACATTTTTAAGTGAGCTCCTCAGATGAGTACCAGGAGATGGTGTTTGGTACTCACCCCATATGTACGGTGGTCTCTCTCACTGTCCTCTACATCAGCTTCCTGCATGGTAGTTCTGCTGCAGATGGACCTGTTCCTAATTTAGTCTCCGATTAGCTGTCTCCATCCACAGGTCACCAGCTGGCTTTGGGTCAAATGTAATCACAGTACAACACGTTTGAACCCCCAGATCTCATACCTCAGTAGTGACACCCTGACATTTCCTGGGTTAGCATAGCATCCTGGGTCATATTCGAGCTGTCACACAGTGCTTTTCTCTTGTCAGATTTTACCCTTACATATGTCTACTCTGACTTTCATCTGGTCTTTCATTTCTAATGTAGCCCATCATGTACTTAAATTAGGATGACATCAGGGGGTAATTAAAACGGAAGTCAGACCATCAAGGCACCAATCCCTGACACGTTTTCGGGAACCATTGCCCATTGCTGCCTATGCTGTACATTGCCTATTGCTTAACATGTGCAGTGTGGTCAAACCTCAGGGGTTTCCCTACCAGGGATGATGCTCACTAGAGCAATGCAGGACACATACATTGAAGATGGTGCTGAATTTGCTTGGCGACTGTAAACTTCCCATGAACCACTATCTATACAACTATGATACGACTAATTGATGTTCCCCAGGGATAGTTAATGGTGTGGCCAGCCCATATTACAACATTTACGAGGGTTCCTAGTGGTATCTGGTAGTTAGAGGATGTGGTAAAATTAACCAAACCATATTCAGAAAAAAGGTAGAAAATGTGGATCAACGCATTTCGCCCACAAGCATAGGGCTTCTTCTGGGACAACTGGACAAGAAGACCCGGGCGGCACCTGCCTCAGAAGGGATCCACATGCGGATGAAATGTGCATGCTGACGTATTCGGAGATATTTCTGGGACTGGGCATCTGTCCCCTACCCCCTTGCCAGGGAGCCGCATAGGTAGGGAGGCATGTCAGACCTTTGCAGAGAGACCTCTGATTCTACACCAAGTCTACTCTGCAGCATTCTGGCGGGGCAGATATTCGTCTCAGGCTTTATCTGCTTATTAATACAAAAAAAACATTTAGTTGGAAAGTATGGTGGTGCCATTGTTACCGTTAATTGTTTTTTAGCAATATAACTGCATTAGGAAAAACTGTTTTTGAAAACATGACGGACTTCTTAAAAGAAAATCAGTAGATAAAAAGCCTGTAGGTGTTAATGCGTACTGTTGTTTTGTTCTGATGTTGCAGTAAAGAATGCGGCACGGCACTGAGGTGACATGGAGTCGTGTGAGGTCTCTCTGCATCTGCCTCGCTGCAGGATGGAGGCCTGGTGACACCTCGGTGTTCTGTCAAATGCAGCCAATATTTGTTCAAGGCGACCTTGGACTCTCCTGCTAACCCGCCGCTTTAGTTCAGCTGCTGAATATAGGCTCCGAGCCATGAGCGCTCCTCTCAAAGCTACCAGACGCAGCTACGCCATTTAACTCTGTTGAGTGCAGGAATTCTGGGGTTAGTCTGTGTAGGCCAGTGCATAAGCTTTTAGGGGTTATTAGGCCGCTTGTTTATGATTTTAGTATGATGGTTTTATAATCTTCCAAATGTGACAACTCCAGAAATAATTATAAGATTTCTTTAATGGTTATAAGGCATTTCCTTATGTACCTCCACTACCAGCATGGATTTGGAAATCCATAAAACCATAAAAAAAATTGGGGTTTCAAAGGTCTTTAGCCAGAAACACAATCTCAACACAATCATTTTATTACACCACAGATCATAAAACATATGTTTTTATATAATGAAACACCTTCCGTCTTGCATATGACGGCCTTCACTTTTTCTAAGCCTTTTCTCTGTGCTGGCCCAGCTCCTCTGCTCATCCCCTCACTACATTACCTTGTACGTCACTGCCTGTAGAAGAGGGATATAGGTATACTATAGGGCCGTGGTGGAGAACCTATGGCGCGCATGCCCAAGACAGTACACACAGCCCTCTCGGTTAGCCCGCATAGAAAGACTGTGTATCAGCTTGTCTGCAGTCTGTGTCTGATTGGTGGTTACAGGAGGAGAGGGGATGTGATATTTTCCACTCAGGTAACATCGTATTTACGAGCCTCCGGGACGGGCTGGAACAAACAGACAACAGCGTCATCTTGATGCCACACTGATAATATACCAGGAAATCTTAGGTATTAACCTATTTTTTTTTGTTTTGTTGTCTTGTTGACTGTTAATGTTAGAAAACTTTAATAAAAGTTGTTTATTGGTGGACACTTGTGTGCCCTAACTGTGTCTGATATGTGATCATGTCATCAAGACTCATCATCATAAAAGTACAGCCACGGTCTCAAAACGGGCCTCTAATGAAGATACAGAAATAAAGCTGCTGTTAAGATATGTAATATTCTCTACGCTCTTATACAGTATACCTCTCACACAGGACTTTGTGTCATGTGACTGTATTGTCTGTTTGTTAATAAGATTGTGTTTTCAATAAAGTTTACTCAGTGTGTGTCTTCTTCTGAGAGAAGAGAAGAATGGTGTGCATAGTGATTCCTCCATCTTAAGATCAGCAGAGTACACAAGATAAGTTCACAGAACCTTATGCCTGCCATACACACCCCGACGGGTGCAGACAGACCAGCTCAGGTGAGGTCCGGAATGCAAACGTGATGACCTCATCACGTTTGCATCCTGATGCATTATGGGGCTGCACTAGTCGGCCGGCACCCTTTGTGTGCCGGCCATTAGCTTCAATGAAGACGCCGGTCTTCATTGTAGTTAAAGGCATCGGCTTCCATCGGCCAGAGATTATCGGACATGTCCGTTCTCTGGCCGGCCGAGCTGTGGGGCGACAGGGATCTGTCACCCCATGTGGGCACATGCCGATAAGCGGCCGATTTTTCCCCTGACCGACGGCGCGAGCGCGCACGGCCATTGGTCAGGTGAAAAATCGCCCGCTTATCGGGCCAGGCATTATCATACCGGTCATCCCATCGTGCCAGGCATTATCATACCGGTCATCCCATCTCTTACTATAATGGCAGCAGCTGCCATGGCGGTAAGGAAGCCGCAACTACCTCTCCAGTCCTGGGGTTCTCAAGCTCCTTACTTTCTCCTCATTCCTATTTTGGGGCAAATTCTTCAAATGTAAAAAATTTTAGTGCCATTTCACACTGCTGTGCGGAATCTGTGTCTCCCATTGTTTAACCCTCCTTACGGCTCCATCTCGTCCAGCGCTGACTTGTTAGTATAGCAATGGACGAGATAGAGCCGTCAGGTCAGGAGATCAGAGCCCCGGCAGCGCAGATTTACTATTCTGTGCAGCTACAGGGCTCTGATCTGAAGGAGAAGCTGGAGTAGATTGTTCCCAGTATGATTTCCAGATGTGCCATTTGCAATTAACCCTTTTTCCCCTGGTGTGTTCATCACACCATGGAGAGAGAGAGAGAGGGTGTCAAAGGGCATTGTACACAGTGATAACTGTATCCAATACAATTCAAAGTAAAAAAAACACATACCAATTGAATTTCCAATTGAATAAAAATTTTGTTATGAATATACAAAAACATATACATGAACACACACTGTTTTGAAATCTTTCATATAAAAGTATTTTAGAGATTGTATCATTCAAATTATACCTTCTATTATACTGTATATATCATTTTTTATGTAATAGTTTTTACATAATTGTTTGTTTCAAACATTGTTATATTCAGGATGTCTATTAGACCCTTGTACGGACATATTTTAGAAAGTTACAGGCCTACAACATAAAAATATTCCATTTAAGTCTATGGTGCGCTTTTGGTACAGAAATCTGGACCTCAGCAGTAGAGATGGAATATGTCGACTTGCTAACTTTGTGAGCTGATTGCAAAGCCTTTCAAAATGGTATCATCACCAAAATTGCTGGAGATGTAGAGAATGGTTGTGGGAACATTTGAATAAAAAAAGTTTTGCTCTAGCACATGTAGTTTTTGCATAAATTAAGTTCAAAGTTAAAGTCGAAATTCTTTTTTTGGAGTATACCCCCAACCCTTCTGTACATCTCCAGCAAATGTGGTGATGATACCATGTTCAGGGGCTTTGCAATTAACTTGAAATCGTCGAAATGGACCATCTCTACTCAGCAGAGCGCTAGGGAGGTTAAACTAAAACCTCAGTATTCAGGTTACATTGCCGTAAAAAAATAAATAAATAAAAAGATTAAAAAAATGGGTTATGTGTTTCCATTTAGGAGCTTGGCCTCAAAAAGGTTCCCCATGACTGCTATAGGGTGTCACTTGAGGGATAGCTCTGAGTCTGCTGAGTCACCTGACATCACATACAAGATGGCGGCATCCGGTAGAAGTCTCAGGGATTGAATACTAGGCAGAAAATATGCTGGCTTAATGCTTTACTTACATTGCCTCCTGGGGCAACAAGGGCATGGCAAAGCTCAGTACTTGTCAGAATATTGCTTAAGTCTTGGCTGGCACTGCCACTGTTCTTTGGCACTTGCCTGTTACTGAAGGTCATCCAGGTCATTAACTCTATGATAACGGGTCAAGCATGGGAACACCAACACAGATGACAGGTGCACCGGGCTTGTGTGGTTGGCAGGGACAATGGCAAAGAACCTCTATCAATATGTTGTAGTCTCTTCTCTCTGAGGTTGGTAGTGCCCTGTCTTTCATTACTGGGTACAAATGGAACACAAGGGGGACTAAGAGTGTCTCAAGAGGTACAGTTTAGGCGTCATAATGGAATAGTTGTAGGATCAGCCTGTGGGTGGATGAATAGTGAGTTGGATATGGTTGATAACTATATGTCATTTCCTTCATTCTCTCTTGCTGTAGTAGAGTAGTTGTAGGTCCTTCCCTGATAATTCCTGGCTTCGATGTTGCTGAAGTTCCTGAGATGTCGCTCAGATCTATATATAGATGATGGGACCGCATCAGGTGTCCCGGCCAGACAGTAAATTGTCGCTGTTCCAGAGTTTTGAGCCTTAAAGGAAAACTGTTCGTTTTAAGTTTGTTCACATTGTCTAGAAAATCAGTCTCTTATATCACTTGCATGCCTCTATATCTTTATAAAGAGCCATAAAGGTGAGCCGTCTGTGAGCTGTGTGGGTAGTTTCTCTGCGGGTAGACTTGTCATTGAGTATTTTATCATGTCATGTAATTCTTCTTCCTTTTTATTACACCTCACAAAGATCAGAACCCTCCTGACATGGACCTGATCTGATAAGCAAGAAGGACAGCTCCATAGTTGTTCAGGCATCATTTAGTGTCATCATCTACTTAATAGAGTGAGATACTGACTCTGCATCTCACAACCCATGTAACCCATGAGCCTATGAACAGGCTCGATTATTATAAGATTATTATGGTTACACATAATAAGCGTTGATCGAAAATATTATATTTAAAAAATTTTATTGTGAATATCGGCACTTCAAGAATTTGCAAAGATCTTGAATATAGTGATTTGTAATCCTGAATATATGAGATTTTTTACATCAGTACCCAGAACTACTGTGCATTGTGTTCGCAATATGCGCATGTACAATTGCAGATTTGCGCAATTAAGGTAATAATGACTGGAGATCACAAATTCTCGAATTTACAAATTTATTAAGGCTATTAGGTGAAATATTTGTGATGTTTTGTGAATACGAATATTGCTTATGCTCGGTATGTCTCCACTGCATTGTGTAAACAGTCGGGACCCCCAGTGTTTGGTAGGGGGTCCCAACAGGGGAAACATACATATTACCTGCCCAGCGGATTCTCTGTTCACATGGTGTTGAGCCGATCCGCCAATGCAGGGGTTAACATAGGGCAGTACATCAACCTATGGCCGGTGCATCGGCAGAAGCAAGTGAAAACAGAGGATCCGCCAGGCAGGTAATGTGTATTTGTTCCGTAGGGACCCCTGCCAAAAACTGCGTCCCGTCGGATCACACAACGCAGTGGAGAAATAGCCTTACTGTGGCAAGTGAGCAGTTGATGGTGGTGTATAGCATCGGATCAATAATAATACTATGCACCTACAATCTGTGGAGTCTTTGTACAAGGTCGTGTCTATGTAATATTGTGCAGAGTATGGAATGAGTATGAAGGTCTATTATGCCGGCCATACACATGCCGAGGCTGAGCGATATCGCCCTCCGATATCGCTCCGGGAGGCTAACGTGATGACGTCATCACGTTAGCCTCCCATTGCATTCTGGGGCCCCACAATCGGCCAGGCACCCTTTGTGTGCCGGCCATAAGCAGCGATGGAGACGCCGTCTTCATTGCTGCTTATGGCATCGGCTCCCATCGGCCAGAGATTTTCCGACATGTCGGATCTCTGGCCGGCCGAGAAGTGGGGCGACAGGGATCTGTCGCCCCATGTGGGCACATGCCGATAAACAGCCGGATTTTAATCTGACCGACGGCGAGAGCGCGCACGCCAGTCGGTCAGATTAAAATCCGGCCGTTTATCGGCATGTGTATGGCCAGCATTAGAGGATTTTATTTGATGGTACTCAGTGTTGTCATGGCAACCGCAAAACAGGGGGATGGCTGGATGTGATTTTTGATGGAAGACAGGACACGAAGCTGTATTTTGGTCTTGTCTGTGCTTAGGTCCGGAGAAGAAAAATTATCATAACATCCTTAAATTAATTCCTGACATGTCAGGGTATATAGCAGTGTCACTGCTTAAAAAGATTACATTTTTATGTTTTAAAGCAATTGACCTCCAATCAGTGACTTTGCCTAGGCTGAGATGAAGTAAGACCTAAACTCCTGCATATACAGATGCATCATAGCCTGCCACATGCTTCACCGCATAGATAACAACACGGAGGCCTGCAATGTTATGTATGCCACACAAATGCACACACAATGCGGTGCATGTATGACACGGGATGTGGGACATGTTTATTGAAAGGAGCATATTCTACGTGTCATGCCTATTGGTGATAAATGGATACTTATAGCCCCGTTGTTGTAAACATGATGATTAACATGCCCTAAACCAGGGCAAGTCATGCCTTTTCCACCCACTGGGCAACATGGATCGCAATGCGTCTATGCGAGTACTCTGAAACTGCGAAACAAGCTGAAGGGAGAGAGTCTGCAGCAGGGGCTGATCTGTTTCAGACATTTGTGAAGGCCTGCAGGAGCTACTCAGGCACCAGGATTTCTATGAAAATATCATCTCTGTGTATAAAATAGATAGTTTATGTACAAAGATGGCTTCATCCTTCTAGAGAGAAAAGCATGCGTTTCACTTTAACCTCCCTAGTGGTTAAAATGAACCCAGAACCCAAAACAAACTCTAAATGAACTGGGTTCAGGCAAACTCATCTATGCTCGGCAAGCCTGCTGCGATTCTGAATCGCTGATGGATTACTCCACCGTCTCTTGGGCATCATTGGTGATGGTGAAGAGGTGGGGGAGAGGCATAGACCTCCATGTTAATGGTGGGGCATTGGTTAACCAGCCCACATCATCGGTGTCATTGATAAGGCCAGCAATGTGTGAGGTGGGGAGGGAGGGCGGGGAACAGAATCAATGGTGATTCCCCTATAATGAGTATAGTGGGTGAGCTAGGCCAGTAACTCACCAAGGAGAACAGACATCTCACACATGAAGTATCTGATGGAAAACCCTGTCCAAATGATCATTTTGACATTATGCTGGGAATGAGAAGTCCAAAGCACAATCCATCTTGAGTTAACAACTGAGCAGCGTATATGGTAAACACATATTTCAGAGGCTTTATTACTAATCCTTTTATTGTAATCGGATACAGGGGAGAAAGTGACAATTTCCTTTCTTGTTTCCAAGTAAATCCCTGGTGGTCACACCTCCGGCCCCACACAGCTGTTCCAGCTCCAACACGTACGTTAGTGTAATCACTGGATCTGGGTAAAAGATGCTGGTTAGAGGCTATAAGAGAGGAATACAAAGGATATGGTCATTGGCAATTCTTGAAAATGCTGGCTGACTGGCTTTAACACTGAGCCTTTGGATTCAATTATGTATGATGAGTTTACAGACATGCCTGATAGACCTGTCATGATCAGGTTATCTTAACAAGTTATCTGCACAAGTGTGCAAGCCCTCAGACACAGGAGCACCAGATTGCTTCCTGCCCATATTATTTGTCTTCAGGAAATGCCAATCCTCCTGGCTTTCACAAGATAAACAAAAATGTTCGTAGCTTCAGGAAAACACATATAACCGGACTCCCAGTAACAACAGGCCTGGTTACCTCACTCCTGTTAACCCCCCCCCCCCCATCTGCTGCATAAGCTCCTGGGTGGGTTGCCCCCAAACACATCCCCAACATCACCGTTAACACCGGGGTTGTGCTGTAAAAAAGAGACGTCACCTCCATTACATGGAGGTCAATGGTGCCGCCTACCCCCTGCCCCTCCGGCGTCACATATGATGTTATTGGGGCAGACCTGGAAAGATCACCAGGTCCACTGATACAGAGGATCACCAGGGGCTTTCAGCGGATAGATGAGTATGCCCGCTGTTAGCTTAGGGCAGTGGTTCACAGGGGGGCGCAAGTCCTCATTCTTAACCTTTGTTTAAATAGGTAGGGGGGGCTCGATAATGTTCCACGATAATAGAAAAGGGGGCCCTGCAAGGAAAGTTTAGGAACCACTGGCTTAAGGTAAGTTTTGTTAGCAAATAAACTCACACGAGTTGATTCGGGCTAAACACCCAGGAGGTTAAATAGCACAGTGTCTCCTACCTGGTCACTAGTGATTGCTCTCAGTTCTTTTTGACCAAGCAAGTATAAACCTCAGAGTGTACCTGGGTGGAATGGGAAGGCCCACCCATTTACTACTACTTCCCATTCAGGTGTTTGGGACCTTGTAACAATAATTAAAACAAATATCGCTCAGCAACCTAAAGTTACTGTGCAATAATATCCTGGATTTCTTCCAGAGTAGACCGCCTAATGCAGTGGTTCCCAAACTGGGGGGCAGCCTAGGGGACGGGAATGTATTCTAGGGGGGCGCCGGCCCTCATTCTTAACCTGTGTTTGAATAGGGGGGGGGGGGTCGATAATGTTCCTAAATAGAATAGAATAGGGGCCCTGCAAGGAAAGTTTGGGAACCACTGGCCTTATGAGACCACACGAATGTATGAGAAATATGTCAGTCTAGCAGGACCCGTCCCAGCTGTCCTGTACACTCATGTATAAGCCTGATGTGTGGTCTGCTTCACAGACAGAGGAGATGCCCTTATTTACCCAACCAAAAAAGAAAATTTTTCCTATCATGTTATTTATCTTTCTATATCATGGGGGTGTCATGATTTCATTTTTCTCTAAAGGCTGCCATACACGGCACGGATTCGTGCCGGATTCCGGCGCGATGGATTCCGGGCGCGTGCACGCGGATCCATCGTGCCGGAATCCTCTGCAGCCCACCTTGCCCGTCCGACCGCATCTGATGGATCGGGGGCACAGAATCGGATCCGAGGAAGAACCAACCTGTTTGTCTTTTCGGGTCCGATTCTGCTCTGATCAGGGGGCGTTGCGGTCAGGGAGCCGATCCATCGGACACGGATCCGGCCGTGCAAGGTGGGCTGCCACGATCGGATTCCCTAATTGGCTGATCGTTCTCACCTGTGGATGCCGGCGGAATCGCCGGAATCCATCGGTGCTGAATCGATCAGCCAGGGAATCCGTGCAGTGTATGGCTAGCTTAAGGCATCTCTCTGTTTCAGTACATTTAGGTTTTTAAAGATTTACCATAAAAAAAAATAACATTGCAACACAGTATAAATGTGCAAAAAAGATGTTGGTTCCAATCACATAATACATAATTTTGTCAAGTAATAGTGTAAAAGAAAATAGGGTCCCATTGTGGTTGGGACTTTGATTGGAGTGTGGAAACCAAGTCTAGTCAACAAAGATCATCTTTTCAGAAAATAGCATTTCATGTGATACAAACAGTTTTTTATTTGGACCCGTAGTGTCCGTGAAAATGTTTATCGCGTTTAAAAGTACAAATAGATACAAATAGGACGAGGGAGATAAAAGTGTGGCAGTTAGCAAGCGATGGAAGTATTGGACTCTGTCATCCAGGGAAGGAGGGCGGCGAGCCTTCCATCACGCACGCCTGGACACTGCTGAGACTGCCTTGCAGCTCCCATTACTTCCATTGCTGGCTAACTGCGACACTTTTATCTCTCCCCCCCCCCCCTGGGAACGACATGGTCCAGTGTCTATAGGGAGATCTAACCAATCCAGCTGTCCGAGAGGGTGCTCAATTAACGTTCTCTGCACTTATTCCTTGCCAGGGATTCTTTTATAAAGGCGTGTGCAGCCTGATGAAGCCACTGTTGTGGTGAAACATGTTGCAATGAATATGGCACACGCATTATGCTGAAATTGTATCTATTTGTAATAATGTATTTGTACTTTTAAACGCGATAAACATATTTTAAAATTTTCATGGACACTACGGGTCCAAATAAAAAACAGTTTGTATCACATGAAATGCTATTTTCTGAAAAGATGATCTTTGTTGACTATTATTATTATCATTTATTTATATAGCACCAACATATTATGCAGCACTGTGCAATACATAAGAGTGGGGATACAAACACATGATAACACACAGGTACAGGTATGAAATAGGAAGGAGTTGAGGACCCTGCCCGATTGGGCTTACAATCTAATAGGTTGGGGAACAAGGTATACAATAGGTGGGGGGGGGGGGGGGGGGGGGGGTGGGACTGGCATGGTGGTGATGTTAGAAATGAGAAGATGGATAGGAGAGGCTGAAGAGGTGGGTTTTTAGAGCTTTTTTAGAAGTGCCAAAAGTAGGAGCAAGTCCAATGGGACGAGGGAGAGAGTTCCAGAGAGTAGGAGCAGCCCTAGAGTCCTGAAGACTTGGTTTCCATACTCCAATCAAAGTCCCAACCACAAGGGGACCCCATTTTCTTTTCCAATATTCCATTTCTGGGATCGGAGTGTGGAAACATATTAGGGATAAACCCAGATACATTTTATAACAATGTCAAGTAATACATAACATGTACGATAATAGTGAAAACTTACATCAATGCGGCAAGAAGAGCAAAACAATGAAAGAAGAGAAAGAAGGAAAATTGGGTGCCAATATATAAGCATATACAGAGGTATAGGTGCCTGCCGGGGGGCCTTGACACCAACCAACAAAACTGACTCAGGTGTTAAGACAAAGAGAGTTTAATAGAAAAGGGCGCAAGTACAGATCCAGGGCTGCCATACCCTATGGAATCTTGTACGTTTACTGCTGGAATTGCTGCAAGCTTTTCAGAAGGTATGGAGACTATGGGGAGTATTTACGACTGGCAAGGATCTCTCTGTTTTGATTTACAGGACTTTGTGACAAGTTCACTTTAAAAAGCATCGGAATGGTTACAAAGAATCAATTGTAAAATAATCCTTCATATAAACCTGGCTGCATTGAGTTCTCCTGTCTGCAGTTCCCTGTTAATGTCCAGGCACTGAGCGGAGCGCCCTCTTCTGGTGGCTTCATGGAGAACTTCCAAAACTTTTTTAACAAGCTCCTTGCAGCTCTGCTTTGAAATGGTTATATGAATTATCTCTTAATCAGGGCTTTCTGCTTCACTTTCAGCATTGACTGGAGAATGTGAAGGCCCAAGAGCCATCAAATCCATGGTCAGCAGGAGATTGTCAACAATTACCACCATACCTCTGCTGCTAGGGCAGTAGCAATCAAAGAAGACATGTAACAGCAGCAATTACCTGTCATGATCCTCGGTGGACTTCTAGAAGCAGTTCTAGTTCTGGGGCAGGCACACAGATGGGGAATCTGAATTGAACTTGCCATATTTTCATTATTCTAACTCATCTCAAATATTAATGTGTAGGTGCTTCCTTTGGTGATTGCCTTATATGATTAGCATCTTTGCTTAACTTTGTTAAACTCTCTGATCACCATAAAGCATTCAAGATATATATGCATGTATAAACAAGACAAGACGGTGACCATACTGGTATTGTGTGATCTAGAGCTGATAGCAAGACAATGTGTAATTACTTTCATGTCTGTGTTCACCTGAAAGTGCCTGAGAATATACATTTATACTTGAGTATATAAAGCTGGCCATACACTCTGAGATAAAAATTAGGATCCATTAAAACCAATGAATGCATTTTATCGTCCTGAAATCCGTACATGTCCACATGGTACTACCGATAAAAAAAAAAAAATACGATCCTAAATTGGATTTTCAATGTGGTAGCTTTTTTGCCGAATATTACGATCCAAACTGATACCGCCGTCGGGATACATTGGTCGGTTTTAATGGATCCTAATTTTTATCTCAGAGTGTATGGCTAGCTACGGATAAAAGCGTGGGGATTGATGCTGTGCGAGTACACCTTTGAGCTGATTCCCCACAATATATATATGTGTATATATATATATATATATATATATATATATAGAGAGAGAGAGAGAGAGAGAGAGAGAGATGTATATGTGTATATATATATATATATATATATTGAGATGTATATGTATATAAACGTAAATGTATATGTAGATATAAACGGCGATTAATTTTGATTTATTTCGATGATATTCTCGTAAAAAAAAAAATTGCGATCGTAAATTGGATTTTCAATGTGGTAGCTTTTTTGCCGAATATTACGATCCAAACCGATACCGCCGTCGGGATACATTGGTCTGTTTTAATGGATCCAAATTTTTATCTCAGAGTGTATGGCTAGCTTAAGCTTGAAATGTTCCAAAAAATACATTTGGCTTATAGTTGAGTCCATAGATGAAAATCATAAAGTTTTGTGTATGGACTTAATTGCAAAGCCCATGAATATACTATCATCACCAAAATTCCCTGAGATGTAAGGAAGGGTTGTAGGACAAAAATAGGAAAAAAGTAAGCATCACTTGCTCTAGCACATACAGTTTTTGTATAAATGACATTTGAAGTCATTTTGTTTACTTATACAAAAAGTACATAGTTGAAATAACAACACCATGAAACCAAAGCATGTGTGTGTGTTTTCGTGCCTTAGCTGCTGCATTTCCCACCCTAGGCTTATTCTCGAGTCATGAAGTTTTTCCCTTTTTTTTTTAAAGAAACAAACTTCTTTATTGTAATCACCCTGAATAAGTCCCTTCCCCCCAGATTGCTCAGTTTAGATGGCCGGCCAGCTCTAGGAAGAGTTCTGGTGGTTTTAAGCTTCATCCACTTATGAATGATTGAGGCCACTATGGTCATTAAGACAACAACCTTGAATCCAATTGAACATCTCTGGAGAGATCTTAAAATTGCAGATGCTTCCCACCCAACCTGATGAAGCTTGAGAGGTTCTACAAAATGGAATGGGCAAACTGGTCAAGGATAGGTGTGCCAAGTTTGTGACATCATATGCAAAAGACTTGAGGCTGTAATTGTTGCCAAATAAGCATCATGAAAGTATAGAACAAATTCTGTGAATACTTATGTACATGTAGAGAAGGGTTGGGGGTATACTACAAAAAAAGTATGACTCTAACACAAATCATTTTTGCATAAATTAAGTTCAAATTCAAGTCAAATTTTCGCAAGTTGAAATTTCTACTTTAACTTTGAACTTTATTAATGCAAAGACGACATATGCTGGAGCAAAAGTTTTTTCCCAATGTTCCCACAACCATTCTCTACATCTCCAGCAATTTTGGTGATGATACCCTGTTGAGGGGCTTTGCAATCAGCTCACAAAGTCAGCTAGTTGAAAAATTTGTCCATCTCTAAACAAATGTCAGCCTTTCATAGTCATATTTCAGCTGTCACACAGTGCTTTTCTCTTGTCAGATTTTACCCTTACATATGCCTACTCTGACTTTCACCCCCAGATCTCCAACACCCTTAGAGGTCCAATCTTTATTTTGGGATTATTATTTTAACACCCCTAACTGCAACCTTCCATGGTTATTCATATTTCTCTGCAGTTATCCAAGTGACATAAATTGTAAACATTTAACATTTAGCTGCGGCCGCCCAGAAACATAGTGCCTCCAAGTTGTTAGTACGCATATGAGCTGTGTAACAATAATGCAGGTACGCATAGCTAGTTTTTGGCCCCTTTTGAGTACCAGAGTACCACTTATGTGCACCCCTGTATATAGCACAGTATGTATGTAATATACACACAAGTGCAGAAATTTATATTTTTCAAGCAGGATATTCCTGACCCCTAAAGGAACTGAGAGAGAAAAGAGCGTCACAGGTCTAATAAGATGCATTTGTTTGGAGAAGAACTATGGTTGTCCTGTATACATTAGAACGCATTTAAATGTCATTTAGCTGATGATATTTGCATATGTATTAAAATAAAATCCTGTTTGATAGAAGGATAATGAGCGTACAAGGTTTTGCTCTTTTTTAATATTCAGTATTCAGAAGGGTTCGCACTCCATTACCCCCCTGGCTGTGGGCATCAGATAAAGCTCCAACTTCTTCTCTGATACATTTCTCTCTGCCCTACATTTACAGTGATATTAGGCAGCCAACCTTATGCCACCCACATCCTGGGCACTGTATCTCCCTTCCTCCTCCAAATGTCCTCTTGCCATGTTTAACCCACTACCCACCCCAGCCGACAGGAAACAAAGAGCTGGGTATTCAGTTTTTTTTTTTTTTTTTGCTGACAAGTTGTTTTGGACAGCAGCAGAGGCCGTGAGATTGAGCGCCCTTTGGCCGTGGGCCAGGAATGACCCTATCAGGGTGAAGATGGGCCAGAGACAAAGGGGCACTTTATGCTGAGTGAAGAATGGTAAATGAGAAAGGGAGTGGAGCCTGCGGAACGCGGCAAATACTGGGCAGAAAGTTTTCTGAATTGTGAGATGAATTCACAGGGTCGCTTCATTTGCGGTTCTTCATGCTTGGTGTGTTACTGTGAGAATACTTGATTGTTTATAGAACCCCCTGGGTAAAGTAAGCTTCCAACTTAATGCACATCTAATATACATACATGGCAACTGTCTCACTTGGCAAGATAACTCTGATTCTCTTTGGAAAGTTTTAGGATTTATTCAAACCCATAAAGAATGACATAGCCAAAAAGGTTGAGCTGTTCCATCATTTCTACTGTTGGACAGACATTGAAAGACTAGCTATACCAGTGGTTCCCAAACTGGGGGGCGAAGGTATTCCTGGGGGGCTCATTCTGAACCTGTGTTTGAATAGGGAGGGGGGCTCGATTTTGTTCCTAAATAGAAAAGGGGGCCCTGCAAGGAAAGTTTGAGAACCACTGAGCTATACATAGGCAAAGCCATCCCTGTGCTTCAGTCTCACATTTATATACTGTCACTAATAGCTTTCTGTATTTTACTAAATAAGGTAAATCTTCCTCAACCTTTGTCCAAAAAACTCCCACTACATTGTTTTCAAGTGGTCATAGCCAACTGGTAGAAGTCCACTGTGAGAAACCAGCCCATTCTCCCTGACACATCTCCTTCTATGTGTTCATTTGTACCTATACACAATAGATCCCTTTGTAAAATATTGGCTGATTAAACTGACCATGTTCACCCATTCATAGTTTTGTACTTATTGTACAAGTCTTGTATTGTATAAGTCTTGTTTACTACTTTCTTTCTGAAATATTTGGTTAGCTTTGTGTAAAGCATAGTTGTGGTGGGTCCAACCCATTATCTCCTCTGGAATGGTGATAGTTCTCTCCCGTATTTTCCTCTCTAATTACCCTTTTTTATCTATGATCTGATCATATTGTTCTTCCTTTCCAGACTCCTCATCTCCAGCTGTGATCTCCACCATCTCCTCCCTACATCCAGATGTTCTGGAAACTCCTCAACTTCACTAGATGTTCCAGCAACTATTGGCAAGGAGCAGGCCTCCTCGCGTGATTAGGAGACCATGATTTTCATCCTGTTTTTTTACTAGGTGGGTGTCAGAGGAGCTCATGGGATAGACAAGTGCACAGCTTTCCTTAATGTGGACCTGTTAGTAGTTTTTCAATCTGTGTGAAGTAATTTTTTAGAAATTGTAAAACTTTTACCTAGGCTGAAATGATGCTGTAAGGCTATGTCTCCACAGCGTTTTGTGATCCGTTGGGACCACCCAACGCTAAGAGCAGTGCTTGGCGGGGGTCCAGGCGAATCACATACACTTTACCTGCCTGGCGGATGCTCTCTTCTCACAGCACTGAGCCAGTCTGCAGGGGTTAATGTAGTACAGTACGTTAACCCCTGCACAGGCGGATGTCTGAACAGAGCAGGTACTGTGTATGTGATTCGTCAGGGCCCCTGCCAAGCACTGTGCCTAACCCGTCGGATAACAAAATGCTGTGGAAACATGCCCTAACTGTGCTACTGATAAAAGAAAGGATTGCCACAGTCTTCATGTCCCTATTAATTAGATTGCAACATTTAAAACAAGTGGTAGTGAGAATGAATACTCATAATAGGTGCACAGGCTCCAGGATTTCCAGTACTGGCTCATCACTGAGCAGCCATTTCCATTCAGGAAGTAAATGGTGACCTAGACTTAAGCTAGCCATACATGTCCTGATAAAATTTACGATCGATAAAATCCGTCCAATGTAAGCATTTTATCGGCCAGAAATCTGCGCATGTCCACATGGATACATGATAAAATTAGATCCAAATTGCCAATATTTTCAATCGTAAAGTCATCGGAAAAGTGGAAAAAATTATTTTGGTCGGGAAACATTGGGCAAGTTCATAGTGTTTTCCCGACCGAATTAGTGCCGATGATGCTTATTAGCATATTTAGACTTCCGCCGCTGGCATGTTCCTGCCGCTGACATGATTGACCCTGCTTCAGAGTAACCAACGTTCTATGTAGCAGAAAAGTTCTATCAATGTAGAAGTATACATAGTACAGTAGTAAATACAATATATAATGTATATATCTATATATACTAGTATATACAGTATATTTGAACTTAGTGGCCGGAGAGGTTGGGATGTTGTAGTGTAATGTATTACATTATTATACTAGATTGTAAATTTTAATTTCCCATTGTAAATTACATCTTCTGATAAAAATAGCGATTATTTTCGATGACATAAAAACTGAAAAATCGACCCAAAATTGGATTTTCCATGTGGTAGTATTTTAGCGAAATTTACGATCGATAAATGACTTCAACATCGGCATACATCTGTCGTGTTTTATTGATCCTAAATTTTATCGGGACATGTATGGCTAGCTTAAGATGGCTAAACAACGATGTCAGTGTCTTTCTGTAAAGGGAATCGGATAGACTTATAGACTTATAGGGGGGGGGGGGGG
>CM070038.1:41127247-41149468 GCA_036250615.1 Ptychadena robeensis | reverse complement strand
ACTATTGGTACTGTTGATCGTTGGTGTGCCGAGCTCGTAGACCAAAGCATCCTCAAGGCATGGAATGGGGGTGCCTGGGTACCTGTTGAGGCTCGAGGCCCATGGAATGGAGAGTGTTTGGTAGGGATTGGACTAAGTCTGTCCCCTTCTACAGTGGGGGGGGTCTAGATACCATGTCAATCAAACTGGAATCAATGTGCACCACTTTGCACATCAATTACCGTTCGATGGGAACCCGGTACACCCGGTGTGAGAGCTGGTCCGGTGTCAGCTCTCACTGGCTGGGAGAGCAAGCCAGGAGAGCAGACACAAAGACACAGCTCCCCCACGGCCCAATCCAAGCACACAGAGCAGGAGCTGATCACAGCTTGTAGGCTGTGTGCTATGTGGGGGGGAGGCCAGCAATGGACATCGATACGGTCATGTCCGATATCCCTGTTTTTCAGCTGGATTAATTGATCCTGCTTGAAAACAGGGATGGCCGCATAAGATATACGCAAGATAGATGGCCGTGAGACCGCACGGCACTCAAAGCGGCCACCGATCTAGTGCATATCTCTGTGTGTATGGGCACCTTTATAAGGCACATTGAACTCTCACAGGACAATTGGCCCCTCTTATGAAAAATATTCATACTGTCTGTTCACTGGGCTGCACCTGTCCTGTTTCTTGACAGATCTCACGAGAGAAACAAAACTACAACTTTCCAGCACATTCCAGAGTCTTCACAGAGGATTTAAAGGAACACACACATAAAAATATATACAATGCCCTTGCCCGCTAAACACACATGACTGTATAATTCCATTACACTACACTCCTTTCATGGAGATCATCTTATTCCATTTGACATAAATTGACCACTTTTTTAAAGATTTTCTTACTATCTCAACATCATCATCAAATAACCCCACTGACCTCTTCAAAAACCCTGGGACAATTTATGATGATGGGGTTAAAGGTGTACATGCCAAACATTCCGAAAATATGAACAAAATTATGTTCTGGCATGTAGTACTGTTTGCAACGGTCCTGTTGGCAACTCAGCAAGTATGAATGTATACATTCCTGTCACAATGTAAAGCTTCAGTGTAAGTAATTAAAATGCCATCTTGAGCTCCAATCAGTGACAGTGATCAGCGTGCATAGGTTGAGGTGTCATCAGACGTCAGGAAAGAGAAATCATAAGCGAGCTTCTTACCTTGTGGGTGGGGATCATAATGGTAAGAGATGAAAATCCACTCTGTATGTTGACTTGAAAAAGAACTGCTTATTACTCATTAATGCCTTTCTTTTTTTGTAGAATGGAAATTACTTTTGTCAAAAACATGGATGTGTAGGTGGCACATAATAGAAGAATCAGAGGAGAAATGTGAACTAGGAAAAAATTGAAGGAAGAGGGGACGAGCGGTGGATTACAATGGCAAATGGAAAAGAAGGATGGAACAATTAAGATGTCGTATTGGGCACAGCAGAAGTCATAAATAACTTTTCAGATTTTCTAAAGACTCCAGATCAATGGGGATGTCCCGCCTCTGCATCTCATTTTGGACTGTTGTACTCTTCTGTCTCTTCCCTTCAAGCTTAACTAGACCTCCCCGACGGCCACCAAGATGGAGGTGTCCCATGTCCTGTAACTGCACCGCTGACAACGTCCTGTGTGATGGAACCAAGGAGATACCGAGCACATACTCTGCAGATATCCTCTCAACGTAAGTGGACATTTAGCTCTTATTATTATTACTCAGGAGGACCATACATCTGGTCAACAAGTTTTACCAAGGATGAGGCCTCAAAAAACAAGGATACAGTGGCAGTGCCAACCCAGGGTGCTATGAGCTACGGAAACCTCCACCTTCTGAGCTATGAAAAAAAATAAAGCTAAGTGTGTATTTCAAATACATAAAATGTGTGAGGTTTTAGGCCCTCTTTGGGTTTTTCGGGGTTTTACAGTCCAAGATCCCACTGTTCAGGGGACTAATCCCACATTTCTGAATTATAAGCAGAACAGAAAATGAGTTGTGATGGGTAAACTTGTCTGGGTTTGGGTTCAGTGATTTTTACAGTCAATTAACCCATTTGAAAAGAAATCTTACGGGAGCCCATTGCTAAGGTAAGTAGCTTGAAGCATTCCAGTTGGTATGGTGGTAAGATTGGGGCAATGGAAATATTGCACATTCTATATGCCAGACAAGTGGCCGTAAGCCAGTGTCAGCAGTGTTTCTACTAACCTCTCTCTACTTCTTACTTTATATTGCATGCAGTAAAGTAAATCTCCCTTGTGGGATACAGGCAGTAAAATGATAATTAAACCCTGGCAGTGATTTTAATCATTTTGTATTCTATCCAAATATAGAAATAAATATTACTATTTATCTTGTTGCTATATTATATTTTTATACTATAATGATATTACCAAGTTGCGATTCATAACCACATTTTGTCCTTTTATTTGAAAAGTCAGTGATAACTGTTTGACACAGAGATGTTTTTATCATACCTGTCACCCCTCCCGTTTTGTCCGGGAAAGTCATGTTTTTTATGTGGTTTTCCTGGCCAAATCACGATTTCAATAAATGCCAGGATTTTGAAATTGGGCTAACTTAGGAGGGAGGTGACGTTACTCTCCTTCCTAAGTTCCCACCGCTTGTGTAGATGATGTGCAGGGTGGGACATTACTAGGGAGAGTAACACCCTCTCCCTTCTAAGTTAGACAGTAACTAAATGGGAGGGTGGGTACTTCAAATCTCCCGATTCCGAAAGTGCCGTAGAATACATCACTTCCGTTATTTGGAACATGGAAGAGCCAGGTCAAAATACAAGAAGTGACGTCATGTCCCTTATTCCTGGATGGCAAAGTTGACAAATATGGTTTTTAGGGTCCTAAAAAAAAACCTGGGGCACCTCTGGCCAAAGTGTTCCAAAACTTAAGCTGGGCATAGACAGTTAGATTTCATGGCCATTTCACTGCAGATGGGCAGTGAGTGACATAATGCACGGCCAGAAGTTCCAAGAATCAGCCGCGCACCCTTTGTGTGCCAGCTTTTGCTTTGGATGGGGACACAGGTAAATGTACTGCACTACGTTAATTACATGCATCGGCGGTTCGGAGGATGCGCCGGGCATGTGTATGTGCTCTTTTGAGACATCGCCTAAATTTGTAAACATTATTATACAAGCTTCATTATACAACCAAAATATAGTTACCATACTACCATCTGTGAATATCGTCATCCACATTCTCTTTGGGCGTTATACCAGAATCCCAGCTCTATAGAGAAGTGGGTGAAATGCCTTTTTCTATAGACAATAGTATTAGACAAACGGCATCACATCAAAGAGACTAAACTCAATTCCGACACGCGAGTTACCATAGTAACGCTAAGAACAAATTGCCTAAATCAGAAGATGGCTCAGAAAGGAATAATCGCAATATTCAGAAACTAATATAGGTAAATATTGTGAGATTAAATATTAGATCATTTGAAGAACTTATTTTTGTGAGGTTTAGAAATTATTCCAGGCTTCCAATTGTATGTGTTGATTATATATGCTCACCAGGCTCTTGAAGTGTCTGTGGTTCCTAGATATGCAAAGCAGGTAATTAAATTGGCAGTTAATTAAAGCAGAACTCCAAGTAACACACAGACGGAATCAATATATAGCCCCTTATACACCTTAATAATCTCACCATACAATTTCTGTACAATCAACTTTTCTTCTACATAGTTGTTGGTAGATCCAATGGGAATTGTATGGATTGATCTAAAGGTGTATGCTGGTCTTTAGGGATCCATTTTACAGCATCTAAGGATTTATATTTCTGTTCTACCAGTCCTGAAATTCACACAACTTGTCTGTCAGATCTATTTTATTCTGTCACAGTCACTTTCATGTGCTGTCAGCCCCTCAGCAGATACAAATATAAGATGTGGACTGATGTGTTTATCTATCGCTTTGCACCCCCCCCCCCCGTCATTATATTCCTTCTCCTACAATACAACCGGTTGGCTCCTAGTGCTGCTTCTTCCTCTATCGATATTATGTTTTGTGCAAGGATTCAAGTTCAGCTTAAAGCCCCCCATACACGTTTAGATTGTGACCCGTTGTTTTGGCAAACCGACTGTCATCACGCGCGGTCATTCGGCCGAAATATCAGGTCACAATCGCCACTTTCCGTCTGGTCCCCCTAGCTGCGAGCATCTAGGGACGTCAGCTGTGAGAAGGCGCTGCCAGGTCAGCTGGCGGCCTAGCACAAAGGGAGAGGGAGAAGCTGCCAGCACCTCCCCCTTCCCCTCTCACAGCTTTTGAGGGAGATAGCAGGCAGCTGCTGCAGACAGTCATCCCCGACGGAGCTGAGGAGACATACCTGTACTTTGGATGGGGGTCACTTGTCCCCTTCTACAGTAGTAGACAGATCTAAGAATTACAGACATGTCCGTAATGGCTTAGATCGATTTGGCGACCGATTTTGGCTCTTTAATAGGGATGGACCGAACTGTTCGCGAACAGGGCGGACGGCGGACATCTTTAAAAGTTCGACCCGCCCTGTTCGCGGACACTCCGGGCTGGTGTTCGCCCATCTCTACTCTTTAAGTTTTAGATCGGTACGTGATTTTTTGACCGACCTCCAACCAACAGACGTGAGCGTGTACAGAGGTCGATCGGCCGAAGAATCGTGTGGAAATCTAAGCATGTATGGGGTGCTTAAGTAGTAGTAGTAGAGCCATATATTACATAAAAGAGGAAAAACTGATGGCAGCAATATCAAAACACATTGTCTAAACTGAAAATTTACTGCTGGCAAAAAATATAGTTTACCATGTGATCAAAATCCTAGGCAGTGATCATATGATCTCTTGCTCTTTTGAGTATTATAGAAGTTACCATTCAGGCCTTGTCTGGTAAACATTTGATGAAATCAATGGGATTGGAAAGCAATACTGTTTAGGCCAAAATTATTAGCCCTCCTTATGAAATTAGACTCTTGAATTTTACATCAAAAATGATCATACACAACAAGTGTTTCTTATTTTGGGAAAATAAGCAGTATAAAAACCAATGTCCTCTACGTTCAATTAGGATATTTAATTGATGCACAGAATTGAAGCGAGAAAAAATGAGATATCCACAATTTTTAGCCCCCTGACCATTAAAAGTCAGTAGTGTCCCCTTTCTGGGAAAGAACTGACAATAATCTCTTAGAGCAGTTCTACTGGTCCAAACTGCATGGTTTCCAAGCATGGACATTCACTTTGAGCACCCGTCACAGATTCTCAATGGGATTTATGCCTGGCATGCCGATGGAAGCCGATGGCATTAGCTTCAATGAAGACCGGCGTCTTCATTGAAGCTAATGGCCGGCACACAAAGGGTGCCGGCCGACTGAAGGGGCCCCATAATGCACCAGGGTGCAAACATGATGACGTCATCACGTTTGCATTCCGGTGCATATCGGAGCTGGTCTGTCTGCACCCATCAGGGTGTGTATGGCAGGCATAAGACTATGTTCCCACATAGGCAATTAATCGCCTCGCACCCGCGATGAAAAAAAAAAAAATCACCCCATTACAAAAATAATTTGCCCCCATAAAAAAAACAAAAAATAGCCTCCATAGAGAAAGAATGGATGCGATTTTTCGATCACATCCTCATGCAATCAAAAATCACATCCATTCGTTCGCTATGGTGGCGATTTTTTTTTATAATGTGCGTGTTTTTTTTTAAATTGCGAGTGCGAAGCGATTAATTGCCTATGTAAGAACATAGAATTAAAAGAGAAAAGGAAAAACACAGTTTTCCCTAAGAAGGGCAAGACTTTAAGGCAGGGTTGGACTTTATTCATACAGTTTTATTAACATACATATATATACATAATTACATTACATGTAAAAATACATCATCACATGAGCACATCCATATGTAAAAATAAGTTTATAAGCAGGTTTCTGATATAATAGAGTATTGCACTGTCCCGACGCATTTCGCGGGCAACTGCTTCTTCAGGGGATTCTTTCATGTGCATAATGAACTCTCTATATAAAACGTAGATAGAAGATGGTCATAAAAAATCATCATCACCAAATGAAGGTGAGTAGTACATATAGTAGTATTAGTTAGATCAGTGTTTTTCAACCACACTAGTATGCCGCGGGATGTTGCCTGGTGTGCCGTGGGTTTTTGACCCCACCCTCGGCCCTCCTATCTAGCTGCCTCTTATAGTATAAGTCTTATACTATAAGAGGCAGCTAGATAGGAGGGCTAAGCAACCGCATCCTTATACTATAAGACTTATACAGCCGATCCGTGTTATACACGGACCGGCTCTGTGAGGATGCGTTTGCTTAGCAACACATGTCCCCACAGACCAGGGGCGGTGTTTTTGCTCTGCTGGTACGCATATGCGTTCCAGCGTGGCACCTGCTGATGACGTACTTCCGGCGGGGACCGGAAGTGCGCCGCGATTATGCGTATCGTCGGTGCCCTCCGATTTTTTCCATGAAACAAGTGTGCCTTTGCCCAAAAAAGGTTGAAAAACACTGAGTTAGATCATCCATTAAAAACCAATAGACTGCAGCAGCAGGTGGGTTTGGGGACGCCAGGAGAACGGGGAGTACCAGGTAAATATCAGAATCTACTGAATAGAATCCGATGCTGGTGGTGAGGGGAGGAGAGAAAAAACTTTGTTTCCCCCTTCCATTGTTTATACAAAGTATACTGATGTGGTACTCTCAAAAGAGTAAATAAATAAATAGACACATTTTGTATATAAACACCTAATCATTAAAGAATATCAAAGTGAGCAGTGCAACATCTACTCACTTAGTTGTAGCACCCAGTATGAAAGGCTGTAGCCAAAATCTCTGTTGCATTATTTAGATAGTTTAAAGATAAGGTGAGGTAAATGTACATTACATATATAGGTGTATAGGAGTAAATCATTATCAGTCCTTGCAAAGTATGAATATCTCTTACCTTAAGGCTGGCATACACACGCCGATTAGCGGACCATTTTTCGCCAATCGGGTGCACATGGGGTGACAGATAACTGTCGCCCCACAGCTCAGCCGGCCAGAGAACGGACATGTCCGATGTTCTCTGGCCGATGTCGTCCAATGCCATTAACTTCAATGAAGACCGGCGTCTTTATTGAAGCTAATGGCCGGCACACAAAGGGTGCCCGGCCGATTAAAGCAGCACCAGAATGCAAAAAGATGACGTCATCACGTTTGCATTCCAGAGCTCATTGGAGCTCGTCTGTCTGCACCCGTCTGTGGGTGTATGGCAGGCTTTACCAGACTGTGTGATGCCGTGCTCCATATATATATATATATATGTGAGAACATAGCCTAAGGTCTGGGCTCTCTGCGGGCAACTCCAGGATCTTGCTTTTGGGATCCTTGAGAAACTGTTGGACTAATTTTGATCTATCCTTTGGGTTGTTGTCTTGTTGAAAGACCCAGTGATGACCTAAGGAGAAGGAGACTAGTAATTGCATATAGTGAGCAAATTACATATTATTAATATTATTATTACCTTTTATTTATATATCACATATATCACAACATATTATGCAGCGCTTGCCCCTCCTTGTATATAAAACTGAACTTTTTGTGATTATGGACATGAATACAGAAAACTAACCCACAGTAATCTGTGGGTTCATGTACTGCAATTAGTTATATAGGCTACTTACTTTTTTAAGTAGATCTCGTATAATACCATATATTACCATCTAAAAGGCTCCTTGGTAGTTCCCATTGCTCAATCTGCCACTGTTTGTTCTTCAACCTCCTGACCATTTACCCTGAATGTAGCTCAGGGTATGTTTGCTTACCCTGCAAACTAACCCCAAGCCACATTAGGGGATACTCACTATTCCCGAGCCCACGGTGATTTAGAGTGTTGGCGGACCAATCTCTTCTGAGTCCGCCTCTTTGGCATCATTGATGAGGCGGCGTTTAGTTTTAGCACATCCCCAGCATTGTTGATGATGTGAAGGGAGAGGGAGGGAGAGTGGAGCATCAAGGCAGATTGCATTGTAATTGTGTGTGTCTTAAAAGTGCGCCACGGGCAAACGCCCTGTGTCCATTTACATCCTTGGTCTGTCATTGATTGTGTTTTATTTTAGTTCTTTCCTCAGATGCGGCTTCTCTAGCATCCCCTCTGACAGTTTTGCATCTTCTCAGACCATGCAGATCCTGTAAGTATTTGTAGTGACCAGGGTTACACCACATATGTATATAACTTGTGAAATGTATATTCTGCCCTGTGTCACCCTATTTTCTGTGAAAATGTGTATATCACTTTAATTCTTCTCTGCATTCCTCAGTAGCAGGTGCAGGGATGACTAATGGCTTCTAGCTTCCCGCTCTTTTTCTTAAACATTGTTACTGTTGAGATCTACCTGGAGATAACTTATTGCCCTCCTCCTAGCAGAAGGGATAAATATACCTCCTTAGGCCCTCCTTAGCCAGAGTTGGGTTAACTCCCGAACCACCTACAGCCAGTGCCGTGCAACCTGAATTGGAGCAATCTCCTTCATTTTCCTGGGTTCTCCAGCAGGACGTCCCTTAGCAGTGTCCGGGACCAAGGACCTGTGGTGACCGAAAGGGTTTGTCCCATAGACCAGGACTGCCTTCCCTTGAACGTGCCCGAGCAGATGGTTGCGGCTACCGGTAGGTGCTGAAGCTAGGCAGATGCAGGATTCCTCCCTACTCCACCTCACCGCCCGCTATTCCCTATTGCCATTATCACTGGACTGTACCCTGACCCCCTCTCACTGGGACGTGAAGCCATTAATCACCCTGCAGCTGGTAGCCTCTTTACTTGCAACAGTAGTACCTAAAGTATGTGCCCCATTCCCAGGCTTGGGTTTGGTGAAGAAGTGTAAATATTCCCTTAGTAAAGACTGTAAATATCCCCCTACCAGCTGCCTGTCACTCAGTTTATTGAAGTGTGTGAGCCTAATACAGTGTGTTTGGACATTCGTTCGGAGCAACAAAATGCCCTCCACAACACTACATTATTATTATCACGATTAGGACTAATTAGTAATCGTGGGATTGCTCATTAGTCACAATTTGCTCGAGTCTTCCATTTCTGCTGTTTTGAATTGTGGCATTCATTTTCCTGTTACAAATAAATGTTTTTTTAATGACTATTGTAATAAGCCAAAACACAAAATGTTCGGTTAATTTGTGAATTATTTTGCAGGCATAAAGTTAAATTTTTTTTTTAGAGAAAACCTATTTCTTTCCTGTTTTTTTACTTTTTACCACATTAGAACCTTGTTATTATTATGTTGAATTGTAAATAAAAATATTGTTTTAGATTGATTATATTTAAATTATTGAATCAACTTACTGTTTCTCACAAAAGGGAGTACATCCCTCACATTGAGATAAATAGATATTTATAATATCTTTTCATGGGACAACACAAATATTTGACATTAATACCATGCTAAGTAGTCAGTGTACAGTTTGTATAACAGTGTAAATTTGCTTACAAAATAACTCAACACACAGCCGTTAAAGTCTAAACCATTGGCAACAAAGGTGTGTACACCCTAAGGCAGAGGTGAGCAAACTAAGGCCCAGGGGCCAGATCTGGCCCGTTTAGCTTTCTTTTCCGTATTCCGGATTTCCATGTTGTTGAAAAGATGCTCCTCTCCGCTTGTTCTCTGCAATGAATGCACAGAATGCATAGAGGTGTCCAAACTTTGCCCTGGGGATGATGCAGTGGAGTGAGCATGAGACTGTGTGCGCATCCTCGTGGTGACAACAGACATTTTTTAAGGAATGATCATTGAAATGAATGGGCATGTTTTTGTAAGTGCAGGAAATGTAAAAAGATAACAATGTCCTTGAAAAACATTGCCTATTATACATCACCATCATTTGTGATGCATGGAATTGGCACACCTATGGCAGGTCGGCCATTGCAGGCTCTTGGTATGGTCCCTTTATCAAATTTAGGAAGCCAATGCGGCCCACCAGTCAAAATTTTGCCCACCCCTGCCCTAAGGGAAATATGTCTAAATCATGCCCAAAGTGTCAATATAATGTGTGCCCATCATCATTTTTCAGCATCACCTTAACTATCTTGGCAATGGAGTTAACTGGAGCATCAAATGTAGCACCGTCACTACTTCATGACAACATCATGGAGCTGCATACCTGTCAACCTTACAGAAAATTGTTCCAGAAATCTTGAGGATGTGTTTGGGGTCATTTATCATGTTGGAAATTGGGACCCAGTTTCCAATGGGAGGGGTACATGCTCTGCTTCAGTATGTCACAGCACATGTTGGCATTCATGGCTCCCTTCAATGTACCATAGCTCCCCCAGTTTCAGTAACACTCCTGCAGCCCCAAACCATAACAATGCCATCACCATGCTTGACTGTGGGCTAGACAATATGCTTTGTGCTCCTCACTAGTGATGAGCTACTAGGCAATATTCAAATTCACGTAATTTCGTGAATTTCCGCCATAATATTCGATTCCATATTCGTAATCTCGAATATCCGCACTTGTGGACATGAATTGCGATCTACAAATCGCATTTGCGATCACATATGCGCAATGCATGCAAGTCAATGGAGCTCGGATATTTCCGTTTAAAAAAATCGCATCGTGATTATATAATCGCGATCCATTAATATAAGTGGGCTCGCGAAATCGCAATAAATCGCGTGAAAATCGCAAAAAATCTCGATCGCGTCGAATATCCGATGGTATATTCACGAAATGCCGAAATAGCGATATTCGAGCTAAATATTCGAAAATCAAATATTCAAGCTCAACACTACTCCTCACCTTATTTTTGCCACACACTGTTGATCTTAACACCACATAACATGGTTCCAGTTATCCATTTGCTTAGTCTGCTTGTCTTCAACACACTTTTTGCAGGTTTTCTTGGGCATCATCTTTAGATGCAGTGTGTGGCATATGGTTTGAGCAATAACAGGCTGACCCCCACCCCTTCAACCTCTGCAGCCCTATTCTTCTATTTCCAAAAAACTTTCTCTGGATATGATGCTAAGCATGTGTCCTCGTCTTTGGTTGACCATGGTGAGGCCTGTTCTGACTGGAACTTGTCCTGTTACCCCACTGTATTGTCTTGGCCATGATTCTGCAGCTCAGTTTCAGATTGCTGGCAATTGTCCTATAGCCAATGCCATCTTTATGTAGAGCAACAATTCTTTATTCAGATACATAGAGAGTTTTTTTTGCAATGAGGTGCCATACTGAACTCCCAGTGACCAGTATGAGATAGTGTGAGTGTGAAAACACCAAATGTAACACACTGACACCTAATTCACAGCTGACATTTCTACTTACACATATGTGTTCTCGCTTTTGTTTACAGAGGTTTAAACATTAATAGTTGTGTGTTATTTTAAGGGGCACAGTTATACAAGCTGAACAATGACAACTTTAAATTGTATTAGAGATAACATTATATTATAAATTATTTGCAAGTATGCAAGGGGTGTACTCGCTTTTGTTAGATACTGTATGGCACTTTCAGAGGACTGACCTATATCTAATCTCCTCTCCGGATGTCATTTGCACTGTTGTGCTCTGCTTCTTCCTCTACCTCTCATCTGCCATAGTATTCTGTGGCCTTTGCCATTATTTACTGAAATGCAACCAGTCTTTATACAAAGATTGTCACTGTGGTCCAGGACGAATCTGCCATTTACAGAGTTATTTTCCTAAATTATCTTGTATCTCTCTGTTTGCAGCCTGTTCACATCCTGCTCCTTTGATGTGATTGCAGATGACGCCTTTTCAAAACTGAAGCACTTGGAATATTTGTAAGTGGATCAATAGAAGACATAATGTACAAAATGTGTGTAGACTTTTAGGAAAGGAGTAGTAAACTCATACATGGCAAGATAGGGCTGACTCTTTATTATAGAGAGGTAGATCTACATTTCTGAATGCCTTTAGTGTGGGCCAGTGGTGGCAAACCTATGGCACGTATCATCTCTGTGGGCATGTGAGCTGTCAGCCAGCCAGAGTCCGAGCAGAGAGAGGAGAAAACTGCAGCACTCAGCCTACCTATTGGCTCTCCGCACTGTACTTGCAGCTGAGAAGACTAAGGAAGCAAAAAGCAGCATGCCAACAAAAGGCCCGCATACACGCCCCGATTTTCCGTCCGATCGATTAAAAACAATCAATTTTTTGCATCGGTCTTCCAAAAATCGGTCAATGCCCACATGGTTCGACCGAGTAACTTCAATCGAACTTTTGGGAATAATCGGTCAGAATGTGATCGGACATGTTGGAATATTTTTCTTGATCGAATCTAAATTGTATTCATTCGGCTACTATTTCTTATGACCCGACCAATTTAGGTCCGATCTAACTTATTATCATACTTTTACTTCCTGTTTCAAACATTGTGGTGTGTGTAAAATCATCTGCCAGGTTGTGCTAGGATGTAGATATGTTTTAACATTCTCCTGTATTTTTTTTTCTTCATGTGAACTAAATTGAAGTTTAGACCCTGTTTCCCCTATGATTAGCCATCCCCATCAAAGGCACCACCAGATTTTTTTCACAAAAATTTTAAATAAGCCCCCCCACCCCCAGAACAGACACCCACAGATACCTGGCCAAAACTCCCATTCGGGTGGTACAATTGTGTGCCTCAAGCTGCTTATCCTGCCAGAACCCTTCCACTTCCGGTCAAACATAAAATCGGCCGATGGAAAAGGTTCGATCGAAGTAGGTAATATCGGACAATAATTGGTTGCTTTATTTGGGGGTATAATAAAATACAGTCCGATCGATCAAAGATCCTCGTGTCGGGAAACATCGATTGTTTTTAATTAATCTGACGGAAAATTGGGGCGTGTATGGGGGCCTTAAGAGGACCATGGGGAAACTAGCTTCAGAAAGAAAGTAGAGTGTATGTAATGTGTGTGTGTGTGTGTGTATATGATGCATGATTGGTTTGTGTGTGTATGATGCATGTCTGTCTCTTCTACATGATTCAAGTTTGTGGGTCTCTATGTGAATGTTGCATGTCTCTGCATAACTAGATGTATGTGTGTGTGTATGATGCATGTCTCTGCATGATTTGTGCATATGTGTTTATGATTTGTGTGTATATATGATTTGTGTGTATGTATGATGCCTGTTTGCACGTTTAGAGTGTGTGTGTATGATCCTTGTGTGCATGTGATTCATGTGTATGTGTTATTTAGGGTAAATTGCCTTGTTGGCACTCTGCGATAAATAATTGCCCTTAGGGATTCAGTTTGGGCACTCTGTCTCCAAAAGGTTCTGCATTTTATCTTGAGTGTATATATAAGTAGTTGGGGGGGGGGGAGTTCAAGTTAATAGACTCGTGGGGTCAGAAAGTCAACCCTGTTCAGACAGGTATCTTCTTTAATAGTCAATATATTTTTCTGTAAAATAAGTTTATTTCTCTCTCAAATACAAACTTATTTTATTCATTTGCATTTTCAGAAATAGTGATTTTGCCAAAATCACACAATGTATGCCAAACTTGTTAATCTCAGTTGCATTCATCGTGGCTTTCTTTTTATTTGTAGGTTCATTGAAAACAACACTATCAAGTCGATTTCTAGAAATGCATTTCGTGGGCTGAGGTCTCTAAAACACTTGTAAGTACCAGAATAAATAAACTGTTAAAAATGTGGGAAACACTGAAATCACACATTAGATCTGGATGAATGAAACAAAATCTTTATTTATATGCATAGTTATTGATAATAAAATGACATAGCAACCCTCTAATCTAAAAACCCACTGAGGACTGAATTTGAAATCATACTATAAACGGGGTAAAAATGAAAGTGCAGCATAATCAAACTTGTGTATAAGCTATTTCAACTCAATAGAAAATGTACATTTCAAAAGGTATATCGTATTTTTCGCCTTATAAGACGCACCGGCACATAAGACGCACCCAGTTTTTAGGGCAGAAAATCCAGAAAAAAAAAGATTTAATAAGTTTTCACATCAATTGGGATAATGCAATGAATTTAATGGATGCAATATCCAATTCAGCCAGCAGGTCACTAGCAGCAGTACACTGTCAGCTAAACACACGTCACACTACACTGATCTGGTCAGTGTTCAGCCCAGCGGCAGTCAGCCCAGCAGATCGTACCCCCTGCACCCCCACCAAGGAGGGGGCGCCGACCGTCCCAAAAGTGCCGGTTTCCCAGGTGCCATCGGGACGACCGGCACCCCCTCCCTGGCGGGGACGCTGGGGACACCCACCCGCTGAGCCATCCACAGCCGAACCGAACACAGCCCACAGCTCTTCTCTGTGTACTCCTTGGTGGGGATGCTGGGGATGCGGCAGTTAGATGGGAGAGCCGAACATCGGCTTTTTCATCTGAACTCTGTCGGGAGAGCTGGTGGGAAGCCAATGTGCGGCCACCGGCAGCCGAGTGGTCGCGGGGGTCGCGCTTTCGGCGTATAAGACGCAGGCACTTTTTTGCCCCCAATTTGGGGGGTGAAAAAGTGTGTCTTATATGCCGAAAAATACGGTACCTTACACTGCTATCCACTAACTTTATGATTTAATTGCAAAGCCCCTCAGCAGGTTGTCCTCACCACAATGGCTCAGAGGCTCAAAAAATTATAATAAAATATGTAGATTTAAAAAAAAAATTTATTTCAAACGCAAAACCTCTCCTTTAAAGCTGCATTTCATCCATATATTATTAATTCCTAAAACAATTCTCTATCAGTGATAGCTGAACATCGGCCACGTTCGTCCGCGAATTGGATTGGACTTTTAAAAAAAGTCCGACCTCCGCCTGTTTACAAGGATCTTCAAATTGAAAAAACTAAAAATGATAGATAGATAATGATAGAACGCACAGTTTTTTATTTTGATTACCAGACGTGACGTCACTGACATCACTTCTGGTTTTTGAAGCCGATTTCTCTTTAGAGTCTTGGGTCTCTGAAAAAATTCTTCCGGACGGATTTTTCTGTGCCTTACCCGGCTACTGGAAAAATAATAAACTTCTTCTAGCCAGCAAATCGGGCGGGTCGAACACCTGTACTGTTGTCCTTGCGGACAGTTTGGCCAACTATTCTCTATATATGTATAATTCTGTATTTACAATTGTAATTGTATAACAAAAAAATATGTGATCTGTACCCCTTTTCAAGGATTTTCCTTGAAAAACCTTTTACATACAGGAAACAGAACTGCATGAGCAGTCTGAACCATGGCAAGACCCTCCGTTGTTGTTAAGAATTATGGTAGAAGTCATGACTGTGGGAGTGTTGACTGTCTATTCGGTTACCTTGCTTAAAGTGCTACTAAACGTAACGATGAAAGAATGACACAAGCAACGTTATCAGAAAAAAGTGGATATATATTATTGGCCACAGCCTAAACAGATTGAACATTTACAAACTTTTACAACGTTTTGTCCCTGACAGTGCCCCCAACCAAACTAACAGCACCTGCACCTCTTCCTCATGTACCAGCCACCTGCCTCACCTACACCAGCATGGTGGGTACTCTAGAAACGCTGCCTCCTTCCCCCACCTTTACCAGCTCCACCTTGGGTCATTGACCCTCAAAAGAGCGCAACGTTTATCTTCCCAGTGACTGCCTCCCCCCATCAGCATGTCACTCAAGTATATTACCCCTATATATTCCTAGACACTGCCAGGGACCCACCCCCCGCTGTGACGATGACAAAAAACAAACAAATAAAATAACTTAGATATACAGACAACAATAGAAAGTAACCCCCATTCACCCAAGCAAAACCAGCCCCCAAACCCCAAAATCGCCCAGCCAACTAGAAACCCCAAAGATTAGGCAGGGAGGGTGGGGATGTCCTTGTTCCAAAGAGGACGACGTCACATCCGCCCTCTCCTTTTCTTGATGTAAATATCCCGCCTCCTCTTCGCGTCCCTTCCGGTGACGTCTGCTCCTCTCGGCAGCGCCCCCCCCAGTCAGGCACCCATACGCCTAGTGTAAAACATTTTTATCAAGGTGTGAGAGTAATTTTTTCTATGAAAATGTTTAACCCTTTGGGAGCGGGACTCTTATACTTATTACATAGGGGGGAGGACAAGGATCAGGGGTGTTAAATGAGCCCCTCAGGATAGACCCCTTCAAGCACACATCACTTGCAACCCCTTCCCCTTCTGTTTTTATCAGTTTTTTTCAAACAATAACATTTTATTGAGGTTTTAAACAGGACAATGAAATATTGGTTACATAACAAAAGTATCAAAACAATTAAAAAAATACAACAGCCAAAGGCAATCCAGGAAGGAATTTACGTTCCCACCTTCGAATTGACAAATATACATACAGAGGGGTATAAAATATACTGTCATAGTAAACACTTACAAGGTTAAATGATGTGGTTTAGTTGGAGCAGAATAAAGAAGGAGGGGGGGGGGGGCTGAGAATGGAGAGAAGGAGAAGAGACAGGGGGGATAGGAGTGGGGTGAGGGAAGGTAAAGTTTTTTTTTAATTCCAGACCTCTTTATGCATGATGCCTGGCTGGGCAGGAAAATGGATGAGCAGTGAACAAGTGTCCCTTCTCCTGCTCATATAGTGTTGAGCGCAAATATTGTATCTGTATTGTATATTTTTATTGCGAATATTGGCACTTTGAGCATATTGAAGATTCTGGGGTATTCTGGGGTATTTTGAAGTACCATGCATTGCGCATGCAATATTCGCATGTACAAATGCAGATTTTTGCTAAGAATCCACAAAGGGTTATTTCAAAATGTTGTTTTATAAGATAACAAAGCAGCTGCAATTTCACATTCTGCCACTAGCTGGCGCTGTGCTTTTGCAATAAATCACATTACAAATGCAGACAAGGGACAGGAGACCTCAAATTTGCTAATTTACTTAGAATATTTAGAGAATAATTCGAGAAATTTTGTGAATTTGTATATTGCTCATGCTGCTCATCACTACTGCTCATACCAGGCCCACTGTGTCAGAATTGCCAGCCAGGGAAGGTAGGGGGTGGCAAGCATGCAATACCTTACTGAGCCAAACCAGACTTTAAAAATGTAAGGTAGGGAGGTTCTTCCCTATAACCTGGGGATGGGAGATGGGAACATATGTGGGCAGACCTTGTGTGGGCACGTTTTTATGCCCTAGGGGGTATTATGTGTTTCTACATATACTTCTCTGTCAAAGCTTTGTTCTGAACTAGCCTAAATGAGACAATGACATACTCTTCATCTCTTTTCTAAATGTCTCCCAATAGGAGTTTGGCTAATAATCATCTGGAGTCTTTTCCAAGTGGGTTGTTTCGGCCCCTGACAGCCATAAAACACATGTGAGTATATAGCGCTCATTTATTTCCTTTACAGAACTTTGCCGTGTATAATATGAGTAAAAAACTGATTTCTGCTCAACATTACTTTTAAGTAAATAGGGATTGTTTGGGTGTTGTTTTTCTGTTGTAGCGGAATAGGGGTCTTATTTTGTAAATTTGCTGGTAGGAATACCTTTCTTCCTACAAGAAGCACAGTCGTCCATAATAGCTACATGTTATATTCAAAGTTGTTATTTCTGAAGCACCATATAATAGAAAAAAGTTGAATTTTTTGTTGTATAAATAGTTGTGATGATGTTGATGAGGTTGGGGTTCAAACATTGGGAAAATAGGATATTTTTGCTAGTTTTTGATTTTTCTTCTGCTGCAGTGATCTGCGTGGAAACCTGTTACATTGTGATTGTCGGATCAAGTGGCTGGTACAATGGGTACACGGACCTGGGAAAAACATTGCTGTGTCGCATCCGCTGCCATGCGAGGAAACAGGGAAATTAAAGGGGAGGAGCCTGCATGAGCTGTCAGAGAAAGAATTTAACTGTGTCACAGGCAGTGAGTATACCTACCAAAACAAGGCTACATCTCTCATTGTATTTCACTGAATTTATGTTGTGAAGTTGACACACCAGCGGCATTGTAAGGATTGTAAAGAACAAACTTGAGAACAGCCAATAATGTAACAGTGAATGAAGGAACGAAAAGCATCACAGAAATGAAACTCTTTCATTGTCTATTAAATCTTGCACCTAATATGATATATACAAAAGTTTAAATGAAATAAAACTGAGTTTATCCAAAATGAAACCTATTTAATATATCTATGTACTGATTAACCAACAGCTGGCCATACCCTGCTTCTGCTGCTCTCTTGCACTGACTTGTCTGACTACAAATGTCTTTACGTCTCCTCAACAGCACACCTCCTTTACATAACAATGGTCCCCTGACCTCTTGCTGTGAGTCTACTTTCTCTCGTCTTCTACATTCAAAGCCATTTTTTTGCACTATACAGACTATACATGCACATAGAGCGCCTCTGACCACTAGGGGGCCCCCAAGCTCTGCTCCTTACTCTCTCCTTCCCCAGCCCCACTTTGAGCCACACAGATGTGTTCCACATTAAACAGGCAAGAGCAGAATCACTGAACAGTTCTCCAATTTGTATGTATACTGATCGTGATCTCCCCCGTATCCTCCTCCTTCTTCTCCATTCCTTACTCTGTCAGATGAGTATGTGTGCGATGTATTGGTTATAAACCTCCTTCTGGTCCCGGGGGAGGGGGGTGTCGCTTAAGGTTGTTGTGTTGGAGTTGTTGGGATCTGCAGCACCCCCACTCTTCCCCGATGTGTGAGGAAGAAGATTGTGATGTTAGCTGTACTTTGATGGCAAGTGTTCACTGGGGACATCTTGTGGCTAAAGTTTGTATTGCAGATTGACTTGAGATTAAAGCTCAAACACATTAAATAGCTGCACAAGCAACTTTTCTTTCGGGTTGCACTACTGAGGAATGAGATCTGGGGGCCAAAACTTTGTTGTATTGTGAGAATTACATTTGTATGAGGTGTGTTTTGTATGATGTGTTGTAATTTTTTACATTCAGATTTGGTGATTTTTTAAGTGGTGTCTGTCATTTTGGTGTTCATTTGCTCAATGACCCAGTCTAAGTGTTTATTATTATTTTTTTATGTGACAGGTGGATGAGTAAAGTATTTTTTCTAAAGTTTGGTGTTACATTTCTAATAAACACCAAATATTTTTGCAAAATGGAATTGGTCAGTTCTGCTCATCCCTACAAGAGACTCCTACAACCATAAAGTTTCTCCACAGTGCTGAAATACTGCTTTCTCCAAAGGTGCCTACACATGGGTCGATACTCGTTCCATCGAAAAACGAACGATTGTGGAGTGATGACGATCGTTCTCCAAATCGATTAGAGATTTACCAACATGTTGGTTCCCTGTTAGATATTTTTCCGAGTGGGATCAATTGAACAAGGGTTTTCACGTTCAATTACTGAACAATCATTCACCGTTCAGGAATTAAATGAACAATTGTCCATGTGTATGGGTACCTTTTGACTTTAAAAAGCATGATGCACTTCTACTTTATTTTCGAGCATTTCTAATCTGTATCTTAGTAATTCATGGCTTTAATTCTGCAGGCATTATCCAACGATGGACCTTAAAGCTTCCCGCCTTGTCCGTGAAAGGCTTTGAGTACCTGTCAGAGCAGTACGTGGTCATCACTCACCCGTTTGAAGGACGCTGTACCTTTCTGGAGTGGGATCATGTGGCATATCAGTTCAGATATTTTGACAGCATTAAAGGTACATTTACATAGTTGGTCGTTTGTTTGTCTAAATCCCCACCACATGAAAAGGATTACACAAAGCTTGCTGCTTACAACATTTGTTGCCCGTAAAGCTTTTGCCGCAATGTAAATGTTAGGAATATAGACGATATGCCTTATATATTATTATTATTGCCCTAATGCCAATTTTACCTTGTAAAAAATTCAAGCATTTGGGAACTCTGTAGTAGGGATATGCACATGTTGTGTCATATATATCATCACATGTTGTGTCATATATATCATCAAAGGTTATGTGCCTCATAAATATAATCAAAGCCATTGGGCACATTCCTTTGATTCGGCAGACAGTTGAGTTCCTATGCCGTATGCATTAACATTAAGGTTCGGGGGCCGCAAGTGGAGGAATGAGAGGGGCCGCCAAAGAACTCCCAAAGGGCCACATGCGGCCCCCGGGCCACAGGTTGGGAACCTGGGGTCTAGACTGGGACAGTGTCATGCTAGGAATTAACACCAAAATAAATATGAAAATGGGGACAATTTCTTCCAAGTTCAGCCAAACATTTCACTTCTGTCCTTTAAATGTGTTTTTGTCCATGTCCCCATTGGAGAAATATCTTGTTAATACCAGAGCAGATAGGAAAAGGCAAGCAAACACAAGACTATTAAACCCTTAACCAATTTTACTGGAAAATAAAGATCTGGCTATTGCAGATATGTATCTAACATTTTAGTGGCAATATAGCTATTAGTTATACTAAACTATATCTTGGTTAACAGTAACTAAATTCTTTGTATCTATTATTTAGGTATTGCAGTGGTCTCCTGCTTGCCTTTGGTAATTGGCAAGCAGTTGTTCATTGTGGTGGCACAGTTGTTTGGTGGCACTTATGTCTACCGTCGAGACCCCTCTCCTGGAACTGCAGCAACATTTCGCCCCTTCCAGCACTTTCCAGACATCCGAAAGCCCAATGACATCGAGAGCTTCACATCCACTGAAGGAGACCTTTACTTCATTGTTGCAGACAGTGCCAAGTCTGGTGCAAGCACCTTGTACAGGTGGAATGGTGTTGGATTCTATCCACAGCAACAGCTGCCTCGCTGGTACCGTGACACAGACGCCGAGCCTTTAATGCTCTCTGGTGCCCCACATCTGATTATGAGCAGTGGCTCTCAGAGGCCTCTGGTATATCGCTTTGAGAGGAAACACTTGGAACGCTTGACAGATATTCCAGAAGCCTGGGATGTCTACGCAGTCAAACACTTTACGGATGCAGAGGATGGCGTGTTTGCTTGTCTGGTGAGATATATGGGAGACTCTTCTTTGGTTAGATGGGATGGCTCCATGTTTAAGCAGTTGCAGCAACTACCATCTAGAGGTTCCCATGTTTTTCAACCACTTCTACTTGGTTTACATTGGCACACTCTTCTGGGCAATGACTTTGGCTATGCCTCGATATACCAGCTTGAAAAATGGAAACACTGGGAAGTTGAGGAAACCAATGACAAGGAAGGATCTTCAGGGCCTTTGGTGCCTTTGCAGGAACTCAAAGTCTTGGAAGCCAGAGCTTTAACCACTGTGCGGGTGAGGGGGAGGGAGTTTTTCTTTGTGGCGAGCTTTGGAGGGGACACAGTGGTTTATGAGTATGTGGAAAAAGACAATTTTATTGGACCCTATTAAGGCTTGCTGAAAAAGGCTACAAAATCAAGACAGCTAAATGTAAAGATACTACTACCACACAACCACTATTTCAAAAACCAAAGGCACTGTTTACATTGCACAGATTTATTTTTCATTAAGGACTCTTATAAAACCTAATTTTCTAAGGATATCAAATATTACCCATCAGAGAGGACAAGTGACACAACTGGATACAACAATTATTAATGCAATAACCACAAGAAATAGATTTTTAAAAGAATTGTATTTTAAATCTGTTTTGCATATTTCATACATAAACTTGATAATTAACATACTGAATAACAGTTCTGTCTTTTCAGTCAATTACCATATTTTTCGGACTATAAGACGCACCGGACCATAAGACGCACCCAGTTTTTACAGCAGGAAAATCAGAAAAAAAAAGATTTTATAAGTTTTCACATCAATTGGGTTAATGCAATGAATTTAATGAATGCAATATTCAATTCAGCCAGTAGGTGTCAGTAGCAGCAGTACACTCTCAGCACAGCGTCATTCTCCACACTGATCGGGAGGAGGAGGGGGGCCAACAGCTGCACAGTCTCTCTCCTCTCAGTCTCTCCTCTGTAGTGATGTAATTCCAGCTCTTTGCAAAGCTTTGGCTCTTTTGGATCGATTCCCTTTAAAGAGCCAGCTCTTTTGGCTCCCAAATGTCCCCTGAACGGCCTTGTCTAAACAAAATATTTAGCACTTAAATATTTATATTTTATTGCTTGATAGTAGGGGTAAGTTTTGTGGATTGGGGGTTCGGGGGGTTAAAATCAATCCCTAACCTTGACACCCGCAATTCGGACCATTAACCCTGAAAAGCCACAAAACTAGGGCTATCTGCACATGTGCAGTTGTAAGGGTAGCATAATATAACACGGGAGG
>CM070038.1:41096877-41113642 GCA_036250615.1 Ptychadena robeensis | reverse complement strand
CTGCTCATAAGAGAAGGTACGTGGAAATGTATAAATGAACCCCGACCTGCACAGCCCACAAATGATTGGCTAGACAGAGATCAGAAAGCTCAGAACACCATCTCCCTGTGTATAGATGATGATCGAATCATACATATTTGTAACTGTCAGACTGCTGCAGACATGTGGGAAGAGCTGCAGAAATATTGGAAATATCACGCTGCTGTCAGATATTGGCTGTCTGGATAGAGACGGCTCTGCTCTCTCCCTCTGACATCGCCGTAATTAGGGTCATGTCCAATAAAGCTGTTTTCGAGTGGGATTGATTTGTCCCGCTCGAAAACAGCGGTGGTTGCAGATTATATGGGTCAGATAGATGGCCGTGAGCGTGCATGGCGCTCGAAACGGCCATCGATTTGACCCATATCCCAACGTCTGTACCCTGCTTAAGCTGCAGAACATGCAGGACTATATAAAATAGAACTTAGAAATGGTGGAGAGACTGAGAGGGATTGGAGAATATATAAACGACTTTCATATTACAGCTCTATTATTAACCTCCTGGGCATTACGCCCAAAGCCAGTACGGGTGCAGTTTGATCTTTGAGCCCAGTTTACTCTGCCGTCATTGTCCGTGAAGCCTATAACACCCAGGAGGTTAAGTGGCCTTCCTGAGAGTTATGAGACAAAGTCACATCAATAAATCCACGTCTGACCATCCTGAACAGAGACTTACTCTGAAAACAGCGCAAACTTAGTTGGCGATATGCAAATTCACCAAGAAGATTATATTGTTAGATTATGTCGCTGTTTAGAGAAACTGTACTCTTCAAAGGCAGAAATCTTGAAATCAGCCAATTCATACTACATATATACAAAAACATATACATTACCAGGAGTTTAGGTGATTGGCAGAAGTCCATCTCATCTATGTCAGCCATACAGGGTCGATTTGTCACCGATCGATTACCGATCCGATCATTCCAGGTGATTGTGGAATCAGCGATTGATCGGATCGGGAACCGATAGAACACCAACTTGGGAATCCGATTTGTGGTCGATTTGGACATGAGCCGATCTCCAAAATGGCCGATTCCACAATATCCATTGATCGGAAAGGCTGCTGCCTAGGGAGCTATGGGTCCACCAACGTACTTCAAATGCCAAACAATCAACCACAAAAAAAATAAATAAATAACATGTCGGTTCTATGCCCCATACAATTTTTAGTCTATTTGTTTGGTTGATCGTTCATAGTGGGCAGCACTTTCTCTATCGATTGATCACCAATCGATCTTGTGAATGCGCACGGTGATCGACCAGTCAAAAATCCAGTGAAAAATCGACCCGTGTATGGGAGCCTTTATAGACACACCCCGAAAAATTAGAGTTGTCCAATTATATTTGAACAATTAACTCTTCCATATTTCGAGTTACAACAATTTAATGTTACCCTCAGATAGCTGGATGGCAGTATTGTATAAACTATGTAGTAAAGTAATAATCTAATATTTCAAAATATTCTTTCGTTATACACCAGGTGTTAGAAAGACACAAGGTTTCAAGATACAGATAGAAGTGAACAATGCCGGCTTCTTTCTAAAACGGATCACATGTTGAACTAACTAATAATGTTTAGACATACAATGTTATACTTATAATCCCAAACAGATATCATAGGTCTGTTTCTCTGCTCTGCAATGTTCCGAAGACAGAACTGATAATATTCATAAGAAAGTCTATTGTTCTCAGACTAGACATGTGGAAATATTTCTTGCATAACTCTACAGGCTACAAAATGGAGAACACAAAACAATATGGCTTATATATATTATATATATATACCATTAAATACTACAGCTAGGTGATATATATAAATGCTATACCCCTATTAAAAATGCACATCAAAACACAAGAGTATGCATTTGAACCCAGAAATGGGTTAGACTCTGCGATAAAAATTACGATCTATTAAAACCGACCAATGTATTTCGACGTCGGAGTCGCTTTAGATCGTAATTTTCAGTAAAATACTACCACATGGAAAATCCAATTTTGGATCGATTTTTCTGGTTTTATCGAAAAGTAATCAAAAATAATCGCCGTTTATATCGGACAATGTGATTTTAAAATTAATTTAAATATAAATAATAAAATAATAAATATATATATATATATAATTGTAATTCTATATACATAGATATTAGATACATATTACAGATAAACAATAAATAGAGATATATATTGATATGTTTACAGACAACAGATATATGTGTAGTATATACTATGTAGATGATATTTATGTATACATGCTGTGTACTACCATACTACATATACTTATAAATTCAAATACAATTGTAATATATCCTTACATCAAAACCTATCACTAAAAAACAAAATCTTGGGAATTTATGAATACCATGACATTAGTAGGTGCTACACTGAATGTATGTGATCGTACGATCTAATATCATAAAATAAAATATACACTACAACTTTAAAAAACCTCTCCAGTCAGTTCAAGTAAACTAAGCATCATCAGTTTCTAATTGGTCGGTAAAACACTATGAACTTGCCCGATGTTCCCAGACCAATAAAAAAGTTTTAACTTGTCTGATGACTTTACTATCGAAAAAAATGGCAATTAGAATCGTATTTTATCTGTCGTACCATGTGGACATGTGCAGATTTCAGGCCGATAAACTGCTTTCATTGGTCTTTTTTAATAGATCGTAATTTTTATCGCATAGTGTATGGCTAACTTAAGGTGTTACTTCATTAGCATGATCAGAGCTGTGAGGTGTTATTAACCGGCCCAAAGAGAGGTGTTGAAATGTCATTGTATGTGTCAGACAATATAGGTTTCACCCCCTCCCATTCAAGCTGGTTATTGAGAAAGCCTACCTAAGTTATGCCACTCTTCCGCTTACACCCCCCTTGGCTCTGGGTGCCCATTACACTGAAAGACAAATCATCAAACGGCAACCTGGAGGGGTAGCTTCTTTTTTTCTTGCTAGTATATGGTGGTACTGCCTGACACCCTGACACTTATGGTAAAGGGCACAATGTATGATTTCTGTATTTGTTGTATTATTACATGAAAGGAAATTCTAGATGGGCAAATGGGGGATATCAAAGGGAAATCTACAAAAGAATGATTACAAATGCAAAATTCAAAGTTATACATTACTCACCATAATTAAACTTATCATATTCTGCAGTGCATCCTACAAAGAAAGCAGAGAGGAGTAATGGTCATTATGGCAAAAAGGCTAATCATAAACACAAAAGCCATTGGATGTTGTAGTAGAAACAGAGAAGATCGCTGTAATGTCTGTCAATAGGTGTTTGAATATACACTCACCGGCCACTTTACTAGGCACACTTTGCTAGTACCAGGTTGGACCCCCTTTTGCCTTCAGATCTGCCTTCATCCTTCGTGGCATAGATTCAACAAGGTACTGGAAACATTCCTCAGAGACATTGGTCCATATTGATATGATCGCATTACGCAGTTGCTACAGATTTGTCGGCTGCACATCCATGATGCGGATCTCCCATTCCACTACATCCCAAAGGTGCTCTATTGGATTGATATCTGGTGACTGTGGAGGCCATTTGAGTACAGTGAACTCATTGTCATGTTCAAGAAACCAGTCTGAGATGATTCAAGCTTTATGACATGGTGCATTATCCTGCTGGAAGCAGCCATCAGAAGATGGGTACACTGTGGTTATAAAGGGATAGACATTGTCAGCAACAATACTCAAGTAAGATGTGGCTTTGGAACAATGATCAATTACTACTAAGGGGCCCAAAGTGTGTCAAGAAAATGTCCCCCGCACCATTACACCACCAGCCTGAACCGTTGATACAAGGCAGGATGGATCCTTGCTTTCATGTTGTTGATGCCAAATTCTGACCCTACCAACCGAATGTCGCAGCAGAAATGGAGACTCATCAGACCAGGCAACATTTTTCCAATCCTCTATTTCGGTGAGCCTGTGTGAATTGTGGCCTCAGTTTACTGTTCTTAGCTGACAGGAGTGGCGCCCGGTGTGGTCTTCTGCTGCTGTAGCCCATTGGCCTCAAGGTTCAACGTGTTGTGCATTCAGAGATGCTTTTCTGCATACCATGTTATTTGAGTTACTGTTGCCTTTCTATCAGCTCGAACCACTCTGTCCATTCTCCTCTGATATCAACAAGGCATTTGCGCTCACAGAACTGCCGCTCACTGGATGTTTCCCCTTTTTCGGACCATTCTCTGTAAACCCTAGAAATGGTTGTGCGTGGCAATCCCAGAAGATCGCAGTTTCTGAAATACTTAGACCAGCCCGTCTGGCACCAACAACCATGTCGTGTTCCAAGTCACTTAAATCACCTTTCTTCCCCATTCTGAAGCTCAGTTTGAACTGCAGTGGTTCGTCTTGACCATGTTAATGCGTAAATGCATTGTGTTGCCACCATGTGATTAGTTCATCAGTAATTTGCATCCAACGAGCAGTTGGACAGGTGTGCCTTATAAAGTGGCCGGTGAGTGTCTATTGTTCAACCAATCACATCTTCCCTCTGAAAGGTGCCCATGCACGCATGAACTTATGCTCCATCAATTTTACAATTCAATGGTGCAACATAAATATGGGATGTCAGTGTTATGACTGAGTTAGTAATATACATGACTATAGTAGGGACATCGATTGTGAGCTCACCTGAGAGACAGTTAGTGGTATGACTATATGTACTCTGTAAATCGCTAGGTAATATGTCGGCCCAAATATACATATATATGAATATAAGATAATAATGATAAGCAATAGTATGAACACACAGTGCTATCTGTGCAAAACCCATTCCTTACACTAAATTCCATTCCGGTTATATCAAGATAAAGGTGTGTATGAATCCCACAGAATGTGATCAGATACAAATCAATAAAAAAAATCATCAGATATTTGTAAAATATTTCTTCAAATTTTATGCTTGATTTCAACATAATTTTTAACTTTTTAAATGTTGACCCTTGTATGGGCACCTTATGTAAAATAAACCAGTGTATTGGAGGTTAAAAAGCACAATAAACATGCAAGTGTAATCTACATTACAACATGCATGTGTTGATGACTTCAAGACTTAAAGAAAGGCTTTTTTAAACTCCAGGAATGTGTTATGTTTTTGTTAAATGGTTCCACTTGGGAGACCCCTCCTCCTATTTCTTGGTGCTTTTGGCAGACGTGGCAAAGAATAATAGGAAAAAAATATCAGAGAACTGTTTCAAGTTCCTATAATGAAGTACAAGCAAAAAACACATAATGTGCTAACGTATAAACAGATTCCTCACCTGTTATAATCACACCAAGAATAAAAAGACAACAATGAACAGCCTGAAAAGAACACAAAAACTTGTATCATAAAAAAAAACATCAGGAGATTTATTAATTCACTAGCTATGAAACACTGCTGTTACACATTAAACATTACTGTGAACTACGTACTATGAAGAAAATTCCTATAAAATATTAATGCAATGGTACTTTACACCGAAACTCCTTCTTAAAACTTATCCCCAAACCCTGGCAGTATGCTGGAGGTGCAGGGATTCAAGTGGGTCCCTTTTACATTGATTGGACCTGTTCAGTGTTGGTACTGTTTCGGAAAATTACACGTTTCATTATTGAAAGAGTCCATTCCCATGACATCCCACTGGACCCAATGATTTATTCAGGGAGTGTCTTACCAGAAAATATTCCCAGACAAAAAGACTTTAGATACGCTAACAACAGCACACTGTTTTATTTAAATGGAACAGGCTCCTCTGTCAAAAGTAGAGCTTCTCATATGTTTTTATAAATGAGGTTCGACAGATGAAATATTTGACAGCTAGGTTGAAAAACACAATGAATAGATATGAGCCAGTATGGCAGATCTGGGATATACATTTTTTTTTTATAATTAAATTGTGATGTTGTACTGCATTAAGAATGGGAGAAGTGTGTTGGCCTTATTGGTTTTTGGGATATTTGAATTGGGTTTTTGGTGATAGGTTAGGGCTCCACATTTTAGACGCAGGGATTTTACTGCAGTGCACGAGCCGCCCATTGACGGCGATGGGGCTTTGACAGCCGTCCGTCGGTCTGAGCCTCCAACACGTTGATGTTGACACTGCAAATTACATCCACAGGAACACAACGGAGGCTTGCGTCAGCAGATCCCAGCACATAGTGGAGCCCTAGCCTAATTGTCTTTTTTCGCTTCTTTTGTCTGTATTTTTCAATAAATAATTACAAATATAATGAACAAGAAAATGTATAAAATAAACACTGCTATGAAAATTAATAAAAAGAAAAAGAAGAAATAAAAAGGAACAAATAAACGAAATACAGAGATCGAGGATGAAAGAAAAAGAGAGAAAAAAGTTATACTAATTTTACAAGTAGATAAATTGACAGACACGTGAGAATGACAGAAAGATAGACAGACCACAGCCAGTGATAGTATAAAAGAATCACTCTTACCTCTGTGATTCATTAATAGATGCATGGGCAGATAGATACAAATAGATAGACAGACAGACAGGGAGACATTGTATAGAGAGGGTTCACTACTAAAGAAGGCAAGAAACTTCACCTACCTTACAAAACATAGCGATCACTCTGGTCCACCATGTGCAGGTCACACTAGGCACTATAACACTTTAACCTAGAGCATGGATTCTTTTTATACACACCACCATCTATTTACTGCAAACACACTCAGGCCAAAACTAGAAAAAGCAAAAACAGGAAAAAAAGTACAATACATGCCAATGAGCAGATATCAAATAAGGAGCTCTCAGTGTTCACCTTCGCCAGAGGGGACAGGACAGAGCGGTCGAAGTACAACGGCATTGCTGAACTCCAGCAATTATATGTTCCAATCAATGTTCTTTTACCTTAGATGTTCCCAACATGGGGTTCGTGACCCCCTAGGGGCACTAGAGATTTCAGTTGGTGAGCACCATCGGTGGCGTCGGAAGGGGGGGAGGGGGGGGTGACATCCATGTGTCCTGCAGCCTCTGACAAAGAGAGGCTGTAAGCTCAGCTCCGTGCTCCCCCTGCTCTTTTTCTGTAAGGACTTGTTTTCACTAGAGCGATTTATGGGCGCAATCAGGAGCGACCTTGCATAAAGCACTCTTTTTTAAAACCGCGTTGCCTGTTCAATCGCGTTGCAACGCGGTTTTAAAAAAGAGTGCATTATGCAAGGTCGCTCCTGATTGCGCCCATAAAGAATGAATGGGCACAATTACAAAATCGCGGCCATGCGTGATTTTTGATCGTCTCTATTCCTGTCTACAGGGCGCGATCCAGGGCGAACAACGCGGATGACTGCCTATGTGGGGACAAGTCTATGAAAATTAATGGACGCGACCACCGGCGATCATCACGAACAAAAATCACTTTGCGTCTGATCACTCTGGTTGAAACAAGACCTAAGTCCAGCTCCGGGTGATTGAAAGTGCCGGACTGGTGAAATATAAACCAGCGGAAGTGAATGGTTTACAAATTTTTACCAGAGATGGCGGAATTTCACAATCTCACTTTGCAAGTTAGGGCTCATTTACAGTGGCAGTTTCCAACCGCCAGGTAAACAGCCCTGTAACGTAACCAACTGGCAGACGCAACATTAGGTGTACACCGGTTGGTTTTCGGGCTCAACAGGACCTCTGTGGGGTCCTAGTCTAGAGGAGCACTGAAAGCAGCTTGGGAACTGACAGTGTAAATTAAGCCTTAATTACAAAGCCCCTGAACATGGTATCATCCCCTGAAATGCTGGACATATAAAGAAGGGCTATGCGCATGCAATTTAGCAGGGAGCATTGTAACGACATTTACAGCAATGTTTCTTTTATTGTGGGTAGGAGTTGGGGGGCTTGGCTTGTAAGAAGGCAAAAGGGTCATTTTGAAAAATTTCTTCATGTTTGTGACACGATAGCGCTCTCGCTAGTTCTATACTAGACACGCTAGCACTCTCGCTAGGTTTATACTAGACACGCTAGCGCTCTCGCTAGTTCTATACTAGACACGCTAGAGCTAGTTCTTTAGACAAAAAACACGTCCAACGCTACTTCTATAGAAAAAAACACATCCAATGTGGCCCACGACTCGTGGGCCACATTGGCTTCTTAAATTTGATAAAGGGGCCGGACCAAGAGCCTGTAATGGGCGACCCGCCATCGGTGTGCCAATTCCATGCATCGCTGCCATCATAAATGATGTTGAAGTGTGACAGGGGCATTATATTTTTTATTGCCTGCAAAAATCTCATTCAGAGCAGAGATAATTCATAGAGACTACCTGTTGTCGCAATGAGGATGCACATACAGTGCCATCACATGATCACCACTGCAACATCCCCAAGGCAAGGCTTTGACACCTCTAGGTATTATGTACACTCAGTGCAGAGAACAGAGAGCGGAGGGGAGCATATTTTCAACAATGTGACAAAGGGCCGGAAAAGAAAGCTAAACAGGCCTTTTGGTCCTTGTTCTATACAGCTTCTTTATCCGGGACACACTGATACTGATGGAACAAAGTGCCATACAAGAAGTGCAAGGGAGAGATCTGTAAGCAGGCTGGAGCACTCCGTGTTACACCAATAATCTCCTAATGTACATGTCATTCCTCAGTGTTGTTCCCCCATCTCTGCAGCAGCGGTTCTCCCTCCTGAAAATGCATCTGTTGAGTAGGTGTAACAGGGTGGCCTATGTTATGTATGCAAGGGACCTGGGTCTCTGAGATTGATAATAAAAATTGTGCATGTACCTTTAATGAAATGTTGATGTGACAGGCAGTGGGAGTGTCCTGTCAGGGAATAGGTAATATAAGGCCCAGTATTAATGCTCTTTGTTTTAGAGTCCCGCTGTGGTCTGGTCCATGGAGGTGTTTAGTGTGGAAACAAAACCCCATGGGAAATGGACACCACTGGTCCATGGGAATGGGGACCTGTAATTCACCCAATATGTAGCCCAAGAGATATTACCCTGTCGCTGTATAGGGCAGAGGTTCGCCTAGCCCTTTGAGGAGATTACATCTGGTGGAGAAAGGGGCAAGGCTAGAGACTGTTTAGAGGCAATGGCTCCTTACACATGGCTGCCACAGAATTGTATATTGTACCTGTGATTACATCATCTGGCAGTGAGTGCCAAGACTTATTTGGGATGTATGCAAGGGCATGATTGGGACACTGCCTCTACTGGAGTCAGAATGCTCTGCCACTGGGTGCAACAATCTGCAGGTGAGGTCATGGAGAAGAATCTGGATGATGCCAGTCTAGTGACCCGAGTTCACCCAATGCATGTTTGTGCACTCATTCCGTCAAAGGGGGTTCTGGCGTTACATAGGAAGAGTCCGGCTCACACTGTCAGCATAAACATGAGTTTCCTTTCCTGGCAAGGAATAAAAGAATATGTACAGCGTCTGACTGCCCCGAAGCCCAGGTAACAGGTACATTGCCTGAGTTACACAAAGGAGATTCCCTCGTGGGACTTTGATTGGAACAGCAACACCAATCTTTTCCTTGATTTTGAGTAGATAGTTACAAACAGGTATACTATATTAGGATGGTTTAGTGTTGGCTTTTCTGAAGGATTCAAGCTTACACCAGGATTGTATCCGGGGTGGGGGGGGGGGGAATGAGTAAGTCCCTATAGTTCGAAACCTAGCCCAAGGGGGAAAGGAGTAAGTCACATGTTATAGATGGCCCTTGCAGTCTTCTAGGCCTGTAGCTAGGCTCATCTCCCACGGAGGCTCATGTTAAGTCAGGTGGGAGAGCCGGTCCCTGCTCTCTAACAGTAGTAGCATTCAGAAAGCAGCGACGAACAGATTTACACACCTTCTAGGGACAGCACCACCCTGAGCTGAAAGTACAGTACAGGAAATATATTGTCAACCCTTTCATTGCAATTCCATTGCTCTACACTGCAACATCTGTGTGTACATGTTTATTACAGTCTGAACCAACCAAGCATAGCAGCTACAACAGTTTGATTCCTTAAGCTAGGCACACACGGGTGTATTTGTAAAAAGATTTGAGTACAACCAATCAACGTGCGCGCACGTCACAGTAATTGATTGTACTCTAATCTGCTTACATCCTACCTGTGTGTGCTTTCCTCTATTGAACTTTGCTCTATTGAACCTGCTCGAAGGAACTCGATTGAACGGGGTTCCAACATGTTGGAAAACCCTGTTCAATCTCCAATACTTTGCATGAAGAAGAATCCTCATGTAAAGTATAGGAACAGGCTCTGCCTTCTTCACACAGCCATCTTCGACTGTCAACTCTGCCTCCGCCCAGGCTCAGTATGAAGGGGGCGGAGTCCGCACTCTTCACTTGTACCGGGAGAGAGGATGGATGGATGGATTTCTGTCCAGCTTCTAGCGTGTTCGTATTCACACGCTGGAAGCTGGGAAGAACTGCTACAAGGAGGTCCCCATTGAACAGGAATGTGCCCATGTGGTGCACATTGATCGGGGATCAATTGAATGGAAATCAATCACAGCGTGGTGACGTCACCATGCTGTGATTGATCGGGGGTCGATTGCACGGGAATTTACCCATGTATGGCTAGCTTAAGTCTGCATGTCATTTTTATGCTATTGTTGAATGCTGTGTTGCTGCCCTAGCAGACTAAAGCTGGGAACACACGCATAGATATGGGCCAGATTTAAGTGCCATACTTAACAGGTCCTCCTAACTTGCTAAAGAAGGGGGAACAGCAAAGAATCACAGGATAGAACGATCTGGTTCTCATGTTTAACTATATCAGATGGGATAATCAACCCGTATAAGCATATGTTAACATTATACCCAAAATCTGAGATAAGAGACAAGTAGCCATCCTGCCTAGAGGCTGCCTAGCAGATGGAGGTTACTGATGGTGTAACATATACCTGCAAAGAAGGGGTTTTAAAAGCTTGCATTAGGCTGCCCATACACATGTCAATGCCCATGCAATCAATGAACCCTCAAGCACAGCACGATCACATCAACGCACTGCAATAAAGCTTCCTCAACGGAGCAGTGAAGCGAGGCATAGCACCTCTGCGTCATCGATCCCATGTGTAGTGGAAACTGAACAGAACATGTTGGTTCACTGTTTGATCGAGGTTTCTTTGAGCGGGATAAATTGATTATGGTCGAAGAAACTGTGGAAGGACATAGGCATTAGGCGGTCAGGTAACCTATGATGTAACTAGGTCCGGATTCAAGATTTTGCAGACCAAAAAACAAAAAAAAAAACTAAATGCAGACTCCTAATTGAGATCCATGTATGGAGAGCTATTCTGATGGTGACACCCAACGGACAGAAAATCAGCCTGCACATAGTAATGATGCAGATCAAGTGACCAGTCAGAATTTGTGGCGGTTTCTTGGTATGTGCAACAGAAATTTATTTCGATGCCCAGATGTCTCCCCCTCAGCTTGCCCGTTCGGGGATAGAGAAAAGGAGTAGTGGAGGCTCTCCCCCAGTGCTCTCTCCCCCAGACAGGAGATGCTTTTTGGGGGATGGTGGATGGGGGTGAATAGCGTCCGTAACAGAGTCTCACCTCACAAGCAGCCATCACAGGGGGTGCCCAGAGCATCAATCTCCCTAGGGGCGCCACTGGTCAGAATCATAAAGTATTTTCTTTGGCAATTAAATAAAAAGTAACCATTTGTAAAAGATATACAAGAGTCATACTCTCGCCCCATCTTCTCAGGTTTTTTTCTTAGCGTTTGAATACAGGAGGGAAGTGCAGGCCCGTTTCTAGACTTTTGGAGGCCCTATGCAAAGTTATTACACAAGGCTCCCCTGATGGACGGGGGGGGGGGGGGGGGGGGGGGGGGCTATCATCTGCACACTTGTCTGGCTGAGTTGTTAGGCAGGGGTTGGGGGGTGCAATGTGTGCTAGTGTTGCACATCCCCCACCCCTTACCTTCCACCAAATTGCGCTGTCAGTAGCCATCGGCCCGTGTAATATGCATGTGGGGTAGAGCTACATGGACCATCGGGCCCCCCCAGGGGTTAAATGTGCCTACATGCTACACATCGGGTGAGAAATGGCACTGGGGGAGTATTAGAATATCTACCTATCTGGTGCTACCCTATCACATTTGCAGTCTTCACACCTGAAATTCTATTATATATCATATTCAGTACTAGCATTCATCCACAAAAGTGGGGGAAATAAAAATAGTCAAATGCTTTTATTTTTGATAGCGATTATGACAGCAGACGAAGGTATTGTGTATTGGGGCGATTCTTGTCAAGTACTGGGATTTTAATAGAAGCATAATACCATACTTTGCATGTTATGTGGAAAATGCGCTGGGGTTTGTTCTGTGCGATCGCCCCCGGCATAAACACATTTTACTTCCTTTCACAGATATTTCTGATGATGTATTGAAACCTAAAAGACGGGGATTGTTACAGGGACATTCCGTCACCTAGAAGAATGCAGCGTCAAATAATGGCAGGAAAATACACCAGCAATGTTGGGTAAGAATGAAGTCACAAACAGCAACAAAATCTAGACAATTGAACGATTTATTAATGTTCGTATCAATAATAAACATTCAGGACAAACAGAGGACTGCTAATGAACTTTACATTCCTTTTAAGACATTTATCACTTATTCTGCAGAATCAATGAAGGGAAACATTAGACAGCAATGCTAACAATGAATTATTTCTGGTTTCAGTCTCAGAGTGAGAACGGGTGTCACAGCTGTACAGCAAGTTACCAAATTACCCAATGAGAACATAGATGGCAATAAATGGGAGAGAGGGCTGTGTTTCTCCCTTCAAAATCATTAAAGGTAGATTTCGATTTTTTGCTTGAACGATTGATTGCCATGCGCGTTCATACACACACCTTCCTTCGAGCAGGCTCGATCGATCCCGCTTGAAAAAGGGAACTAACATGTCTGTAAACTCCTGTTGATCATGGATGGGGACCACACAGTCCCATCATATCCAGTGCCGTGTACATCCAGCGTTGTATTATCTGGAAGAATATTTTCTAGCTCAGTAAGCTCAGTCATACACCCTGTCAGCTGCCCCCCCCCCAAACAAAGGAGAGAGGAGTACAAGAGATTCGTCAGCACATCTCCCGCAAAGTGCTCTCTCTCAGGGGAAGGGGGCAGATGTAGTCCCTAGGACCACCCCCTGGCTGAGATGAGAGCGGGGCTGCAAAGAAGGGGGCTTCCCCCGCACTGTACACAGCAGCCCTGCTTGGCAGAGCTGAGAACCAGGACAAAGAAAAGGGGATGGAGTCGAGCATGGGCTGCTGTGCAGTGTGGGGGGGAGCCACCCTATGTCCCGCTCTCCAAGCCAGTGAAAAAGGTTGATCGAACAGGGAACGAACATGTCTCTTAATCCCTGGTGATCGTTAATCAACAGGGACAACACAACGAACAACGCGTCCCCAAGAAACAGGAATTGATGTACAAAGTGGTGCACATCGAGTCCTGTTCCATCGACTCGCGATCGAGTACAGCGTGGTGTATTCAATGGAATGGGTATCAACCAGTGTATGGCTAGCCGAAGGCCCCCCAATACACGTATAGATCCGCGGCCGATCGATTGGTGCGCATGTTTGTGGCAATAGATGACCACATCAGCATGTTCATTGTGTTAAACACAGAAGCACTACAGCAGTCGATTTGCTTTTGTTGCACTGCTTTTTTTCTGTACAGGGACAACAAAAGACTGATACCAGTTCAAACTGGTAGCTGTTTTTTACAATACATTTTACATGCCTTAGCATTAGTTTTATAACTGTATTTAAATGACCCCTTTAAATCATTAAAGGTATCTCCACTTCGCCCATCAATCACCATGTGTTCTGCAGTCTCGTCAAAACTCCTATTTTGGCAGAAATGTGTTAACTTTGCTCTTCGCTGCTCAAGTTAACTTCTAAAGAGAGCCTAGACGTGTCAGCTTATGTTACAGGAAAAAAAATTCAATAGATTTATTTACAGACAGTAAAGACAACAATAAACCTTTCTACCAGTATTTCATCAGAACAAGCCACCAAAGTACACATTGGGGTCTCCACAGGCAGGATTCGGAGGATGCCCCCCGACTGCTTTAAAAGGAGACAACAAGCTGTGAGAAAACAAACTGACTTTATTGAATTAGATATCACAAACGTTACAGAAAAAAAGTTTACAAAGCGGGCAGATGGGGGTCAAGGGTGACTGGGCAGAGAGCAACTTCCAAAAAAAAAAAAATATTCTGAAGGGGCATCATTGTTCAGCATCGACTGGCACTTCCTGTAGAAGAAACATAAATTAGAGTTATAAAGAGGAATGCTGGAAATAACTATGCTGTGCTCATTCCACACCTAGCACAAATTCCATTCACATTGACTGAGGCACATCCATCCCCACTCCCCACTCGTGATGACCTGCACAGGAGACCAACCAACACCATAGGTAACACTCGATTTCGTGAATATTCACCGATTCTACTAATATTCGTTATCAGTAAATAAGAAATTGGTGCGTATGGCAATACATTGCGATAATAAACGCATTGTGATTATCTTCAAAATGAATGGTCTGGTATTTACTATTGCATTGCGACTATTATTGCGATGCATGGTCATATGTGCAGGATCTTTTTTTGAGGAGAAAAAAAATATTCAAAATCGTGAAAATCCTCCACTATATTCGAGATATTAACGAATTCTGAAATTGCCAATTTTCGCCATTCGAATATTCAAGCTCAACACTACTTCCCAACTGATAAGGGGTCTCTCTCGGTGCCGTCTACCACTCGGGGGTGCCTACATGAAAAGCTGAATTAAGATAAATTACAACCAGGGAAACAGTCTAAATTAACTGCAGTAGGTTAAGCAGGCACTAAATTTTGCCTTTTATTTTCCTACATATTACAGGGCTTATTAACCTCTCTAGCGCACTGCTGAGGTACAGATTTGTGTATCACAAGCACACCATAGACTTTAAAAGGAAAAAAGTTTTTGACATTGTAGGCCCGTACCTTCCCAAAGTATGTCCATACAGGAGTCTAGTAGACATCCTGAATATAATAACATGTTCAGATGCTTTGTGAATGAATATTTCGAAAGAAACTGTATCAGGTAAACCACAAGATGGCGCTGCAGTTGTGTCAGGTTACATAGGAGAGCATTGTAATACATTGAAGCCAATGTATTACAATTCAGTTATGTACACTTGGGTCTTCCCCGCCTCTAGAACAGAAGTCTGTCACATCAGAGAGAAGCACGAAGGAAGGAAGGAGACGGCTGTAGAGGACATAGGGACACCAGATCATTTATTCAGGTGAGTACTTTTACATAGGGAATCATATCTAATAGTGTTTTTAATGCAGAAAACATTATTCAATATGATTTTAATTTAAAACTCCCGCCCGCTCCCAATGTGACATCATCGCATGGGGGTGGGGGTTATCCATTTTTTCTGCAGCTGCCTCTTCATTAGATCGGAGCCACGCAGATCAACGAGTTTGCGCTCCTGTGGCTCCAGTCTCCGTCTGACAAACTTGTCCTGTGCAGTTCTAACAGTTCAAAGCTGGATGAGCTGGGACCATCAGGAATGGCCATGGGGTTAATAAACTCATTAATAATGTTTAGAAGTGAAATATATTAGAGTAAATCCTTGGGCAGGATATTTTAAAAAATTTATTCATTTTGTACAACAAAACCAGATAGGTCCAACTTGTGCAAGGGACACAAGACACTGTCATAGTCCACAGCCATGTAAAACCACTGGAACTGACTGGATAATTAGGTCTGTGCCCAACATTCCGGAAAAGAAAGTGTTCTCCTTGGGCAGGATATTTCATTGCAAGTTGGAAGCTGCTGGAGGACTTTAAAGTGAACTTTTTTTCATAAAAAAAAAGTATGTATGGTGCCATTGCTGATCTGGTTTTACACATTTCTGCCAACCAATCCCCCCCATAACATCTCAACAAAGCCATGCAGGTAAAGAGCAGAGAAACCTCCTTGCACTGAGCAGCCGTGAACAGAGCCGCCATTGTCTGAGAACGGAAGAAGTAGATTGGCCATGCCATGATTATCTGAGGGTATTCCGAGTCAATTTATTACCTGGAGCGATGAGCTGCTGTTCCTGGGCTCTGTGCCTTTGCCTGGAAAAAAAAATAAAAAGTTAACCAAATTACCCCACTCAGCATGTTTACAGAGGAAGATAAATAAACACATAAGAAGACAAACAGAGGATGCTGAGCACTCACTCGCTCTTCTTGTTGAATTTGCATCTGCATTTTCCACCTGAAAAAATAAAGATGTTGAATGAATACTCAAAAACACAAAAACCATTAGCAGAACTTCCCATTTAAGGGGACCTGTCACTAACATTACACTTTTTTTTAAACAATTCCTAACATTTTACAATGTATTACAATTATATTTTACACAGTATATAGGTTAGAAGTACTTACTCAGCAGAATGATAATACCCATTGCACAGAGGATACCAGCCATAATCAACCCTGCCACCTTCAGGGACTCATAATCTAAAAAATTAAGAGAATAATGGAGCCATTAAACACCTGCATTTTATTGCAAATCAATGATACAAGCAGTAGTTAAAGTTTGAATTGCTTTTTTTTTTTTTTTACTACTTCCTTTCCACTGGTTAGAGATCTATATCAACCTGTAACTTGACTTGAGCTACCTCTAATCCCAAAATGAACCTCCATGTATCTGCATGAAGTATCCACTAGAGGGCAATCATGCAGAATTTGTGCGCCATCTAGTGA
>CM070038.1:41062960-41096777 GCA_036250615.1 Ptychadena robeensis | reverse complement strand
AAAACAAGTTGACCATCTCTAGTCATTAGTATGCTAATTGCCTGCAGATTGAAGCTGAGCCAATCAAACTTTGAAGCTGCTGTGCTTTATCAACTCAACTTCAGTCTGTATGGTGCAAAGAGGTCTAATTTTCCCTACTGGGCTCATGGAGTGGAATACAATTTTAGCAGGGTCCTAGCAGTTCCAGTGAAGAGGATTTTTTTTTTATGTATGAACAAAAATGGTAAAATGAAAGTTAAGCAGAGAGAGATTAAAGCGGAATAGTATCCTATGTAACATTATTTCTGGAAGGTTAAATAAAAAACGGAGAAAGCAATAAAGGGGGAGTAACACATATCTGATGGCATTATGGACACGTAGGCTGTTCGGGCGCCGTTTTGTTGCATTTAGGGGAAGGTATTCATCATTTCCACAAACAAACAAAATGCACCAGAAAACACATTGTGTTTTGTACACATCACATAACAAGTCCATTGTTTATCAATGGGTGCGTTAAGCGACTTGCATCATGTGTGACGTGGATGGACCCACAACACGCCACCTGTTTAGTGCGACATGCCATAAACCTTTATAATGATGCACCAGTATAGACTGGAATGCCCTTTCCCATAGGGGGAAGCCTGGGTTGTCCACACTGCGCAGTTTGGCAAAAGCAGGAAAACCAAAAAAATAAACATACTGTAGACGAGCCTTCAGTCTGACCCCATCACCACTCTGTCTAAATCTTTAAAACTTTTGCTTTTAGTTTATGTAAATCACTAAAACTAAATCTCATTATAAAACAAAAATGTGTTACTCACCGTACACAAACTGGCTGTTATCTAGAGAATGGAAAATAGAAAAAAAAAAAAGTGTCATCTATAGTGCAGTGATGAAAGTTTTCACATTACAGTGCATCATCAGTGAAGACTGAGCCTTATAAAATCTTTGTACTCCTTTAAAAACATTTCTAGCAATAGTCTGTAAAGCAGATAGTACAGGCAGCATAACAGCAGCTGCTGAATGACTGACCAGATAACAGTTATAAAAACAGTAGTTCTTTATATTGTTTCTGAGCATAACCACAGATTTCCTATTCAATTAAAAGAACAGCAAGACTTGTAAAGATGCTAAAACCGCAATAGTCTGCTATGCCCACCATCATATACCAGTTATTACAGCCTAATAAATACATTATATATATAGAATATCAAACAGAAAAGTGACTCAATACGCACCATCTTCCTTTGGGCTGACACAGGCAGCAGCTGAAATACAGAAAATGATTAAAATTATTGGACAGAACGAGATTGCTAAAACCCTGCTACTTGGACTGTAGGCTATTGCCGAGAATGTTATCGGTGACATTGGTTGTTTGACTTCCAGCATCAAACTAGTGCAGTGGTGCCAGGTGTTTTTTTAAAATAAGATTTTAAGATTTAAATTTAATACACAACTATGGAAAATAGACAAAAAAAAAACAAAAAAAAAAAACACAGATGGCTACAGCGGTGACAGTTTTTTTTTTAATCTGTTGGCATGATTATTGCCGGCAAAAGCAATGCAGCAGTGAGACTAGTGCGAGATGGCCCAGAAGCATAGACAAGTCAAGAGAAGTGGTGTACATACTTGCCAGCATCAGGAAAACTGCTACAAAGGATTCCTGCATTCTGATATTAGCCACGTTTAGCCTATTAGAGACAAAAGCAGAATGAGTAGTAAGACAGGTACTCTTTCCAGGAGAGAATACAAAGTAATTGAGGTTTAGATGTATAAATTTACCAGTGAAATGTTCAACTACACTGGCCAGTGCAATGACTACTACTGCAGATCACAAAATGGATCACATGTGGAGTCCTGCACACCATGTGCACACTTCGGCACCTGCATGTTAAACCTCAAATAAAAGTCAGTCTATCGGGATCTTCAAGAACTTCAAGAGCACCCTGGGGCACCCTTGTGAGGTTAAGAAGGTCTGGGAAAGGGTTTATGCATTGGTATGTTTTTTTAGGTTGCCTAACCTCTTTACTCCCCCACCCACTTTTTCTCCCGCTTTCCTCTGTGTCCTCCAGCAACTATTGCGTGCCCCTAACTAGAGAGTCTGGTTTTTCTTACAGCAGAAGAAAGGAATTTATTATAGTTTGGACTACATGAACAATTACAGTTACATTGGAAATGTGGGGGGTGCCAAATTGCAATTATCTGAAGGAGGAGAGGTTTTAAGTTGTGTGCAGTTACGATATTATGCCATCTGGTAACATACAAGAGGAGGGCATGTTATTTTTTTTTTTTTTTTTTTACACACATTAAAATGACAGTTGATTTTATCTGGAGGTTTCTACAGACCTACCTACAAACTAGACTGAACCCCAAATTCATCTTAAAAATGAATTCTACCAAAATCGTCACCAATCCCAATATAATTTAACTCCATTACAACCAATGCTATACGCAACATCAGAACGCCAGCTTTTCCCTTCTGCTAATGGTTAGCAGGGTGAGCCCCTCTAGGAAGTAGCCCAAAGATCATTAATAACTAGGGCGTAATCATTTTCCCAGGCCAGTTCTCCGAGTGGACCTCTTTCTCTGGCCATGTCCATTCTTTCCCACAAATACTCATTCATTAATCCTTCTGCATTTAAGGTCAACCAATTTTCGTACAATCAATACTAGTTTTACAAAACTATCTAATCAACCTCTATCCAACCAGAGTGGCTCCTGTATTACATGTGTATGTGGAGCTCACTCCTATATAGAATGGAAATTTTTACCCACATACATTTTAACCAGAACAAACACTGCCTTAGAGTGGCCAGGCATCTTACATCACCTTCACCATCACTAACCCGTCATGGAACCGGTTTGTTTTGCTCCTGGAGCCAAGTAAAACAACGAGAGGAGGGGGGCCTACAAACTAGTTTCTTCAAAACATCTGAAAACACGTTCGTATACACAGATATTTCTTATTTTCCCATATGCCGCACCCAGAACGTCTGTCGATTTATAGTATGATAGGAAGGTTTATACAAATACTTCTTCAACAAGTGCAAAAACCTAACTAGGTGGAGGGTAAACAATGAACTTAATATTTCATATATTTAATTATATAGTATTACATATTTCTCATGCAAGTGTCATACATCTTCAGATCACTGTACATGTCTTGACTGCTTTTTTGTTAAGGCAAAAATCCAAAGGTCAAGGTCTACATTTTAGACGTATGCCTGCCATACACATGCCGATTAGCGGCAGATTTTTCCGCTGACCGACGGGCATGCGCGCTTACACCGTCGGTCGGCTGCAAAATCGTCCGCCAATCGGCGTGTGCCCACATGGGGCGACAGATCCCCCATAGCCCGGCCGGCCAGAGAACGGACATGTCGGATGTTCTCTGGCTGATGCCATTAACTTCAATGAAGACCGGTGTCTTCATTGAAGATAATGGCTGGCACACAAAGGGTGCCCGGCCGATTAAAGCACCCCCAGAATGCACCATGATGACATCATCACGCTGCATATCGGAGCTCATCGGGGCTCGTCTGTCTGCACCCGCCTGTGGGTGTATGGCAGGCATTAAGCTAGGCACACATGGGTAGATCTGTAAAAAGATTCGAGTACAATCAATCACCGTGCGCGCTCACTGTGCTTGGTTCTACTCTAATCTGTTTACAAACCTACCTGTGTGTGCTTTCCTTTCTATTCTTCGCTTCTCTATTGATCCCGCTTGAAGAAACTCGACTGAAAGGGGTTCCAACATGTTGGAAAACCCTGTTCAATCTCCATTACTTTGCATGGAGACTTGAATCGGATGTCACCGGACATAAATCAGAGGTCACCGGCTCCTGCCTCCTTCCAGCTAAGCTGTCCGCTGTCAGCATGAAGGGGGCAGGACCAGCACTCCTCACTCAATCTCTGAGAGGCAGGCTGCTTCTCCCCAGCTTGTAGTGTGTTCTGATTCACACAGGCTGCAAGCTAGGGAGAACAAATCCCCGGGGTCCCCATTGAACAGGAATCGATGTGCCCATGTGGTGCACATTGATCCCCGATCAATCACAGCGCGGTGAAGTCACCACGCTATGATTGATTGGGGGTCAATTGCACAGGAATCTACCCGTGTGTCCCTAACTTTAGTTCGGAAAACTATGGCCCGGGGGCCGGATGCAGCCCATTTACCTTTCTTTTCCGGCACATTATGCCTAGAGGTGTCCATACGATGTCTTGGGGACGATGCAGTTTTTTGTGGCGACAACAGGCACAATTTTTCAGAAAATTCCATGTTCAGAAAAAAAAAAAAAAAAAAAAAAAAAAAAAAAAAAAAAAAAAAAAGAAGAAGGGGGAACAACCTCCCTGTCACTGTCATCATTAGTGATGCATGGAATTGGCACACCTATGGCCGCCATTACAGACTCTTGGTCCAGCTCCTTTCTCATGTTTAAGAAGCCAATGTGGCCCACAAGTCAAAAAGTTTGCTCACCCCTTTTTTTAGACCATTGGGTAACTATTTGTATTGTAGAGAGTGAGGAAATACCTCCTCCTACCTGCAGCAGACAGATTACATCACCGGATACTAAAAAGTCTCTAGGACAGCTCTCGGACAAGACTGAATGAAAAGATGGGTCAATGTTAACACTTAAAAGTAAAATCAAAATACTTTCCTTTAAGATGTTGGAACAAACTCTGTAGGAGAATTTGGTTCCCAAGGAAGGCAGACCTCCCTGATAAGCAATCTCCCTTAAGGAGGAGATAACTCAAATTCTACATTTTACAACAATAACAAATCCTGCTTTTTCCTGGGAATGATGTGATACTATCTCAGTTATTTATGAGGGTTTCTCTCCCAAAGTCAACAGTGGAAAAACTCCTAGCATGTTGGCAGGCCCACACGTGGTACAGGGGCTCAGACAAAGCAACATTGAATAATCAGCTCTATTGTTATGGTGGAGAGTTTATGCAAGGCAAGCAGGATTTTGCTTTAGCTGTGTCAAATTTAGAAACCACTCATATGAAACACCCAAACAATGTATCACCACACATACAAAAGGCATAAAAAAAAAAAAAAGAAGAATTAGACCGCGATTGGGGTTTGTAGGACCAATTGGATCAAGTTGTGATTTCCTTAAAGACAATAAATAGATTTTCCCAGCACAAAAATGGTGGCAAGCCATCATCATCATATTGGGCACAGACCCAAAATCTCAGTGCAGCTTTCCAAAAGAGTCCCTGAAAAACCGAGATCATCATCAGGTATAAACCTCTGTCCTATCTGTCAAACACAAAATATCAGCTCTAAAGAGACTTATCATTTGAAAACTGGTTATTCTTACCAACCTCACCCCCCCCCCCCTCCCCCAGAAAAAAAGATAGGTTCTCTTTAATAAGTAAAAATAAAGTTGCCAGAGATTTTGTGGACTTCCTCAGAACTGGGCACAGAATGTCCTGACCAAACACAGAAGGGGTTGCCATAGTAATGGGTGAGGAAGGACAAAAGGGCCGCATTAACGATGGAGGCCAAGTTGCTGAGGAAACTCTTTTGGAGCAGAGAAAATCAACAACAACTGGACTAGAAAAAACAGTGACTGTGGCAACATACAAAGAACAGTGACAAGGAGAATTGGGAAATACAGAAAAGAGCGGATAGAGTAAGATGGCCAATGTCTATATTATGTAATGGCTTCACAGACAAGGGCCACAGTGTGGTCAGCAAATCTACACTTAAGGACAGCCAAATGATTAATATCTACCTGTCACCAGTGGCATAGTGTGGTCACCCAATACATTAAAAGATGGCCAGATTGCCTGAACATTGGCTGCACCTATCTGCAGATCTAATGCAATGATGATTTCAGCTCTGGGGAGAAAACAATCGGTTTTGATTGATCATCCTCAAATTCTGCCAAGAATCGAAGAAAAGCTCCACAGTGTCAGAGGGCCTAAAGCTGGCCATACACTCTGAGATTAAAATTACGATCCATTAAAACAGACCAATGTATACCGATGGCGGTATCTGTTTGGATCGTAATATTTGGCAAAAAAGCTACCACATTGAAAATCCAATTTACGATCGTATTTTTTTTTTTTTTTTTACGAGGATGTCATCGAAATTAATTGCCGTTTATATCGGCCATTGTGATGTATTTTTTTTTTTTTTTTTAAAGGGGAAGCCTCTGCAGTAATTAGTCGGTAAACACTATGAAAACATAGTGAAGTTTCCCGATGTTCCCAGACCAATAAAAAATTTTCAACATGTCCAATAAATTACGATCATAAAAAACGGCAATTACGATCGTATTTCATCGGTTATACCATGTGGACATGTGCAGATTTCAGGACGATAAAATGCTTTCATTGGTCGGTTTTAATGTATCGTAATTTTAATCTCAGAGTTTATGGCTAGCATAAAGCTGGACAAAGACTTTGAGGGAAACAATTTCTCAATTGTTGAGTATTTTGAAACCTTACTAACTTCAGTTCTGCCATTTTCCCCAAAAAAAACCTTCAATAAATATCAGGTTTGGCCACCCAATTTTGAGTTTGACAACCCCTGCCCAAGTTGATCATTCAACTTCCACTAATGTGGCACAATGTCAGCCTCAAGCCTCAAACATAAATGTGGGAAATCTGTGTCAGAGATCATCCTGCAGCATATACGATACAGAAGGTTGAAGATGGCATCTACCATGTATTACAGTGGTGAGCAACTGAGTTGATATGGAGGGACACAAATGCAGCCCATGGCATCACTAACATAACATAACATTTTTTATCTATACTGACTTGTATGAGCATTTTTAACATAGCTAGAAGACATTTTAAATAACAAAACGTGGTTTTTTACTTCAATCATAAAAGGGTAGACTAGTGTGGTAATGGTCATTTTGTGTCATATGTATCATCAAAGGTTATGTGCCTCATAGATATCATCCAAGCCTTTGATGCCATCTATGGGGAAGCGAAAGAGGTAAGAGTTGCTCAGGCGCTGACTGAGTCACTTATTGGCTTTCATGAACCCCGATCTGTGTGCTCAGCTGTCTGAGCACGCCCCTTGCCTCTGCTCCTCCTCCCTCTCTAAGAGATCCTGGGTGAGGACAGGCAAGTTCCTTTGCCCTATGCATTTACAAGAAGACCCAAATGGCCACATCTGGCCCCCGGGCCACAGGTTGGACACCTGGGATGTGCAAGGTAGATATAGAAGGTGACATCTACCATATAGATTGCATTTACCATACACAAGGTATAAGACAGAATATGACCTCTACCATACAGAAAGTTAAAGAGTAGGTCTACCATATATAAAATATAAATAAAAAAGTAGAAGATGACCTCTACCATATAGAAGATTACATCTACTAGTGACCTTCACCTGCTTAACATCCACAGAGGTTAAGTTTTTAGTTCCTCAGATAATGAAATCCTGCACAAACATGTCTTTATTGCAACATTTGTTACCATTCACACAAGGCTGGCACAAACCGCCGATTGAGAAAGGATTATCGCCAAGTCACGTTAGGCAATACTTAACCGTCATAACATAAGTCAATGCGGAATGTGAGAAAATGCAGCCAGAGATGTATAAACCATGGTTTTTGTTATATTTCCTAAAAGAAGAAATCAGAAAACATTAACTCAGCCACTAACAAGCTGCAAAAGTTGATGAGGGCTTTTGTTTTTTTTTGTTTTTTGTTATATGGACCCTCATCATCCAACATTAAACCATTTAGGGAGGGTATCCATTGTATTGCTTTGTCCACATAATTAGATTTTGTTCATAGCTAGAACATTGGCAGCAAAAACTATATGACCAACTATAAAGACAGGGGTGCACATAAGTGGTCCGCCAGTACACAAATGGGGTCAAAACCCAGTAATGCAGACCAATATTGATGGTACTGATGCATTTGCATATAGAGGAGTCTGACTGTCACGGAGGAATCCTCAGCTTCCCCTTTCCCTCCTCCATGTGAGCAAAAGCAAAGTAGCAAATGCTCACCAGCGACACTGTGGCTGAAACGGGTATTGCAGCTCCACTGTATCATGCAAATTACCAAAATTCTTTCAGTTTTATTGTTAAATGTATACAATTTATGGCACTTTGATAACCTCAGGGAAACATTAATATAACTGAAAAAGTTGCAGTTAGGGGTGTCAAAGTGGGAATGTAAGTGACTAAAAAAGATTTAACTTGACAAAGGTTGTCGAGATCTGGGGATTGAAAGTAGGAAAAGTAAGTGTAGACATATATAAGGCCATGTGTCCACTGCGGTTTCTCTGTGCTGGGTGAAAAAAGATGCGCACCAGAACATTTGCCGGAGGATTTCCCATGACTTGCAGACAGTTTGCCCATGGCTTAGGGGCCTTTTAATTTAGCATATCAAAGACATGAAAAAACAGCTCCCGAACAGCATCAGGTGCTGCTTTTTCACGTCTTGGAAACACGCCAGCTGGTGACCTGTGGATGGAGACAGCTAATCGGAGGCTCAATCAAAAAAGGGAAGCTCCATCTGCAGCAGAATCTACCATGCAGGAAGCTAATGCAGAGGACAGTGAGGAAGACCACCCTACATATGGGGCCAGTACCACACCCCATCTCCTGGTACTCATCTAAGTAGCTCATATAAAAAAAAAAAAAAAAAAAAGTTATGTGCACCCCTGTATATAGAGACAAGAAAAATTTTGTCATTCTTTTTCATTTCTTGCACCTTTGTATGTATAGTATTCCTCAGGGCTACACAGAGGACATGGGGTCTTCAGTCTCTGAACCACATAAACTTACACTCTACTGTATGTTCCAATTACAGTGCTATGGGAAAAGCTCACAGAAAGATATAAACTTGCTGCAGCTTGTATCCTGAATGGGCAAGGTTCTACCGGTACCTAGCAAGTCACAGTGCTTCCCTACAAAGCCAACCAATGGCTTGTAATTGTTCCAGGCCTGTTGTCTGCAAAGTGCTATCCTGTGTTTCTACTGGGTAACTGAATACTACAGTGTCATGTATGGCTGATTTGTAGGCATTAAAGATAGTGCCTCCCGTCTACCACCTGTTCACTCCAGCCTCTTTAATTTTTACATTGAGGCTCTATAGCCAAGCTGGACTACAGCCAAGAGAAGCTAAGGAGTAGTATAAACTCTTACAGAAACCCGCAACACTGTAGGGGGTTTATTACTATACATGTTAACGAGATCTGTAAAAAGGCAAATACTGTTGCTGATCACAGTGTTCCTCTTTACCTTATTATAGAGGCCCTGTCACTAACAGACTGTAAATACAAATCATGTATCTTACCTCCTTACAGCATTTCCCTTTCTACAGACCCTTTTCTTACATGCTTCTAAATTTGATAGAAAATTCAACTACTCCAGGAACAAACTGGTGTTCTGTTAAAAAGGTCCTTCCCATCATGATGAGCTACCCTGGAAGCCACATCACAGGAGCTGAGTGATCTCCCTGGTCACTTTGCTATTGACAGGCGGAGGGGGAATTTCTACCATGTAAGGGGGTTTCGGTTAGGGGCTTCAAGTGAGGGGATAGGGTGAGGGATTCTGCAGGTTACAAGGATGGCATGAGGGGTTGTAGGGTCAGGGGTTCCGAAGGTATGGGGGGGGGGGTAAGGTTAGAGCTCTGTTGCTTAAAATTATGATCCTGTTGAGATGTGCTACCTGATGGCGTAGGACAGATCACCAGAACACCGGCCTCTCTCTTAGCTAGTCCCAGCTTGAATATCAAAGCTCCCTCTTCTCATCTCCCACCTGGCAATGTCCAAATGCTCCATGAGCTGGCCCAGCATATCTACCCTCTAATGCAACTGCTCAGAGTAATTAAACTCTATAGGAGTGCCACTTGAGTGACGGCTATGGTAGGAACATTAGATTGTGAGCTCCTCTTATACGATTGTGATGTGAAGAAGAGTACTACACATCATCTACCATACATACACTTCACATAAAAATATATTTGATCACAAGTTCCCTTTTAAGAGAGCAGAATGGGTGTTTACACACTACTGGGTGTGGAATGATACAATGTAGCGGGTGACAAGGCACAGTATTCACATGAATTGGCAGCTTTGGGTAATGGACATATTACAGAGCTGGCATGGATCTGACACATCTATTGTAATGGGATTTGCAGCCTTTTCTCTGCCTCAGAAAATACAAACTATATGTGTTTCCATACACAGGTCGATTTTTCACTCGATTTTTGACCAGTCAATCACCGCGCGCGTTCATGAGATCCATCGGGTTCTTCCCAACCTGAACGATCGGACATTGAATCAATATATTGGGTTTTTTTTTGGTCGATTGTTTGGCAATCGAAGTATGTTGGTGGACCCTAAGTTTATACAATAAAAAACAAATACCTCACTAAAAATCATAAGCATCCATCACATTAAGGCACTTCAGTAGGATACCTTATATAGGTAGAAGAAACTTTAGAACAAGATGCTGCTTCTGCTAATATACCTTTGGGTTTACAGCAGCAATCAACACAGAGTTTACAATGGAAAATCCAAATGAGACAACAATAAATATATTTTATTAGAAAGAACAGGAAGCAAAAGAACTAAATCAGGTAACTTTCACTTGCAGCATAACACCTCACCAAAAACAACGACCTCACATGGTTAGGAGGTATGTCATCACAAACCGCAGCACTACCATTAGGTCTAATGTTAAATGCTGAATATTGATTCCAATACAAAAGGCTGCAGCCAGTCCTTCCATAGTTGACTTTTAGAAGTAGCCAACGGCTTTAGGCATTACACTATCTCTTGTCCTTCTGATCACCTACAAGGCAGGTATATAGGCAAAACACCCACACTTCTCCTGGTAGTCAAACACATATAGGTCACAGGAAGCATTAACCCAATGAACTTGCATACAGATAATTTAAAACCAATGGGATCATATTTACTAAATGCATCCGGTTTATAAATGAGGACTTTTTTAGTTTCTGTTCATATAAGATCCCATTTTTTAATGGGGTAAATATATAGATGGGCAAGTAGTACAGAGCAGTTTATGGCAGAGGAAAACAAGCTAAAGCAGACAATTTAAACACCTGGCTAGACATTGCCCAACCTCCAATGATACAAGACATTCATACATTCAAGCCAAAAAAAGCAGACACTCGAAAACTCATCACATATTTTACAAGTTATATTTACAAATAAAAGATCCTAATGTCCAATAATCTGGTCATATTTATGAAAAGTTGTCCTAACAACAATAGAATGGGGTCTTATTTATAAACAAAGGCTTCTATATACAAAGGATTTAGGTTAATATATTAGTTCTCAGAAGACAAATGAATAGTACATGAAGGGATCATGCTGTGATTTGGACAATCATTGACACTGGTGGTCAAAAGACACCCATTTTTTCCCTAAGACAATAACTGGTGACATGATGACCTCAGTGTACAAGTATCAACAGGTGACCCCTACACATGGCTGGGAATGTTACCCTTGCACAGAGCACCCAGTGACCATGGAGGAGGGGGGGCAAGTTCCAAAACACAGATGTTTGTATTTCAAGACACCATACAGGGAACATAAACACCCCTTCATCAACAGCAAATACCCAGATGTTCCAAGCAAAGAAAATATCCCTTCATCCCCTCAGATTGTCAAGAACAGACTTAGAGAAATCAGACTTCTTTAATGACTGTAGATGCAACACAAACCATTGAGAAGGGTCTTTCAAATTTCAGTAACATGTTTACAATTCTAGAATTCCTCTCCATTTCATAGGACCTATCGACCCCTGTCGGGCACCTTCAGCTCTGACATTCCCGTTAAACAGGTTTAGGGCGGAGGGCTCTAGTACATGACACTAGAACAAGAGGTTCTTGAGGTAATTTGACAGCTGGAAAAGGGGGGGGGGGGGGGGGGGGGACTGCACTCAGCTTAGACCTGGTACAAATAAACATATCTTCTTATGCTTATAAATAACCAATCCATTTGTTTGGGGTTGATCAAAAGTCTCGAAATATATGTCTCCTTCCTAAATTCTACAAGCCTGGCTGTCCTTTTCACAGACGAAGAGCAGCTGTCGGAGAACGTCAAGTCACAATTCCTTCCTGAACTTCTTGTTTAGGATCACAAACTCAATGTATTAAAGCCTTTGAATAAGCATGACAGCCAGGTCATTAGTATCTTCAAAAAGGACAGCAAAGGCAACCAAAGTGTTATCTTGAATAAAAGCTGGCTGTGTGGCACTTATGTATTTCTGCTGGAAAGCTCAGAAGTTTCTCCTCATGACTCCTTTGACATTGGATTAGTGGGAGGAACCACTTTGTGGAAGTGGCCATATGCACATTGACTTTTGATTGATCAAACTTTCGACAGACATGTTCCATTTAAATATAGACTGTCAATCTAACATCGATCAATTTTACCACCACACAGTGTAATCAATGCAAAACCAATTAATCTATAGTAGCATCTGATACAAATCCATCCAAATACCTAGAAAATCCATGAAATAATTGAGCAATGGATGGAATTTACCAACATGCAGTGTCCTTTTCAATTGATTTAGGTTCAAAGGAATCAATTTCCTAAACTTTCGATTTATTAAGTAGATTGCATGGAAAAATTTAACCTTTAAAATCACTTTCTGAAGAGACTTTTCCCAGACAAGAGAGGCAAGCATTAATTTCAACATTTCTTGGCAATTGGCTCACATTAGCCACACACTGTTAATAATGAAAAAAGCCTAAGCATTCATAAAACTACAAAACAGAACATTGTGCATTGGGCACAGTGCTGGCAATTCTTTCTAGTCCAATGGCGGTAATAGCAGGAATAAACCAGGGTTTACAGAGGAGACAAACAAAGAAGTAATTGAATACAAAGCCTATATAGAACCCAATAAACATAACACACCCCGTACACAATACATTGCTAAATAAACTTTGTCTATTAAAGTTTATCAGAAAACCAACAAACCATAAAGCCTGACCATAATACATTGTTACAGACCTATCAGCCTGACATTATTGGAGAGGTTTGTTCAAGGGGCTTTAAAAATGGGTTCCATGGCTTGTCATGAGCAATTTGATGTGGATTTTTAGTACTCTTAAGCTAGGCATACACAGGTCTATTTTTTTTTATAGATTCAAGCACAATCGAGCAACATGTGCATTCATGTAATTTGATTGTGCTAGAATCTATAAAAAAATAAAAAATAAAAAAAAAAAATAAAAAAAAATTTAACCGCATATGCCTCAAGCTGGGAACTCTAAATCCCGGTCGATCCCACAAGTATCAGGAAGAGCCGGAAGAGTGCAGCTTGGTATCGACCCATGTATGTCTAGTTCCATTGGTATTAATGACCTGACATGAAAGCTTCTGTTGGCCTTCCCTAGCCAATCCTGCTCTGGAAAGTTAATCAGCTAGCTAACCCACCAAGATCAGCTACCATTTGAAATGCCCTTCTACACAATGGCTTCAAACATCCAATGGCCTGCACATTTGTACCTTAGTTTGATATCTGATCAAAATGTATTATACACAAACTTATGTATAACTAGAATCACCTACAACTTTCACATTACCAATACTGATGACATTCCTGTGAATTGAATGGCAATACCCCAACTAACCCAAACACAACATATACCTCAAGAGAATATCACAACTCCGCAAGATGAATGAGAGATACAGTGGTTTAGGGTAACATATTTATACCACCAACGCACAAAACAATGAAATAATTAAGTGGAAAAATATAACCTTAGGGTCCCCATACACCTTTAGATTTCTCTGTCAGATTTTCTTTAGATCTCCTTTTGTTTTATCTAAACTATCAAGTCTACCTGTGTTCAATCACAGATGACCCTATACTACATAGTTGTTGGTAGATCTAAAGGATGTCTGACAGAGATATCTGAAGGTATATAGGCAGCTTTAGTGTTAAGCTACACATTATTTACAACCATCTTAAACATTACAGAACTACAGTGCTATTCTCTGATGAAACTCTTCCTTGCCAAAGGGGAAAAAATATATACATGGTTTAGATGACATCTTTAGGCTGGTTTACATTGTACTAATAATCTTCTGACGTTCCTCACCCTCATCATACCTCCAACCTGAAGGCTCACAATCATTCAAGATACAAACAGGAATTTACTTGCAGCCCATTTGACAAAAAAAAAATTGAAGACAGTAGTCCCCACAATCTTCCAATGGATACAGCTGTTTAAGTGACAACCAGGGTGCCATTTCTTCTTAGGCTATGTTTCCACAGTATCAATTTCGATGTTGATGCATCCAATGTAAATCAATGGACTAGTACACACATGCATCAATTGTCTACGTTGGGTAGTGTTAATGTCAACGCCAAGCCCTACATCTGCATAAACACAACAGACTGTATCCCCATACAAGGTCAGGAATGTTTTTGTTGATTGGACACTTTTTGATAAATACATATAGGTACCACAACACGAGTCAGCTCATCAACACCTTGTGCCCATAGATAAATGGTTCTTCCAGAATCAAAGCAGATGCCCTTGTAATAGAATGTTCAGCATTGTTACACAGAGACTTAATAAATTGTATCATATTGCTAATCCAGACTTTGGAGAATGCGACACAATGCCACAAAGTTATTTTGCTTGTGGTGGTTAACTTTTTTTTTCGCTCGTGATCTCCAGTTAACATAAAATAAAAAGGCGCAAAGCCATTTTCTTTCTTTTTTTGAATGAAGTAAACATTATTTACAAGTAACATTATTTTGAATGTTCTTTACCATACCCCCAACATAGAATTTCAACTCTCCTCTTATGAAGACCACAGTTTGCCAAGGGCTCAAGTGTTTCTGTGAAAATGCTGTCCTATCCACTCAAATGGTGCCAAAATACATTTGTTGTACTACAGGGTTGCACTTTGGCCAGTCTTTTCTATACTACAGTGGTTCCCAAACTAGGGGGTGTGAAGGTATTCCAGAGGGGTGCTGGCCCTCATTCTTAAGCAGGGGACAGACGGCTCGATATTAGACTTTTGAAATATAACCAATATTTTAAATATCATGCACACAATATTGTCAATAAAAGGCAACAAAAACCACATACACCTAACAAAAGCATTAAAATAAACAAATAGGTGAACGTGAAAATTGTTACATATACACACAATGCTATGACCAAAGCCACCAGTGATGTTCAATTTAAGCATCACAGGCACTTGTAGCCACAGTGTAAATCACAAGTATGACCAGCTATCAGAACGACACTTTACAGCTTAAAGGAATTTTCAAACTTAGAAATCAATCCTCCATAAAATTGGGTCACTATCCATCATCTCCCAAAGGAAGAGTGAAAGAATTAACATGTAGGGTGCGTTCTTTTCTGGGGAGAAAAATCCAGCTTTACAGAGGCTTTTCTAAAAGATAACAGGTGTTATTTTTACCACCCTGGCAGTTTTAAAAAAAAAAAAACACCCACCAGTCACCTATTCTACTAATGACTAATTTTGCGTCTAAGAAAAGCTTGTAGTGCTCATTGACTGAACAAATAAAAATGTATCACTTCTGTGGTATGTCTTCCTGGTTCAGCTTAAAAAATCTACATAAAACACAACAGGGAGCAGGAATTGTAACTAGAGATGAGTTTCTATGTTGACAGGGCTGAGGGAGAAAAGTTTGAAAAGCTCAGTTAGTCCAGTCTGAGCTGGAGGCTGCAGGATCTTACCTTGGAGAAGCTGTAGAGAGAAGAAGGAGGAGGGAAGCTGTGCAGTTTGGATGAGACAGACAGAATGAGGAGTCCAGCTCAGACCAGCTCACTTATGGCTCTGTCCCGCCCCACATTGTACAGGTGAGAACAAGCCTTACTAGATGCTGAGCCAAACAACCCCACCCAGACTGGAGCTATACAGATCACAGCTGTAGCCAGAGGAGACAAAGAGAACGAAAGACAGAGAAGGAGAGTGAGAAATGGCTAGAGCTGCAAATCACACAATGAGCCACACAGGGGGCTATGAAATCAGTGGTCTTCTGTTTGTACCCCTATATGAAACTACCTTCTGCCCCCCATAGTACTTTACCCTTCAAAGTTGTGTAATTGAGCCTCTAATCCCAAAGAAAAAGACAGAAACCCAGAGCTAGCACCCAAAATTGTATAACATTTTAAAGTTTGAGGGATAGGAATCACCAGGGCAGCTGTGTTCAATAAACAAAGGTCGTTTTGAGTTTTACCAAAAAAGAAACAGTGACATTTATTGTGCAGAAAGCATATAAATCAGCTCTGCATGCAGCTCACTAACCAGGCTAAGCTTGACCTGCAAGTTTCCAGGTCCCCAAACCCTCCTGGCCAATCCATGTGCGCATACACCAAGAGATAAACACCATACAAGTCTAGATTTTTCATCCAATCAACTTAATTCTATCAATTTTTTTGGTCGATTGATTGAAAATCAATTTAGATCAACCTAAAACAATTAAAATTAGGAAAAAAATTATTGAAAAATAATTGGACATGCTGGTAAATTTTAATTGGTTGTATTGAAATTCATTACACTTTCAGTCAATCCCAAAAAGTTGATCAAATATCTGTTACTACAGTTGGCAAACATATAATCAATCACCAATTTCCCTGACCCCCAAAAAATTATCTTTTTAAGTTGATTGAGCAGAAAATCTAGACATGTATGGGGGGCTTTAGCCACCTAGCTGCAGTTCCTATGGTACACCCCTTCCTCACCTGAGCCTTTCTCAGCCAGGGTACCTCGCTGGCTCAAGGCAAAAAAATATAAAGGTGTGCACCTGATCCTTCCTGTTCATGAGTCCATGGACCTGTAACAGTTAACTAGTGGCAAGAATAGTTGCCTACAGTGCCAGACTTACATTTGGGACCACAAACCATGAAAAAGGGAGACATATCTCCCATCTAGGACCCACCCTTGGGATCCTCTAAAACTCTTATTGTCTTAGTGTCATGCATCCATGCATCCCTGGGGAAACATAGCCTTGTATTGTAACCAATTGTATTTTATATGGCTTGTGTAATCTGACTAATGCTGGCCATACACATGCCGATAAACGGCCGGATTTTAATCTGACCGACGGGCGTGCGCGCTCTCGCCGTCGGTCAGGTTAAAATCCGGCCGTTTATCGGCATGTCCCCACATGGGGCGACAGATCCCTGTCGCCCCACTTCTCGGCCGGCCAGAGATCCGACATGTCGGAAAATCTGAGCCGATGGGAGCCGATTGCCATAAGCAGCAATGAAGACGGCGTCTCCATCGCTGCTTATGGCCGGCACACAAAGGGTGCCTGGCCGATTGTGGGGCCCCAGAATGCAATGGGAGGCTAACGTGATGACGTCATCACGTTAGCCTCCCGGAGCGATATCGGAGGGCGATATCGCTCCAGCTCGGCGTGTGTATGGCCAGCATAAGGGTAGCTACTAAGGCCCTGGATATGCTACCAATGCCCTGGGTACTTGCTCAGCGAATGCTCTGTTCTCACAGCGCTGAGCTAATGCGCCAATGCAGGGGTTAACGTAGTGCAGTGAACTGAACAGAGCATCCACCAAGCACTGCATTTAACTTAGGGATCCCGACGGGACACAAAATGCTGTGGAGTCATACCCTAAGAGTAAATGTAATACCAAATACCAAATCCACCTTACTACAGTGTTTATTTCTGTTTCACAGCTGATAGACAACACATAGGTGTTAGGTTCACATAGGGGTCCAGCACATGAACAGCTGTTTTGTGCTGTCAATGAGCGTGGTTAAATTTGCTGTGCTTGTGTGCCGGCCGTTAGTTTGAAACTTACGGCATCGGCAAGAAAGGCCGAGCTGTGGCCGAGCTGTGGGGGGACAGGGATCTGGCAATTTGCCGCCAACCGAAGGCCACGAACCTGCACGCACATCAGTAAATCCCTAAAAGACAGCTGTTACCATTCCCTTATTATTCTGTACACCTCCATTTTCCCATGATTGTAAAATCAGTAAAAAGCGGATTAGACCGGTTGGATCCCAGCTTTGTTTCTACACCAAGAACTAATATAAATCATCTCAGCTTTTGTTTTACTAATGTCACATTTGGTATCTTTGGAATGGACCTTCCCTCACCTGCTTACTCACTCACCCTGGACTGTCATTTCCGTTCATGTACAGGATTCCCAATTTGTCTGTTGTAGGGTGTTTCCTTAGACCATAGCGGTTTGTTAGCAAGGGCACTCAAGCAAACAGATCTGTTCCAAACACATTCATGAGTGAGACAAAAGTGTTCTTCAAAACTCAATGAGGAGGATTCAAGTTTGGGTAATTGATAGAGAATGTAAACAAGAATGGTATAATTCCTAGGGAGGCGGGGTTTGCTTTAGGTGTGCAGGTGTGTAAGTGTTCAACCTTCACGGTACATTACAAGCTTCTCAGTTTATGTTCCCACATAGGCCATCAATCGTCTAGAGCTCGCGATTTTAATTTTGATCGCATACATTCCATTGTCCCCACTCAATTGATGGGCGCGATCGTGTTTTGTTTGCGGGCGGACGTGTTTTTTTCTTCTGATAGCGCCCATAGACATGAATGGAACGTGATTTTTGATAATTTTTTTTATTGTGGGTGAAAATCGCGTCCAATCGTGTGAGCAATAGTAAGTAAGCTATTAATCGCCTTTGTGGGAACATAGCCTCACATTGATTGGCCAATGCCTGTAGTGATGAGCAGCACAGGCAATATTCCTATCTACAAAATATTTACAAATTAAATATTACCTTTACTGCAAAAAAGATTTTCACGGTAAAAAGTGACGATATTAGCATATTAAAATGTGACGATATTCACATATTTTCGTGATCAACACTATCACATGAAAACGAATAATGTATCACCTTCCTTGCCCAAATCGGCACTTGTACTTGGGCATATTGCAAATGCAATGCATGGTAGTTCCACGTACTGATGTAAAAGATCTTGAATATTCGCGATTTTGAAGATATTGAACAATATTCGAGATCTTCGCCACATGCTGATATTCACAATAAAAATATATGATTTTAATATTTATGATCAATACTAAAGGCCTGCTGAAAGTACTGCTGTACGAGAGATGGTCTCATGATAGGGAACTTTAAATTCTATATATATATTTTTATTTGTTATTTTATTTCCCTCTAGATCCTAGGTGCCCAACCTGCAGCCTGGAGGCCACATGCGGCGCTTTAGGCCTTCTTCAGCGCCCCACCTTGCCCCACCCCCAAAACCTAACTGTTAATGCATAGGGCATAGAAATTCACCTGTCCACCGATCCCCAGCTGACTCGTCTTTGCCTGGTCACTGATTGGCTTACTACAGTGTTACCTAATGCTTCAAGTATAATTAAACACACGTTTTGGTTTTTAAAAACGAAAAAAATATTATTTTCTAGCTAAGCATGCTTTAATTTTTTATTTAAAAATTCTTCTACAAGTCAGTACAGAGTGAAAATGTTATGTGCATTTAGTGATGGTGAGGGCCACACTTGTGGCCCTCCATATCAACCCAGTTGCCCACCACTGCTCTAGATCTTCACCTTCAGGGTGGATATTTGGTCATTTTAGCAATGTATGCAAAAAGAGACTTTTTCCTCACAAGAGTAACTAATTCCCCCAATTACTCATACTAGGGATTCAAGAGTGGCACAACAAGCACAAGGTATGACTAAAATCTGGTTCATGGTTGGGGTCAACCCAGTTGAATGTTACAGAGATCAGCAATGTATAAAAAGTCCAACAATCTAAATGCATCGCTTTTTAAATTGCTGCTAAACGGCAACTCTGACTGGCAGCTCCAATCTTTGCTAACTCGCTCACCTGCACTGGCTCAGTTTTTATGATATGGGATCTTTGACATACTTATAGGTCATGGTATCTATCATTCACACAAAACAGAATTCCAAGAAAGCAAGTTTTACAGATAGGCCCAGCTATGCTTGTCACTCCAAGTGTTGTCATAGTCAAACATATTGCAACGCCTTTTAACTGTTTATTTAACTAAATTTCATAATTAGCAATAGATTCTTCAAAAGGGGTCAAGGAGGTATTCCAGGGGGGCGCAGCTAGGGGGCTGAGGCAGGGACAAGCAGGAAGCCAACCATGGAGGAACTCTCTGCAGACTTACAGGTCATAAGTAGAGTGCATGCAATGTGTATGTGCTTGTCTCTATGTGAATGTTTCTTGTCTCTGCATAAGTGTAGTGTGTGTGTCATATGTGGATGATGAATGTTTCTGTATGATTTGTGTAAAAACAAAATAAAGTTGTATTTCAAATAAATTCTGAGGGCCATTGCACAGAGGTACTAGCACACAATAATGCACCACAAACACGGCTAGTGTAAAATGTCCCTCAATTCATAATGTTCCTTTCTAAGAAAGAGGGGGCCCTGCAGGGAAAGTTTGGGAACCACTGTCATATACTATGGGGTGTCTGTAAACTCGGGACATAAGCTGTGGAGAAGTTCTATGTTTCGTCCCACTGTGAAAATGCACCACTGTGCACAGTTTAAAACGAAACTCAAATGTTTTGAATGAGATGAAGAGCAATAAACCCATCTGGTTTTTATCTGTGTCCCCCTAGGGATATCCCCCCCCCCACTATCTTCAACAAAGACAAGTGTACAAGAGGAGGCTTTGGGGAAATTTTCTTTTGTATCCAGAGGAGTCTCTGGGACAAAAAGGAAATAACTTAAATAACTAAATAAAACACTCTACCTAAAGGTAGGCATACACGGGCCTATTGACCACCGTGCACATTCCTGATGATCACCGGGTGGTCGCTCGGCCGCAAATCAGGTGCGCCCATCTGGTCAGATCGACCAGGATCCTCCCACATGTTGGATCGCGCGGTGATCCGACATGTCGAATTCATTCCCGGCCCCATCCAAAGTAATGTTGGGCACACAAAAGGGTGTCCGTCGATCCTCTGAGCGGCCAGCTGCAGCATGATGACCTCATGTCGGTGCCTTGTCTATCGAATCGGAGCGTGTATGCCTACCTTAAAACATTTTCATATACCTAGTATATCGAAAGCTAAAATGGCTTTTTTTTTATAACTTACAAATCCAGCCAACTGGAGAAGCTTATTGCAGCCACCTTGAGGATACCCTTGAGGTACCATCACCTGCTATGTCTGTCCCTGTCTTTCAGATGCTGGAAGACTCCTAAAAGCAGATGCACACTTACTGGATGGAGGAGGCTGGAGAGGATTATGGGGAGAGGGGACCTGTATCCCACATGTACCACTTAATGAGTGTGATAGTAATATGGCAAAAAAATCTGACATTTCCCATCAACCACGTGTGGGACTTGAGGACTATATCAGCAAAAATGTGACAATAGGCTGTATGGGGATGTAATTTTTTTTTTATATATATATATAGATGCAATAGGTAGGTAGGACTTCTATTATTTTGGGTCTATAGTTATAGCCATGTGCTGCAATGTGTTAAAGTTCTATTCACTTGATGATGGCGTTCATTACATTGCAAAAAGAAAGGTGCATGTGCCATTTGGTACCAATTTTTACAACAATTTGCCCACAATACTCAAAGCCAAACAAGTGACATCAAACCTAATAGTGCTCCTAGCAGCTGCAGAGATCAGCCTATGTGTAGTATGCATGGCGATATATAAGTGTAGTGGCTGGGAATTGTGTAGTGATGGTGAGGTCCCCTTTAAGATGCCAGACGAGCATGCCCTGTGACAGCCTGAGGACTTAAGGAGGGGCTCTGCCTCAAAGGCAATGCCTTTGAGAGAGAGCAAGGAAGGAGCCAGCAGCTTTTATACTGTTGCTCTGACTGAAGCCTTCTGCTTCCTAGTGTACAACCCGGCGTGTGTGCAACCGGTATAGCAAAATAGCACGCGTGATACCCTACTGCCAGCCACACTACTGTGGACTTTTGCCATAACTATAACTACGTTTAAAAGAGTTCGCCATTTTATGTGAGTGAGACCCACCTTTGGGTTCTCACAGTTCAATAAAGTTTCCTGTTTAACCGCTGCCTCTGTCATCTGATACCTGTGTCTCTACATCACTTCTCTATAACATGCATGTCATTGATTATCACTAGTGATGGAAAAATCCCAAGTGGTAGATGTCACCCTGTAGTGTCATGGAGGGCATTTCTTTTCCTCTGCACGACCAGGATCTTTAAATGTTCGGAACACACTATTAGATTGTAAGCCCGTCCGGGCAGGGTCCTCTACTCCTCCTGTGTCATTACCTGTACCCGTGTGTTATACTGTGTTGTATCTCCTCTCTAATGTATTGTACAGCGCTGCGTAATATGCTGGCGCTATATAAATAAATGTTAATAATAATAATAATAATAACACACTCTCAGAGGCTCACACACACCAGGAAAGCTGGTAGGGGGATATTTACAAGTCTTTACTAGCAGGGATTATGTATAGGTCATAAACAAACCCAGGGAATGGGGCACACACTTGAGGAACTACTGTTTCAATTAAGATGCTAACAGCTGTATGGTGAATTGATGGCTTCCCATCCCAGTGAGAGGGGGTCAGGGTACAGTCCCAGTGGTCAGAGCGATAGGTAAAGCGGGCCAGGTGAGGTCTAACTCAGCACCTACCGGTAGCCGCATCCGTCCGCTCATGCACGTTTGAGGAAAGGCGTTCCTGGTCCAGGGGATGACCCTTTCAGTCACAACGGATGGGGTCCTTGGATGCCGGGCACTGCTATGGGATGACCAGCGGGAGAACCCAGAAAAAGGTAGGAGATTCCAACTCAAATTCGGGTGAGACACACTGGCTGCAAGCTTGTTCAGGGCTAACCCAACTCTGGCCAAGGAGGGCCTAGGGAGGTCTATGTATCCATCCAACCTGGAGGGCAGTAGCTTGTCTCCAGGCAGATTGCAAAAGCTACAATGTAAGGCCAGACAAAAGAGCGGGAAACTAGGAGCCACCAGTCATCCCTGCACCTGCTACAGTGGAAATGCAAGGAACATTTAAAGGTATATACACAAAATATGGTGACACAGGGCAATATATATATATACCATTAAATATGTACCAATGTGGTGCATACCCTTGTCACTACAACCCCAATAAGAAGGGGAAGAAATTAGTATAGAACCAAAATTGTCCCCCTTCCCAGGGTTGGGGGTTTAAAGGGATTTTAAAAACACACATCAAAAGTAAGATCATACTTTTAATGTGTGCTTTTAAAATCCCTATAAACCCTCAATTCCCTACCCTGGAAAAGGGGATCATTTCGGTTCTATACTCATCCCATCATTAAGAAGGGAAAGAGATGTTCCTGTATTTCATATAGCCGTGCACATTGGAGATATTTTTGCAGTGCAGGAGATGTAAGAAAATGCATCCTCAAGGAACCCTTTACCTGTTACTTCTGGATTGCTCCAGCAGTGTTTGTAAACAGTAGATAGACTTATCATCACATTGCGTTTTGTAGCTTTCTATCCGGTTAATACAAGCTGAGGCAGGCTTGTGGGCATATCTGGAAGTGTGAAGAGTCTATGTACACAGCAGGCTGACGACTCTGAAGATAAGAAAAGCAGATGAAGGCATTTTCAGGGGATTTAAAGATCCTGCACTGTGCATTGGCCAGTTTACAATATGAGTTTTTGCCTGTTCTGGCTTTGCCATGGTGTGTGTTTTATAATGCACTGCTCTCTGCGTTATTGTTATTGTTATAATAAATGTTTTTAAATACACTGTTTTTTAAGGCGCTGTCTTATATTTTTTGAAACGCCAAAATATGCCCTAGGTCTTATTTTCACTCTGTGCCATTCATTGTCCCCTTTGATCACTCTGTGGCAATTATTGTCCCCTTCTGATCACTCTGTGCCAATAATTGTCCCCTTTGATCACTCTGTGGCAATCATTGTCCCCTTCTGATAGTTCTGTGCCATTCATTGTCACCTTTAATCACTCTGTGCCAATCATTGTCCTCTTCTGATCACTCTGTGCCAATCATTGTCCCTTTCTGATCACTCTGTGCCATTATTGTCCCCTTCTGATCACTCTGTGCCATTCATTGTCCCCGGGTAACAGACTCCGTTATGGCAGGGATCAGCAGCTTGCTTGTCCTTTCTGGCGCAGAGGCTCAGGCCTTTGTAGTCACTTCCTGCTCCACTCTGCACTGCAGCCAGCCCCAACGGAATCACATGGAGGCACACAGTTACCTATTGTACCACACCCGAATGGGAGATTCGGGCAGGGGTAGGTATCGGTGGGTGTCCTATTTGGCGGGTGGCTTATTTTAAAATTTGGGGGTTGTTTATTTGATGGCGATGGCTTATCATAGGGGAAACAGGATAGGAGTGGAAAACTTACATAAGCTAACACACAGGTGCAAACTATGCCATGGGAGACGAAGGGGGCCCTGCCCAGTTGGGCTTACAATCTAAAGGTGGCCATACACAGTTCGATATTTCCGCTTGATCATCTTAAAACGATAATTTTTGTGTCGATTGTAGTGAAATCGTTTCCTGCACACCTGGTACGATCCACCAAAAGTGTTTGAAATTGAACATAAACTCGATGGAACATGTGATCAGCTATGTTGGTAAATGTTAGTTGATCCTGCAAGTATCTGACAGTTTTTTAGGTATTTCGGTCAGTTTGTATGCGATTGTACTATGGAGCATGCTCACCATAGTATGATCCTAGGATTGATCGTGTTTGAATCCTTCACACTGTGTGGTGGTATGATTTATCAAATCTAAGATCAATTGTGCAAAAGTAGACCAGGGTGGTGATGTTAGGAATGAGAAGATGGGTAGGCCTGACTCGAGAGCTGGGTTTTCAGCACTTTTTTAAAGTGTTAACCTCCCTTGCGTTCAGCCACTACGGGTACGAGAGTACCCTGTACTCTGCTTGCATTTCCTGCCCTCCCCCTGCCCCTGTCCACCAGTGTACTGGAAAACAGACGCCCCTCCCTAATAATGGAGGTCTATGGCACAGAACCCCCGCCCCTCTGGCATCACCAATGTGGCCGAGGTGGTGGTCCCGGAGAAGTTGCATAGAGAATTGCCGCGGTTTTCTGGGAGTATGGATGGTTTTTACAATCCCAGTTTGTTTCGAATTGGTTTTTCAAACAAACTCCGGACAAACTGGGGAGTTAAAATAGGAGCAAGTATAATGGGACAAGAGAGTTCCAGACAGTGGGGGCAGCTGTAGGGAAGTCTTGTGATGATAGTATGAGTGGTCATGCAGTTTGGCTGTGCTGTATATTTGGTTTGTATACACTTTAATAGAAACCAAAAATGCTGCACATCCAAACAGCATAAACCATTGTAGGCCTTTTTTGTGGTTTTTTTTTCTGTATACAAGGGCTAAAGAAACCCAAGGACCACAGTGTGACAGCTGCAGCACAGTCTTTGGCTTACCACCAATAGTCATTGGCATCCCTATCAATGTTAAAACATTTAAAAAAACACACAACACAGGCCATAGCAGTGTGTATAGTTACCATGTGCAGCACATTGCCAAAAGCACAACCCAGTAAGTGTAATGTGAAACCCCCTTCATATCAAAAGATCCATATTAGTGTGCCTTCAATTTAATATCAATGACGTTTTATAATTCATTTGCAATGGACTGGAATAGTTGGATAAAATTGACTGGCTCTAACAGTGATACTCTAGTATCCATGCTTTTGGAGTTGTTGACCTGAGATATAGAAGTAATGAGTTACATCTTTCTAACATGTTCCAGGTTAAGGCTTTGTTTCCATTATACGTTTCCATATGAAGACAGATCCTCCGCCGAGCAGGTAAAGCTAGCCACACATGGTACATGTGGCAGTACATCGATTAATGTTCAATCTATCTTTTTTTCCATTGAAAATCGTCGATTGAACGCTAAAATTGTACCATGTGTGGCTAGCTTTAGTCTATCCTGACGTATGTGGAAACAAGTCCTAAGACCTTGTGATTGTGCCAGAGTCTTCTGAAGGACACCTTTGTCAGTATATCACTAGGACAAGGATGGTTTATCTCTGACTGGCCACACTCTGCCATATCACAAAAACCCGCTGATACTTGTAGCATTGTGGATCATATGTAGATCACGCGGAGTGAGATTATTCTGGATTGTGGCAGAACACATTACGGGTGTGACTACCAATTAGCAGGTCAGCATCTGCAGAAACATGTTTTATCCTCAGAACTCACATGGCCTCCAGACATATTTCATCAATGTAAGTGAGGAGACCAACTTACAAAGTTATAACAATTACAATAAAACTCTGACAACAGACACTCAGAGGTTAAAAAACAATCCAAGCAAAGAGCTTCAATCCACTGTCATTGTGAATCATCAGCCTTCTTCCCAAAGAGAAGCTTCATAAACCTCTAAATGTAGGAGTAAAGTAGGGTACAGACGTGCAGATATGGGCCAGATCGATGGCCGCTTCAAGCGCCCTGCGCGCTCACGGCCATCTATTGGGCCCATATAATATGAGTCTCCATGCAAAGCATTGGCTGAACCGGGGAGAGAGCAGTGCTGTCTCCCCAGCTCCACCGATATCTGAAAGCAGCATGATGATGTCATCACACTGCTGCAGGGAACATCGGACGGCTCAAAAATCGAGCCGTCTGTACCCTGCTTTAGTTTGTGAAGCCTTAAAAACATAAAAAAACTTTATATAGGGATGATCTAAATGGGACTATGGTACAAGAAATATATTATTAGTGAACACCCAACATGTATGTTTTATATTTATATACACAATATTCTTTATTAACCTCCCTAGCGCACTGCTGAGGTCCAGATTTCTGTACCAAAAGTGCACCATAGACTTCAATGGTAAATTTTTCTTTATGTTGTAGGCCTGTAACTTCCCAAAATATCTCCGTACAAGGGTCTAGTAGACATCCTGAATATAATAATGTTTGAAACAAACAATTATGTTGATAGATTTCAAAACAGTATGTATTCATATTTATATTGTGTTGTCGGCTTCAGTGCAGAAGCCAGTTCAGAAGATCAGAGCTGCCGGGACAGCGCAGATCGGTGAGTTTGCACTGCCGGGCTCCAATCTCCGCCGGACGGCCCCATCTCGTCCAGTGCAGACAAACAGACAGGTCAGTGCTGGACGAGATGGTGCCGTCAGAAATGCTGGGGGGGTAAATTAGATCTGGATGTTATAAGAAAACTATTGTACCTTCTGTCTCAAGTTCCTTCTTAATCTACATTTCCTTTACTTTAACATTCCTGTTCTGTAGTGTTCAGTATGAGAGTGACAAAGGCATTTCTACCAGATTGGAGTCTAGGGTGCTGTTCATTGTTCAACTTGCTGGAGAGGAAGTTATACCTGAGGACCTGCAAAGCAAGGATCTCCCTGCGTCTTCCTCTCTGAGATACTAAATCCATCTTTGTCGCTGCTTCTCAATTATTCTCCTACCAGTAATCAGGGAGATACTTCTAACATGAGTAAGGGTAGACATACACGGGTCGATATTTCCCTTTCGATCTTGCACAAAATCAATATTTTAAAGTTGATGGAACGGGTAGCAATAGACGGGTATCGATTCTTGCCCACCTGGTTCAATCAACCACAAGTGATGGAACATTAAATCGATCGAGCAGTGATCGGACATGTCAGTAACTTTCATTCGATAAGTTACATATACATGTTGTTTTATGGTCTTCTGTGAATCTATAATACTGAATGATCAATGTTCGATTGATAATTGTGTAATTTAATCGAATCGCAAAATAATTGGCTACCCTAAGTAACACCATACCTTTACCAATTTGACTATATCCACACTGTTCAGAGAAAGGCATGGCAAGTCATTATGACCTATGATAACACACAAGTAGTATTGGGGCCTTCTTTTCTGTAAACATCATATATTTATATCTATTTGAATAGATAACTTTGTGTTTAATCCTCCATATACTGGCTTTTGTGTTTTAACCTCTATATACTGTATATATAGTTCAGCAGCACTCCCTGATGCAGTCCCTGTACAGTGAGCCAATTAGGATGGGTTGTTTCTGACCGCAGATCACTCCATACAATTTCCTATAGATCTACCAACAAGTAGTAGTAGTATAGGGACCTCTCTCATAGAATACATAGGGATTGGAAGTGTAGTGACCCGAGAAAGGGCCACAAAACTGTATATAAAGCACTGTAATATATTGTTATGTAGTGCTTTGTTAAGTTGGTGTGTGTCCCCTTAAGGGTTGCACCTGTTGTTGCTTGAACCATGAGTCATGGCTGGCTCTTTGGGTGTTTTCCCGCTCTCTGCTTTCCCTCCAAAAAGTGGTTAAGTTGTTTCTGCTTAGTTACAGGCCATAAGCCTAAGGCAAAACATAGAAGTCCCTTAGAATGTTCTGGGCTTTTCTGTTGATTCTTCCCTGAAGACCTGCAGCTCTCTCAGTCGTGTCCCCAGCCAAGGTTGAGGTGATCTTCACTGCTACAGAGTGTGACACCCTGACTGGGCTGCCATCGTACTTCATCCTGCGAAGACCCCACTACACCCTGCCAACAGGTTCTAGCAGCTTGGTAGCAACTATTGGAAACTTTTTTATCCCCCGATTGAACCGCTTCTCTGCCCTCAGGAGTCGAAGCTGTCTGTACATATCTACCAATTAACTGTAAATAGCCCCCTACCAGCTTGCGTGGACTTTCGGTTATTGGGGTGCAAACGGTGTCACGGTGGCTGGACAAGAGAACACCTTTAAGAATCTGGTCGCGTGAGTAGCATTTCACATCGCACTCCCACGTCACTACAGAAGGTTTAGAAAGATCCTCATATTACATGGTTTTGGTAGAACAAAAGCTGATATGGTAAGATTGTAATGTTTATGGGGCCTTTAGCCCTAACAAAACAGATCACATACGTATTCCACATATGTAAAAGCTGCTTGCCTCAAGTTTAGTTTCAAATCACTGCCACGGACTATAATTATTGTATTGGACACGAAAAAACTCAAAGAAAATGATACCAAAGCAACAATATGGTCTCTGGATATAAACAAATAAATAAAAACAAAAATAATTGGAATGGGAAAACAAAAGCAGTTTGAAACAGGTCTATAACCGAATCCACACTCATGAAATCAATACAGCACTGGCCTTTTTTAGAGTTAACTTGTCCATGCAGAGAAGACAGGAAGGAGATTCCAGCACTTTGGCCAACATTGAAGGAACCAAAATGTTGATGAAATGCCAAAACCATACCCCCTCCTGTCTGTGGGCGACAAAGCTTCACAGAGAGCAATTGTGGGAGAACAAGTGGAGGTATTCATGTCCGTTGAGGACAGCAAAGAAAAATAGGATGAACGAGAAACACAGTGCACCCAGGATGTGTTTCTCATGGGTCAGCCAGAGGGAGATCTTTACTTACCAGACCATTCAGTGACTAGGCACAGAATGCCAATGTTTAGAATGATTTCAGGGTCACTTGCTGCTGGGAACGACAGTCAGATGGCCAGGGCTGGCGTAACTTTATATTACGCACAAGGATCCTGCATAAAAGTACCCATACATGTTGCGATTTTTTAGGGACCGATGTGATTTCGACGCCCAATTTTTGCTTTAGTGCTATTTTTAAAAGTCGGTCGGATGCCCGATTTTCCGGCCTCCGATTAGTCTCCGTCCAATTGGATGGTTGGATTGGGAATCTTTTAAAAGTGGCCGACCGACCGAAAATTACGCACATCCTCATTCGGGACCCGACCGACTTTTCGGCCGATTTTTCTAAAAACACCGGGGTCTCATACTTTGGCAACCGTGGCGGTTAACAACAGTTCACACTTGTAGTCCAGCAGGGAGAAGCAGAATCAGCAACCAGTCTGGATCAGGAACTAGCCGGTGCTGGCGCGCCTCTGGACAGTACCTCAAGTCAGGGGAGACCACAGCAGCGTGACCGACCACTACAGTGGGTAGAGAGCGGGTGGCACTCGTACTGGAGGGCACACTTCACAGTGGCAGCAACCAGATTAGCAGGCGCAGTACAACAATCCCGGGGGGGGTACCACCCCACTCTCAGTGGAGCACTCCTTATAGGCAGGAGGGTCAACGGTGGGCAACCATCAGGACCACGTACTATTTCGCTCCCCGGCTGTATGCACGCCGGTGCTGAATCCTGGAAGGTAGGTCTGGCAGAGGAGAGGGGCACAGGGCAGACCTGTCTTACATCCTCAATCTTTGGAGTGAGCCCTGCCTCTTTTGGGTAGCTCTCTTTTATCTGCTCAGGGGGCCCAGTGGCATGCTGGGGCACGGTCTTAAAGGGACCTTCACCCTGCGCTCACCCCTGCTCTCCGCTACAGATCATTTGTACAGCTTCTGCAATACTGTGTGATTTGTGTTTGAGGCCCACAACCCCTCCGGGCAATATTGGGTCCCGGGGAAGACCTGGTTGGCCAGAGAAGGGCAGCTCCGGATGAACCTTCCCTAATATGCAAATTGCTAAATTGCATGCAGACTAAACTTGGGTAGACCAAGCACAGCAGCTGCAGCAATTGGCTCAGTTTCAGTCACATGTTCTGTGTCTCATTAGTCATCTCTATTCCTCAGGACCATGCAGGTGTATTGAAAGAACAAGTTCCACACTAATGTGACATAGAAGTGTTATAACTGTGACACAGGGACATGCAAACTAAAACCAAGCTAGTTGATGGGATGAACTTCAGTCTGTCTGTAATTTGCATTCTAACATCAGAATTCAGTCTCTTCTTAAGCATCTCTAGTTACAATTAACAACAGGCACAAGTTTGGCCTGGCCACTGAGATACTGGGAACCACCAGGAAATGCTGTTGCTTATCATAGTGTTCATTATTACCATGCAAATTCATGCAGAGGTGCTGCAGAGTTTGATTGGTTCAGCTTTAGGGCAGGGCTCCACTGTCCATTAAAAGCCCTGCGTTGAACACAGGGATTTTAACAGAGTGCACAAGCTGCCCTTTGACGGCAATGGGGCTTTGACAGGGGTGTCTCCACAGCCTGTCAGAGCCCTGGATCCGCTGGTCATGGTCATGTTGAAATCGATGCAGCAAGCTACGTCTAAGGGAACGCAACGGAGGCTTCAGCGGACACCAGCGGATCCCAGCGTACAGTGGAGCCTAGGGCTTAGTCTGAATGCAATGACGAAATTTTAGCATCTAGTAGACCATGTCTTCTAGTGGGTGGGCAAACGTCTTGACTCGGGGGCCACAATGGGTTTTTAATTTTGCCAGACAAAGAACCTGTAAGGGCTGGCCAGTCCCAAGTCTTCCAAGCCTGGGTGGGACATTGGAATAGCTTTCATTGATAAATAGATACATTTTACATACTGCTTACAAAACATTTAAAGTAATAATTATACTGCCAGGGAGGTTAAAATATGAAAAAATGAATAAATATATATCAAAAACGGCTTTGGGTAGTAAACTTAAACATACTATTGCAGCCATGGGAAAATTACAACCTCTAGAAGGGGACCATAACAATCATCCTCTAGGCATCCACCTACTTATAGAAGGGAACAAGTGAAGGGGAGACAGAGCATCTTGACACCAAGATAACTAAACCCCCCATACACCTTACAATCTTTCCATACAATCTCTGTACAATCAACTTTTCTTCTAAAAACCATGTAATAGGAGGACCTTTCTAAACCTTCCAATCACTATGTATTCTATCAGGGAGGACCCGGCACTACATAGTTGTTGGTAGATCTAATGGAAATTGTATGGAGTGTCCATACACTGGTCGATACCCACTCAATTGCTGAATGCTCGCGCATTCACCACACTGAGCTGGAGCATTTTTTTGACTGAAGGCGCATCAATGCACACTACTTTGCGCGATCAATTCCAGGGTGGCGACCCTGGCCCCCATCCAAAGTAATGGCAATCGAACAGGGATTTAACAACATGTTCCCTGTTCGATCAAGCTTTTAGATTGAAAAATCGACCAGTGTTTTGCCACTTTAAGGGCTAGATTAAAAGACTAAACACACTGGATATGGACTACGGGGAGCACTTCCATTAAGAGAACTGCAGGGCATTTTAATCTCAGTCTGGCATTCAAACTGGATTAGAAGTTGCTCAGCCCTAAACAGTTGCTTAATGATTAAAGAATAAATTACTAATGATCCATTGGAGGGCAATATTTTCACACAACGCCACCATGGGTGTCACTGATCTAGTGTCTGTGGGAGGCATTGCAATAAAAACCTGGCACAGGTTCCAGACTTATGTAACTCCTACCTGGCCTGAATATCCTACCAAGTACCAATATACAGTGGGTTACGGAAAGTATTCAGACCCCCCCCCCCCTTAAATCTTTCACTCTATGTTTTATTTAGCCATTTGCTAAAATCTTTGAAGTTCTTTTTTTCCCTCATTAACTGACAGAAAAACACAGAATTGTAGGCATTTGTGCAAATTTATTTAAAAAAAATTATTAAAAAAGAAAAAGTTAAATATCACATGGTCCTAAGTATTCAGTCCCTTATCTGTGGCACTCATATATTTTACTCAGGTGCGGTTTATTTCTTTAGATCATCCTTGAGATTGTTGTGCCACACACCTGTATATAAGACCTTGCAGCTCAGAGTGCATGTCATGAGAATCATGAGGTCAAAGGAACCACCTGAAGAGCTCATAGACAGAATTGTGGCAGAGCACAGATCTGGCCAAGGTAACAAAAACATTTCTGCAGCATTTAAGGTTTCTAAGAGCACAGTGGGCTCCATAATTTCTAAATGGAAGACATTTGGGACGCCCAGGAACCTTCCAAGAGTTGACCCACAGTTCACTGTGGCCGAGCTCCAGATATGCAGTGGGGAGATGGGAGAAAGTTGTAGAAAGCCAACCATCACTGCAGCCCTCCACCAGTCGGGGCTTTATGGCAGAGTGGCCCCAAGGAAGCCTCTCCTCAGTTCAAGACACATGAATGCCCACATGGAGTTTGCCAACAAACACCTGAAGGACTCCAAGATGGTGAGTAATAAGATTCTCTGCTCTGATGAGACCAAGATAGAACTTTGTGACCTTCTAAGCAGGATGTGTGGAGAAAACCAGGCACTGCTCATCACCTGTCCAAAACAGTCCCAAAGGTGAAGCATGGTGGTGGCAGCATCATGATGTGGGGGTGTTTTTAAGCTGCAGGGACAGGACAACTGCAATCGACAAAAAGATGAATGCAGTCAAGTACAGGGATATCCTGAACGAAAACCTTCTCCAGAGTGCTCAGGACCTTAGAGTTGGCCGAAGGTTTACCTCCCAACAAGACAATGACCCTACGCACACAGCTAAAATAACAAAGGAGTGGCTTCACAACAACTCCATGACTGTTCTTGAATGGTCCAGCCAAGGCCCTGATTTAAACCCAATTGAGCATCTCTGGAGAGACCTAAAAATGTCTGTCCACCAACGTTTACCATCCAACCTGACAGAACTAGAGAGGATCTGCAAGGAGGAATGGCAGGGGATCCCCAAATCCAGGTGTGAAAAACGTGTTGCTTCTTTCCAAAAAAGACTTGTGGCTGTATTAGATCAAAAGGGTGCTTCTACTCAATACTGAGCAAAGCGTCTGAATACGTAAGACCATGTGATAGTTCAGTTTTTCTTTTTTAATGAATCAGTGTTTTTCTGTCAGTATGGGGTGCTGTGTGTACATTCATGAGGAAAAAAATTAACAAATTTTAGCAAATGGCTGCAATATAACAAAGAGTGAAACATGTAAGGGGATCTGAATGCTTTCCATACCCACTGTACATGGAGGTTTGGGAACCATATACAATATTCATGGCTATTTAGATCTCCTGCCTGCACCATATTCATCATAGATCAGTTCATCTATTAAGGCCCCCATACACGTGTCAGATTCCCACCGGATTCCGGCACGATCGATTCCGGG
>CM070038.1:41045449-41062860 GCA_036250615.1 Ptychadena robeensis | reverse complement strand
ACCCCCCCTTTTTTTTTAATGGTCACATAAAATGCTGATTCAGTCATTTACTTTGGCTGGGCATTGTTCCCAAAGATGTAACCTGAGAAATTCTGTTGACTTAAGGGAGAACTGTACATGAAACGTAAACCCTAATGGAGCAGATTAGCTTTTAGTAAAGCAGAATAATTTAACGGCTCAATTTACAGACCATCAGTAAAAGATCGACCGAGCTCTAGGTCTGGCCTGTCTGAAGCTTGTTTATTCCAGTTTTTTGTGTGCTTTTTCTGGAGATTACAATAAAAAGGGTAAAATTACAGCTAAACAAGGACAATAAATCTGCGTTACAATTATGGCCTCCCAGTGCAAAGTAAACTGTGAGCTGCACACTGAGGGCGCCCTTCTTCAGTCACCACACCCCAAAGTGAGCGCCTCTACCCTGCTATAAGATGTCAGGGGCGACAGTGGGGTTTGGCAAAATTTAAAAAAAAAATTTGCCCATGATTCTGCGCCCACCACAATGCCGCCTATGTTGCCCATTCCTAAAACCACCACTGCTCTGCACTATACAGTTTCCTGTAGTGGAGATGGTCTACTTTTTTTTTAATTCAACCATTTCCACCATTTCAAGTTAATTGCAAAGCCCCTGAACATGGTTTCATCACCAAACTTGCTAGAGATGTAGAGAAGGATTGGGGGTATACTACAAAAAAATGTTTAAAAGATTTGTGCAAAAAGTACATGTGCTAGAGCAGGGGTCCTCAAACTACATGTCAATGCATTTCAAATCACAGGCAGCTGCATAAGTGGGGACAGCCCCATTGAAAATAAGGGGAGAGTATGAGACAAGAAGGAGGATTTTGGTAAAGCAAGATAGTTTTGCTACTCTAAAGCTAGGCATACACAGTTAGATTTTAGCACGATCAATCTTCGATTTGATTTTAGATCTTGATCTTGTCAGTGAACACCAACCGTAATCGAATCCAAAGTAGGGATCACTCATCCCTGCACCTGCTTTAGAGGAATACAGAAACATTTAAGAGGTATATACACACATTTAAATAAAACAGCAACCATGTCATGGCAGGATCTACACATATGCAATTTAAGTGTATTCTACTACATTACACTAAACTAACTCCAGCCTCAGTCCACCTTTTAAATGGCCTTTTCCTGACAATCCCTTTGTCATCCCTGCAGCCTGTGCACCTTTTCCTTCCCCAATTTCACATAACTTTCTATTAATGTGCTTTGATAAAAGACTTTGGGATCTTCAACTTCTTTTGCAATTACCTTTTGAGGCTTTCCCTCCTTGTGGAGGGTGTCAATTATAGTTTTCTGCACAACTATCAGGTCAGCAGCCTTCCTCATGATTGTGAATGCTACTGGACCAGACTGAGAGACCATTTAACCTTCCTAGCGCTTCTGACGGCAGTACCTCGTCCTGCACTTGCTAATGCAGTATTGCAGCTGACGAGAGGGAGCCGTCCAGCTCAGATCCTCCGGCTGCTCACTCTGCTCTGTGTTCAGCTCTGCTATGGTCTCTGTGTGCGAACTTATGCAAGCAGGCTGTGACACTTCTCTTCAAGCCTAATCTGCACATGAATGTCCCAATTTGCACATGAATGTCCAGGGGGGGTCATTCATGTGCAAATTGGGACATTCATATGCAAATCGGATATCTTCAAAGACCACACCTGGAATATCACCCCCATTGTCATTGCAGATGTGGTCTTTGAAGTTAACCCTTTCAGAGAATGATAACTGTATCCAAAACAAAAACAAAATAAAAATGTTATTATAAACAAACATAAATACTGTTTTGAAATCAATAAATACTGTTTTGAAATCTTTCACCAAATAAGTATTCAAGAGATTTAAGCATTCACATGATACATTTCATAATTTTTTTATGTACTTTTTTTTATAATAATTGAGTGTTTCAAACATTATTATAGTCAGGATGTCTATTAGACCCTTGTACAGACAGATTTTGGAAGTTACAAGCCTACAACACAAAAAAATTAATTCCATTAGAGTCTATGGTGCGCTTCTGGTACAGAAATCTGGACCTCAGCAGTGTGCTAGGGAGGTTAAATGCTCAGGAACCCTTTGCAGGGAGTTTGGATTAATTAGCCTATTAGTTTGACACTGGAACATTTTGCCTATGAGTCTGGTACTTGGAGTCTAGAATATTAAACCTTTTTACAATATTAAAAATTTCTGAGATTTCGATGTTTTTATAAGCTTTAAGCCATGATCATCAAAGTTATAACAAATAAAGGCGTGAAATATCTTGTTTTGCATTTAATTAGTTTATTTCACATATTAGTTTCTCCTTAAAGCTAGCCATACACGTGTCGGATTCCATGGGAATCGATCACTGATCCGATCGATTCCGGCGATCTCAGCGGGAATTGGAGCTCCGATCAATCGGCCAATTAAGAGTATCCGATCGCTGCATACCACCTTGTCCCACGGATTCCTGGACGATTCCGTGTCCGATCACTTACTTCCGAAATGGCAACTCCCCCTGATGTGTGCAGAATCGGATCAGAAAGACCAACATGTTGGTTCTCTGTCGGATTCGATTCTGAGCCCCCGATCAATCGGACGCGAGCGATCGGACAAGGTGGGCTTCACGCGATACCGGCACGATCGTTTCGCGTGCACGCGCCCGGAATCGATCGTACCGGAATCCGGTCGGAATCCGACCCGTGTATGGGGGCCTTAAGTGCCCCCATACACCTTTAGATTTCTCTGTCAGATTTCCTTTAGATCTCCTTTTGTTTTACCAAAACCATGTAATGTGAGGGACTTTCTAAAACATCAAGTCTACCTGTGTTCAATCGCAGAGGACCCGGCACTACATAGTTGTTGGTAGACCTAAAAGATATCTGACAGAGAGATCTCAAGGTGTATGGCCAGCTTTAGTTAGTTGAATTACTGAAATATAGAGATGGTCGAATTTTTCGACTTGCAAACTTTGTGAGCTTATTGCAAAGCCCCTGAAAATGGTATCATCACCAAACTTGCTGGAGATGTAGAGAAGGGTTGGAGGAACATTTGAAAAAAAAAGCTTTGCTCTAGCACATGTAGTTTTTGCATAAATTAAGTTCAAATTTAAAGTCGAAATTGCGATTTTCAAATGTTTTATTTGACTTTGAACTTAATTTGTGAAAAAACTATTTGTGTTAGAGACTTACTTTTTTTGTAGTATACCCCCAACCCTTCTCTACATCTCCAGCAAGTTTGGTGATGATACCATGCTCAGGGGCTTTGCAATTAAGTCGAAACCGGCGAAATGGTCGAATACCATCTCTACTGAAATACAGGAACATTTGGACGATATTCAAATTTTTCTTGTAAGAGAAGCATTGATTTTTAGTCACAACTAAACATAATAATCCCATGTAGAGTAAACAGCAAAGTACAAAAACGAGAGTCTCCTTTAACCTAAAACGATGTCAGTGAGGGACAATACATCGTAGCAGGCGGTCTGTCAAACGTAGATTTAATGTATATAATCAGACATTGCTTAACAATATACAGGTCATTATTTTTTAAGAAATACTTCAGGGACTTAAAAACTGATTTCTTTCACATTAATAAACATTGAACAACAGAAACTGAACATCTCCTTGTAAATGACCATTTAATGGCAGAACACTGAATCCTATTAATGTCTATTTAATAGCAGCAAAGAGAGCTCTGGCTCCTTCTAGCAGATACAAAGGTCTCAGACCGCCGCAGTAGCGCAGAAGGAAATGTTAGTATCATAGAAGAAGAAGTTTTAGGCATTTACTGCTCTGTGATCCAATAACTAACATCTTCAGGACTGAAAGGTATGGGTAATGCAAAAATATGAAGCTGTCACTGAAATAAAAAGCTGGCAAAGGTTGCACCAGTATAAATGACAACTGATGAAGAGGGGATTTTCCTCACAATTTGAGAGATTTCTTTTTACTTCCTGTTAAATCTACAGGGCAGGTGGCTTTTGATTCAATAACTCCAGCCTCAGTCCACTGTTTGTGAAAGTCTACAACACTTTTGAATGGCCTTTTACTGACAATCCTCTCCAGGCTGCGCTCATTCCTACTGCTTTTGCACCTTTTTCTTCCACACCTTTCCCTTCCACAACTGTATTAATGTGCTTTGATACAGCACTTTCAACTTCTTCTGCACTTTCCTTTTTCTGCTTTCCTTTCATATGAAGGGTGTCATTGATGATTTTTTGTACTGTACATCTGCTGCACACATTATGAGGGGCTCCCCCATACCTGTATTGAGTTGCCAAATTTTTATACCTGCTGCACCCATTATAAGGGGCCACTATCCCTGCTAGAGGGAAATGCCATAATGCAGCCTAGCATTAGCAAACAAACCGGTGTGACTTAAGGACTTACTAGTGTCATTTCTCTCAAAGCTTGCAACAGTGCATCTGTGAAAAACCTTACCTATAACTTTCTGATCGTCACTGGTCGTCGTTAATTCCCTCTGATTCACACTAAAATGGGGAAGAAGTCAGACAGCTGCAAGCCCAGTGACAGACAGGCAAATACATAATCAAGTTTTGTATACAATACAGCCATGTAAAGATCACTTGCAGTTAATGATCCACCATATAGGTTTGGGGAACAGTGAGTAACTATATTTTTTTAAGGGAGCACTTCTCCACTATCATGCCAGCTCGGAGATAAGTAAAAGTTTAATTTTTATTTATTCTGTATACATACACTTTACCCTAGTGGTCAGCCTGAGTATAACTCGGAGTAAGGTTATTTTACAAAACAACTCACCTCAAGCTTCACTTACCTATCCCTGGCAGGAACCTACTGATTTTTTGGGGTCCTCGATGGCACCAAAGAGGCGGGGGTGCGACTGACCTCAATGTTAAAGAGGCAACACTGCTTTTCCTCCTCACATCTATGAAGTGTGGGAGGGCAAGAAATCCATGCAGTGTAATGAGTACCCTGCTTTTTCTCTCAATGCAATACAGGCTGACCTAGGGGAGTTGGGGTTATTCAGTTTCATAAAGCAGAACATGGTTTTTGTATTTTTGATCTCAAATGTAAATATAAACTATTTATCGTCTGAACAGGAACTTGAGCCCTGGACCCTCAGATTAAAAGTCTGATGCTCTACCAACTGAGCTATCCAGGCTCCAAAGAGATGGAAGAGCAAAGAGTAGACTGACCTCTACTGGTCATTTCAGGTAATTATTTGCAATTACACTGTGCAGAGAATTGCCTTTAGCCTGTGAAACAACCACATTTATATTATGGTTTACTGTGATATTCAAGTAGAAAGAAGCAAAGCTGGGCAAAATTATGTGATTTAAAGTTGTAATAGTTTGAACACTGAAAATTTTACTGGGAAGAGTGAAAACCTGATAATCTTACAATGAGCTTTACATTGCTCATGGAAACATATATTAGGAGGTTGCTAAATAAATTAATTATCAGGGTTTGCACATTTGTCAAGAGTAAGCATGGCTAAATACGATGGTACCTCATACAAGGCTCTGCACCCTCACTTCCAAATACAGGAAGTGACACTTTGTGACGTAATTTCCTAAAAGGTTAAAAACCACTGTAATATGCTGTCATTAAGGTCGGCCATAGGTGGGTCGATTTTTCGTTCAATTGCCCACCTTGAGCACTCGATCCCACTTGAACTTAACATTGTTTGAACAAGGATCCGACATGTTGGTAGACCCTCGATCCCCATCCAAAGTATTGGACATCCAAAGTGGCATGCATCAATTTGTTGAACAATCATACATAATTTCAGATTATATGACCAGAAAAACTCACTTGAACAGGGACTTGAACCCTCAGATTAAAAGTCTGATTCTCTTGTAGTAGAGTAGAGTGGCCTCTGCTGGCAACTTTATGTTATAACATGCTAAAGCAATGAAGAGATGTTGGTAGATCATTTCTTTTTTGGTTTTTAATCAACTAGAAGTAGGAAAAGGTTATTAGTTAATTTTTAGTACAATTAGAAATAGGAATTGGTTAAAGTAGTTTTCCCCCTAAAAGCAAAACTATCTAAACCAATAACTGGATCGAATTTTTGTAGTGTGCAAGGTCCCTTGATGTCTGAAAAAAAATTAATCATTTTTACCTGAAGCAATCGACCAGAAGTGAAATGAAATATAAAACGGATTGAACATGTTGGTAAATGTCTTGGCCTATGTTTATGCTACAGAATGTAATCTGTTTTATTATTAGTGCATTGATGAATGGAATCGTGGATGGGGTGGGTAAGAAGTACTATAAAGGCAGTGCAGTTGGTGTCAATGTTTAAAGCTATCTGTTTTATGAATATTTACAATGAGCCTATTAAGTATAATGTTGGCAATCTCGTCACACATTGCTGTGTGTTACCTTTGCCCAACAGACATAAGGCTCTTTAATTTAAAAAAAGAAAGCGCCTGAACAGGGACTTGAACCCTGCAAAAAAGAATAAACTGACCTCTGTTGGTCATTTCAGGTATTTCCTTTCAATTTCCTTGTATGGTGTTGTATTGGCCCTAGCCCCCAGGTGCCCAACCTGCGGCCCGGGGGCCACATGCGGCCCTTTGGGAGTTCTTTGGCTGACCTTTTAGTCCTCCCCTTGTGGCCCCTAAAACCTGTTATTGCATAGGGCATAGGAACTCCCCTGTCCGCTGATCCCCTGCTGACAGATTCTCGTCAGACTGGGAACTTCTTAGAGTGGGAAGAGGAGGAGAGGTGATAAACTTACATGATAAGCGTATGTAAAAGCCAATCAGTGACCCAGATGGCACCTGAGCAAGTCCCTCATCTCTCCTCTAGTGTTGGCAGGGGATCAGCGGACAGGGCCTAAGCTCCCACTGTTCCACCAATGAACAGGGGGTGATTGTATAATATATATTGCGGGACTTAACCTGAAAATAGGGCATATAATCTTTGAGCCTTTGAAAATATCTATGAGGCACATAAATATGCTTGAAGTATAAGTTAAGATGAGTCATGTTATTTAAAAATTAATATAGACTGAAAATGTTATGTGCAGCCCTTTAGTGATGCTGAGGGCCGCACTTATGGCCCTCCATATCAACTCAGTTGCCCACCACTGCCCTAGCCTGTGAAACAATTACATTTCTATTAGAGTTTTATGTGAGATCTGGTATGTAAGTATAAGCAAAGTTGGGCAAAATTAGTTTAAACACTACAAGCAAATGCTCAAGGAAGAGCAATTACCTTACAATGGGCTTAAGATTGCTCATAAAAGGTAAGCTTACTACATCTTTTCTAATACTAATCTGTTATTAATAATTACCACACAGTATTATTGATACTATATCGATTCCTTAAATGCAATTCTTCTGATTTATAAATTAACAAATTTATTGAAACTTGAAACTCGTATTGATTTCAGATAACCCTTACAGTGACCTCACTTTTTTCCCATGGTACTGCGCATGGCCAGCCATCTTTGTTGACATCACATGTCCTCTGGTAACCTGGACGACATGTGCAGTACTGTGGGAAAAATTTCCCTCGCTACTACACATACCCAAGAGCCTTTATCGTCATTCAGCTACTGGAAGCAGAAAGAAAATGGCTCTAGAAGACCTACTATAAGCAAGTTTAAGAAGAGAAGGACATTCTAGAATCAAGATGAAGTTTAAGAAAGAAGATTCTAGAATCAAGATGTCACTACAAGAGGATGAAGATAAAGAGGAAGATAAGGATGAAGATAGAGATAAAAGGCTGCCTATTTAGATTACAATTTTTATTTTAATCATATTAATAGACTGGATTGCTACAGGGGATCGGAGGCATTACATTTCTGTAAGTACACTATTTGTTTGTTAATGTATTTATTGTATTTATTTAGGTTAATTTCATTTTTTTGATACATTTTTATATAAAAGTTTTATTGTTTTGGGGTGATTGGTTTGGAAATGGGTAAGGGGTCAATGCGATCCCTGTACTCATTCCATTAATAGCTGTTGGGGCAGTTACATCAAATTTATTTAGTTAGTTGAAATATTGATTTGTCTGGCTTGCGGTTTAATATGTAACAATTTATGTAATTATTAAATATAAAACTGTTTAGGCGGGATTATACGGGATTGATGTTGTTATTACAGATAAAAGATGTTTATTGTATTTTGAAAGTGTGATGTTTTTTTCTTTTTTCATGGGCTTTTGATATCACCAATTACCATATATACTCAAGTATGTGTATAGGAATCAAAATGTGTTGAAAAAAAAAAAATCAGATTATACTTGAGTCAAGAGATTAACCACACGCAAGAGGTGAAATTTTGAAGGGGGGTTGTGGATTCATTACAAAATGTATAGGCGATGGAGGAAAGGTGTATAGGAACACATGTCTAGCACATGTAGTTTTTGCATAAATTAAGTAAAAATATTTCAAACCGACTACAATATGAATTTAATTTATGGAAAAAATACTTTTTCTTTAAAATATTTCTACCACCCCTCCCTACTCCTCTAGTAATTTTAGAAATTTTTACAATTACCATATTTATCAGACCGCAAGATGCTCCGTTGTATAGGAGGCACCTTATACATTGCCTGATGGCTGGGAAATATTTAGGCTTTTTCTCACTCTGCTAGCCTGAGCTCTGTGCTCTGACTGACAGAGGCGGGAAGCTGATTTTGACAACCCTGGGTGCCCAGTGTAAGGGTAGTTAGTTAAAGCACTCATAATATAATATTTTGCCAAAAGTGTTGGGACCCCAAATACTTCTACATCAAGAGGTGTATATAGTCAAGCATTTGTAAAATAATGGGTTGCTCTCAGAAGCTCAGTGAATTCCAACGGGGTACCGTGATGTAATGCAATAAGTTCATTTAAAATATAAAATTTCAATGTGCTATTCCCTTGCTGCTAAATATTGCATGGCCAACTGTTACTGGTGTTAAAACAAAATGTGAACAAGTAAGAACGGTAACTTAGCCACATAGTGGTGAGCATCATAAAATCACACTGTAGAGTCACAACATACTGAGGCAAACATTGCTTCAGGCCTCCACACTTCATATGGCCTTGGTAGATATCAGAGACATTGTACTTTCCTAACCTAATTAATTAAAGTGTAAAGTTTTGTAGAAGTAATATTATGGTGTGGGTTGATTTTGGGGTTTGGTTTTGGCACAGTCAGTTAAAATTTTGGACAATTTAATATGGCAAGCATTGTGGAATCAGTTTGGGAAAGGCCCATACCTAGTCCAACATGACTGCACACGAGTGCACAAATCAAGGTCCATAAAGACACATATGAGTGTGTCTGGTGTGGGTGAACTTGACTAGCCTGCACAGAATTCTGACCTTAACCTAAAAGAACAACTTGGAATTAATGAAACTATAGAGTGCATGCCAAACCTTCTCATTAACCTTCTCATTCTACATTAATGCACACACTCCTAACCCTTGTTGAAAGCCTTCCTTGAAGAGTTGAGGCTGTTTAAGCTGCTAAGGGTGGGCCAACTCCCCATTAAAGCTTATGGATTAAGAATGGGATGTCATTAAAGTTCATGTGTAAAGGCCCCTCAATGCTACTGACACCATAGTGTACAATACAAAGCTTTTGTACCATTGTTCATTTTGCAATCTATCAGTTTCTTGGAATTAAACGTTTTATGGCTCCTTTTATTTATACTTCCTCTTCTGTTATTTTCTCATGTACTTGTCAAATACATTCACATTCATTATTACCCTCTCTAGTGTTTTAAGACAAACCCAGTTCATCCTCTGTTTGGGTTAGTCCTAAACGCTAGAGAAGTGGTAACTGGGAGAGCCTGATACACCCCCGGAAAGCTGCTACAATTCTCTAAATTAATGTACAATTTGCAATCGCCCAGAACGCTAGGTAGGATAACCACAATTTAAATTTGCTGTGCAGTGTAAAAATGTAATGCGGACTGTCCTCTTTTTTGTACACATCTAAATACTGACCAAAAATATAAATGCAACACTTTTGGTTTTTCTCCCATTTTGCATGAGCTGAACTCAAAGATCTGAAACATTTTCTAAATATACAAAAGACCCATTACTCTCACATATTATTCACAAATCTGTCTACATCTGTGTAAGGGTCCCACACACTTAACGAGTAGGGACTGCCAGATGAGCTGTGAAGAGCAACGTGATGATGTCATCATGCTGCTCTCCATCGCTCAGATTATCAGCGGGCACCCGTTGTGTGCCAGCCGTTAGTTTGAATGGGGACGCCGGTCCCCATTGAAACTAATGGCATCGGCCAGAGATTTACGGACATGTCCGTTCTCTGGCCGACTGAGCTTTGGGGGTGACAGGGATCTGATGCCCCATGTGGGCACTCACGGTCCGCAAACAATTTTGCAGTGGCTCGTTACGTGTTTGGGGACACTTTGTTTCTCCTTTGCCGAGATAATCCATACCCCCTCACAGGTGTGGCATATCAAGGTGCTGATTATGCAGGATGAGTTTTGCATAGGTGTGCCTTAGACTGCCCACAATAAAAGGTCAGTGTACAGTCCCTGACAAAAGTCTTGTCACTCCTCTATTTTGAAGAAACACCTGCTATTAACCTGACTTTTAATTAATCAATTGGTGTAAGAAATAGCTCATATGAAAAGCTTAAGCCCTCCCTAAATGATGTTTAATAAACTGAAATAAATTAGTTTCACTGAAGAAAGATTTATCATTTAATCAAGACAGAAAGGTCAAATTTCGGCAAGACAAAAGGTTTTGTCGCCTATACAAAAAAATGAACAACTTTGCTGCAAATACAAAAATATGTCAGCAAATTAAGTAGTGGTGTGAGATCTATGACTCCCATGAGCTTGAAGGACAGCATCCATGCGGTTTGGCAAGGATTCATACAATTTTTTTTGATAAAGTCATCAGGAATAGTAAAGAAAACAGTATTGTATGCTTCCCAGAGTTCATCAATATTATTTGGTTTCGTCTTCCATGCTTCTTCTTTCATCCTACCCCACATATGCTCAATGATGTTCAAGTCTGGTGACTGGGCTGGCCAATCCTGGAACATCCTGGATCATCTTCGCCTTAAGGAACTGTGATGTGGAGCTGGAAGTATGCGATGGATCATCATCCTGCTGCATAATTTGGCATTTTTATGGTTGGGAATATAAAAGGTAGCTAAGATTCCTTTGTATTTTAGACTATTGATGTTGCCTTCTGCAGATCTCTTGCACACCCCCATACTGAAAGTAACCACAGACCACGATTTTTCCTCCACCAAACATCACTGTTTTCTGGGTAAATTTCTGCTCCATGCGGGTTTCAGTAGGTCTCCTGCAATATTTGCGGCGACTGTGGTGTAATTCCACAGAACATTCATCTGAAATATCCACCTTCTGCCACTTTTCCAGCATCCATACTTTTAGCAGGCTGTGGGCCTTGGCAAATGCCACACGGTTTTACAATTGTCTTTTGTTTAGTGCTGGCTTATGGGTGCTGATTTAACCATGGAGGCCATTTTGAGACCGAGTCCGACAAACTGTTCTGGTTGAGACAGGGACTTCAGGTGACCAGGTCTTGTGGAGCTCTGTTGCAGTGGGAAATGGTCTGGCCTTGGATTTTCGAGCCAACAAACGGTTCCTTTTGAGCAGTTGTTTTGCAGGGTCTGCCTGACCTGGGCTTGTCAAAAACATTTCCAAATCTCTTCAAATCTTTTTTTTTATCCTCTGAACTTGACGCTGAGACGCATTGAAGGTGTCTGCCACATCAACAGTGGATCTGGTCTTCAGCCTTAAAATTTTAGTCTCAGGATGAATCTAAGGCATGTTTGCAGAGGTCTAGTTGCAGTTGATGTGAAGGTCTAGTGTACTGGATTCAATTCAATGAATTCATTGCATTAACCCAATTGATGTGAAAACTTTTAAAATCTTTTTTCTGGTTTTCCTGCCCTAAAAACTGGGTGCGTTTTATGGTCCGGTGCGTCTTATGGTCCAAAAATACGGTATGTCTTGGCAAAATTTGACTCAATGGCCTTTACCAGGCTGTGAATATTCAAATACTTTTTGTTGGTTTTGATTTGCACTGAAACATTTTTACTTAAGCTGTTAGGATTAAAACGACCAATTTCTTGTAACAAAATCTTGATTAGAAATATATTTTAGCGGCACTTCAGGTCAATTTGTACACAAGTGACAAGACTTTTGTCAGGGACTGTACATACAGCATCACAGTTTCCACAGATTTGATCATGCAGATCAAACACATTTCCTGCAAGTATACACAATATTGAAATGTGTGCAGTGTTCACTGGTCTATTAACAGCAGGGCCGTTTCTCACGTTTTGCGCATATTTAGGCGCATGGGGGGGGGGGTTGGCTGGTTTGGATTTATGCGTGCATGGTGGGGACCTATGTGTCAGCTTGTGTGCAGTGGTGTTGGTGAGAAGTGTTGGTTGTTCTCTAAAAGCACAGTCCGCCCCCCCCCCCCCCCCCCCCCGGCGTCAGCTTCACCACTACCAACCCCTTGCATAGGGCCCCTTTTTAGTGTCTCAGCACTGTTTATGCTTAAGTGTACAATCCAAAGTTTAAGGTAATGGACCTGGAAACAACAATTCTGGGATGTGATTAGGCTAATGATGTAGAGAGTCACCGCCCCCAAACTTTTTTCCCGATGCCCATGCTGCAGCCCCCACCATTATGCGGCCCTGGGCAACTGCCCATATTGGCTATGCCTAAAACTGGCTCCCATATTAAATAGGTAAAATAACCAATTATAAGAAAAAATACAATTTCATTAGAAGCAGTTATAAACCACATCAAATATCAGAATCTAAATCTAAATAAACAATAAACATAACAAATAAGTGTTTTCTTTTAAAGAATAAGTAAACATCTGATATCGTTTTTGAAAACTGTACATTTATTAGACATTTCATACAGACTTTACATGTTCCTGTGCACTTGGTATGAATCAAGTAATGAACATTCTCTGCATTTTACCAATTAAGAAAAGGACTCTATAGCAGTACATCGCTCTCATGTGGCACCAGTAACAGCCCATAATTATTTTAATAAACAACAATAGTTTGTGGAACCGGGTGCCAATAAGAAAACAAACAAATAGAAATAGGGCAGCAGGGGTTTAGAATTTATAAACGAAATAACGCGGACAAGTTAAGCTCTTCCGGCTATATTTAACATGGTAGTAGTCGCTAGAAGTCTTCCGTAATTTGGAAGCAGTCTCTAACAATCTTATTTTTGTTGTCACCAGTCTCTAGACGTTCTTCGCTCTAAAGAAACAGTCTTTAGTAACATCTTACAATTGTGTTCAGCGGTTCTCTTTAACTTGGCTGCAGTCTATAGTAGTTTAACCTTAACTAAAAGAAGTCTTTTGCAGTCATGTGTATCTGGGCAACAGTTTCTAGCAGTCCCTATTTACACATCAACAGTCCTAGGCAATAATTATAACCTCTCTGAATGATAGGAAGGTAACACATGTTGTCATCTAAGGTACAACCTTCTGCACCCCTAAACTGATAACTACGTATAACTCTAAAGGGTTAGAGTCCAGACCATTATTGTCTAGTTCCCTCTCCTATTTAACCTTCCCTAACTGGGGCTTTGATTCAGCAACATTAAATCAAAGTAATAATGTAAAAAATTCTTTATTATGTAGAAGGACTTAACATCATAAAAGTCAATCATAGAGCTCTCCACACATGGAGTTCCACAATATAAAAATACACAAAAAACATGAACACCAAATGTTTAAAATACATAATACCAATGTAAGACATCAACAGCCTGATTTACATTTGGTTTTTTGAGAAAACCTTTAGTAGATTTGCTCCGACACGTTTCGCCTTAATGAAGGCTTCATCAGGGAGTCATATAAGTTCGTCTAAAGGTTGATTTAGGCTGTCCAAAGGTGAACTTGTAATAGCGTTGGAGAGAAGGCGTCCCCACACTGGGTCACAGCGGAACCAGCGCAATTGAGCCTTCTAGCTGATCATAGACAGAGAAAACTATTGTCTCATCTGTCTACCGATGTAAAAATAGATCAGCTAGTTACCCCACCGGTCAACAAGCAAGGGTCGAGAGGAACAGCAAGCGGACGGTCCAAAGACCCACCGATCATGTAGACCAAGGGAGTGATATGTGAATGAAATCACAGACAAAGATGGAAGGCTAGGGAAGGTTAAATGGGAGAGGGAACTAGACTATAATGGTCTAGACTCTAACCCTTTAGAGTTATACATAGTCCTAGGCAATATTCTTAAAATTGAGCTTCAAATTGATTTTATTCATTAACAAAAGACTCTAATAATGTGGTAGTCTCTTTGGTTTTTATCTTTGTAGAAGTTGTCAACAGCCTCCTGTCCATTTCTACTGCAATCCTGAATGATGTGCTGAATGATATTCATTTCTATAAAGATATTCTTATTAAAGTATAGAAAGACACAGCTAATAACAAAGCCTGTTGGTATGTCCCCTCTGATTGGCCATTACAGGTACTGGGCAGCCCCGCCCCTTGTCTATGATATTAAATAAATCTAATAGTTAATCAGATATATCTATAGCATACAGGTAAGATCCCTAACTATAAAATATTACTATTTTTTGCAAATCTTTGGTACAAAGCTGAAGCTGCAAGTTCCCTGCGTCTAATGTTCATCCCTCCCAGTTTAAATTGTTTTCTTTGCTCTTTACCTTAGGGCCCATTCACACTCAGCATTTTAATTGGAACTTTAATTGGAAATTTCAGATATTTGTTATTGATCATTGTACCCAGAGACGTTTCTCCCACTACGCGAAGTATGCGGGCGCATAGGACCCCACACATGCATAATCGTGACCAAAAATATTAAATTCTGTGTGCAGAATCGCAACCAAAAATATTGCGCGGCTAATTCTAATAGCACCCTCCTGGGCTTCACAACTTTACTGATAGTAGCCCACACTGACCATGTGTTTTTTACTCTCCAAAAGACATCACCATCTTTGTTCACCATCTACTTCTACAAATTAGAAATGACACAGTCATGTAAATCTTGATGTCTGTGTTCACATGTACACACACATTACCACTGGATACTAACTCTGTACAAGGTAGTCTGATTACTGGGGGGGAATGCTTCCTTCTACCAGCAGCAGAATGATGCCATCATCAACCAAAGGCAAAGTCATTGTAGTAACTGTACTTCCGTTTTGGATTGGCTCAAAGTATTGAACCAAATGCATATCAGTTTGACAGCTAGCATTTTCATAAAGTCTGTATGTGCAGCACCTAGCACAGTTTTTTAATGCTAAATATGGAAACTGGTCCTTCATACACAAGTTTTTAATCAAACACATAAAATCCATGTGCCAAGAAATTTAAAGCAAAACCTTATCTTTAATCTTATAATACACCAGTATCTACCCTGATTTATCTGTACACTGTGAGCACATTATGTTTCAACTTTAATTTGTTAAACTACATAGAAAAAAAAAGCTTATTCAAACCAAATGCCATCACTAAATTTAAAAAAGAAAGGGAATTCTTGTGTAATTTCTTGTACAGAGGTTCAGTAATACAAAGTAAAGTGGTGGTTTATCATAAACTTTATTGAAGATATGCTTGTGATAAAGTGCATCTAATCTAACGCTAGCCATACACACCTTAACCTTTGTTCTATTGATTTTCTTTACTTGATCAAATATGGACTGTCACATTTTAATATCAATTGAAGGTACTCCACCACACTGTGTTATTGATGCAAACTTAATCCTTAAATACGATTTATTTTCTAGTTATGAAGATAACTGTGCACATGCTCCATAAAACGATCAGATACAAATCCATCAAAGTATCTAAAAAATCCATCACATACTTGCACAATTGACTAAAATTTTCTAACATAACTGACTGCAGCTCTTATGATTTTATGCTCTATTTCCATCACTTTTGACCAACTGTGTCAGTAAATAGGATTCATTTTTCAATTGGTGTCCAACTGAAGAATACATCATTGTATGACCTCCTGAAAAAAATACGCAATAAAAAAGGCAGATATGGACCGCACAAAAAACAAGATCGGCCTGTGTGCTTTGAGTGCAGAATTTAAAGCTAAACTCCAACCTAAACTTTCCTTCTCTACTATTGCTCTGTAGGCTGTATACTGTGAGCATCTCACAACGAGCACTAGACTTTGCAAGAAAGGTTCTACTAATGACCAAGTTGGTGGACAAAGAGCATTCTGATTCTTTGCACCCCCGTTTTACTGTCTCCTGCCAGCCACTTTCCTAGACTGCATTTCTGTGATGAAGGCTGGGCATCATGTTTTACAGTATGTACTATATACAGTGCCCTGCTTGCCAACCCTACCCGCTATTACCTTCTGCAAGCACTGATACATAATGAAAACATCATTGGGTCACCTGGACTGTAATGAAAATGAAAAGTATAAATGTAATTAGCATAAAATGAAGGGGGGAAAGAGGAACCAGAAATACCAACATATTAGCAAAAATTTTGCAAAGGAAGCCTGAGTGTTATTTTTCTTTACTCTACCCCTAGGTCAAGTTTAAAAACTCAACGTAAAAGATACTAAGATACTAAGCGGTAAGTGGTTTAATCCCAGCAATTGAACAAGTAAAGGTAACACAGGACTGTGAAAGCAAAACTTTTTTTAGAGATTACCATAATTGATACAGCTATTGATTGGAGGATTTGAAGGGGGTGGGGGGTTGTAAAATCTGCAAAATGGAATTTTTACTTTCAAAGTGTTTAAGTGCTCTTCAGTAGACTGTCCTGGCTCATAGGTTTTTCAGAATCCTGAGTGGTTCATGACCAGAAAAGTAACATTGTAGCAGCATATTTTTAAACCTTACATAATGGCGATTAAAAACATGACAACTGGGACTTAAAATCCATCAGTCTCTTCTGCAGTTGTTTTGTTCCAGCAACTCCAATATCAGTCAGTGGCCTTTTTCATTGCAACGCTGTGATTCCTGTGGCATCAATTTTGGTCTGAAACAATAGATATATGTTTGCAAGGCATTAATCAATATATTCAGTCAGATAACAATAAAACTTAACATGAGTTATTACCCTTTACAGACCCATCTCAACTTGCTTACACCTTTAAGGCCCACAAACACGTGTCGGATTCGCACCGGATTCCGGCACGGTCGATTCCGGGCGTGTGCACGCGAAACGATCGTGCCGGAATCGCATGCAGCCCACCTGGTCCGATCGCTCGCGTCCGATTGATCAGGGGCTCAGAATCGGATCTGACGGAGAACCAACATGTTGGTCTTTCTCATGCGATTCTGGCCAGATCAGGGGGAGTTGCCATTTGTGAGGTGGTCAATCGGACACGGATCCGTCCCGGAATCCGTTGGACAAGGTGGTATGCTGCTGCTGATACTCTTAATTGGCCGATTGATCACACCTGCGATTCTCGGCAGAATCGCCGGAATCGA
>CM070038.1:41028797-41039114 GCA_036250615.1 Ptychadena robeensis | reverse complement strand
TCGCCGGGTTCGCGAACTTTTGCGAATGTTCGCGTCCACCGTTCGCGAACATCAAATTCCAGGTTCGCGCCATCACTACTACTGAACACAAAGCCCTTACTAATAAACATGTAAGAAATTAGGAGGAGGGAAGCAAAATGGGGGCTAGAGTTGGACTGGTGGGGTTACTTAGAGAGAAGACAAGAGAGAACAGGAAATGAGAGGACAGAAGTTATTTAGGAGAAAAGATAACAATAAAGAAAAAAAATAAGAAGCATTGACATGAAAGGGGAATAAGAAGGGGATGAGAGAGACAAGAGAAGAATAGAGAGGAGAACTGTCGTAACACAAGTTCAACGTTAAGGTGTTAAAGAAGAGAGGCATTGGGGGGCATAGGGAAGGGTAGGGGGTTGCATAGTAGAAAACATATAATCAAGGGAAACAAATGGGAAAAAGAGAAGAAAAAGTAAAACAGAGTGCAGACAAGGGGTAGATGAAAGACAAAGGATGATCATAATATTGGGGTAAAGATAAGTTTTTGAGAAGCAAGACCAATACCCTTCTTCTACATTACCTTGGCATTGAACAGATAGAAATCTGCCACTTGGACAGTCACTAGGAGAGAAGGAAAAAATATTGTTATTAGAAATATTGCTCAAAATGCATTTTGCACTTGGAAAATACAACGTTGTATTTGCAAAAGGAACTTCGGAATTTTTTTTTAAAGTTGAAATATGTGGCTGGTTTATTTAGTCAAATCACACAAAGACTGTCATAGTTTCATCCTCCCCACAAATACTACAAGGGTGAAGTTTATGATGATACACTGATTAAAAAGTTATTAACAGAGACTCACCATACTGTAAGAACATCTAGAAGTCTTTTAGCACTGGTCAGCTGTGATCCCTGGACACAAAAATATCCTGAGGTTCCGTTGCTTCCTGCTGTATCCACTGGAAGCTCCTGATAAGTCATAGATCTGATAATACAAAAAGTTTCTGTGTCACCAACTGAGAGAAGGAAAGAGTGCAAAGCAGACTACTTCAGAATAGGAGAGACAGATAGTACAGATACAGTTCAGGGTATTTCAGAAGCAGGAGTCCTCCAGTAGTTCAGGGTATTATAGAAGAGAAAGACAGATTAAGGAGAATAGATTTATACCACTGCAGGAAGTGTCAAGCTAAATTACCTGCACACACTGTCAGTGGCGGCGCCAGAGGGGTGCTTGGGTGTGCTTAGCACCCCCAAAATCCTCGTCCAGCACCCATGTTGTACATGGAAATCAAATTTTTTGGGAGGGCAAGCTTTCCTAGCACCCAGGTAGCACCTTCAAAAAAAAATGGCTGGAGCCACCCCTGCACACTGTACAATTCCAGCCCAACACAATCTACTGTGATTGTTTGCCCAGAACCGGGCTTAAAGCGTAGGTGGGAGGGCAGCTTGACCAGCAGGACTGGTCTTGGAATGGAGTAGATGATGTAGGAAAGGGGGGGGGGGTGTTCTAGGTGGGCAGGCTCAGGAAGTTTGATAAGGAAGGGTCAGCCGTGGGCCTTTTCAGATCTGGATTTTCAATCACCCTTCCTCCCTCATTGGTTGGACTGGATATTTGGGGTATTATGTGTTCTGTAACATGTTTTGTTTTGTTTATTTTGTAACAGCACAGTTCAACAGAAATCGGACTAGAAATCGGAAATCGGACTATGTTACGGTATTTAAAGTCATTCTATAAGGTAAGCACCAAGCTGGTAATAAAGGGCTGGTGGATGGTACGGTTGGTGGAAGGAACTCAGAAAAAGTTGGTGGCACTGTCGGGGGACACCCCTTTAGCTTTTTTAAATTGTATATAGGCTGTGGCCATGTTTATATATACATTTACACTTAAAATTACATATAAAACTTTTCCAAAGAGTATATTATGGTCTCTGTTGTTATTTGTATGAATGAGGTGTGTTTAAGTCCAAGACAAAAGGGCTCAGTACTCCCTTGGTCATGCTCAGTATCTAGTGTGTGTGCGCAAGTGTTGGCATTACCAGGGGTGAACTTTTTTAGTGAGCTTCTCGCATGAGTACCAGAAGTTGGTGTTTGGTACGCACATCATATGTAGCGTGGTTTTAATAAGTGCCGTCTTCCTCACTGTCACCCTCACTATCCTCTGCATCAGCTTTCTGCATGGTAGGTTCTGCTGCAGATGGACCTCCCTGCTCCTGATTGAGCCTCCGATTAGCTGTCTCCATCCACCATCCATAGGTCACCAGCTGGCTTTGGGTCAAATGTAACTCTCACAGTACAACACGGTTTCACCCCCCAGATCTCATACTTCAGTAGTGCAGCCCTTAACTTTTCTGGGTTAGTAACTAACCCCTGAGACTACCTTTCATAGTCATATTTCAACTGTCAACATTCCAACAGTGCTTTTCTCTTGTCAGATTTTACCCTATGGGGTCCGCAGCAGGGAAAAAGATGCATCCCTATTCTAATAAATGGGACAGTGTCCATTCTGCATTATCTAAGTGGCATGCCTACGGTGCTGATATGAAGCTGTGGAATGCCATATCTTCATTAAAGCGCCTTCACTGCATCTTTGATGTGGCAGGACCACACCCTAAACTGTTGTGGGAAATCCTCTGGGAAATATTCGGGTGCATGTCTTTTTTTGGCCAGCTCAGGGAAACGGCAGTGGTCTCATGGCCTTCCATATGCCTACTTTTACCCATCAGAACTCAAACAACCTTAAAAGTCCAATTTTTTTTTGTAATTTTCATTTTAAATGTTTCCCCAATTTCACACCCCTAACTGCAACCTTTCATGGTTGTTAATGTTTCCCTGAGGTTATGCAAGTGACATACATTTTACAATAAAAACTGAAAGAATTTTGGCAATCCAAAAATGTTACTAGTACAGTGATACAGTGAAGATTTTTTTACAGGTATTGAATGTGTTTGAGTTGCAATACTAGTTTCTATGTGTTGGATAACAAAAATATTGGTCCGCATAGCTGGCTTTTCACCCCATTTGCCTACTGGCAGACCACTTATGTGCACCCCTGGGCATTACCTATTTACTTATTTGGCAAGACAGATCTATTAAGTATTTCAGGAGAAAGTTAGGTACAACAGGAAAGCAGAGTACTCCGGCTGTGCCAAATATTTTAGGAAAGTCCACCAGCAGCGCAGAGTATTTGAGAAGACAATATTTAAGAATAGGTAGGAGGTTAGTTCTTCATCAAAGCAGAGTATTTCAGAACATGTTGGCTTGAGGAAGAAGCATTTTCAGCATCCCCGAATTCTAGTAGAGGAGAGTGGACTAAAAGAAATAGTCTATTACCTCATCAACCCCATCTCTTCACAGCTAAGTGTTGCCACTGCAGCATTGGAGATGGATGAGCAAACTAGGCGCCAGGTCCGGTCCTTTTCATCATACACTGTGAGCCTGTGATCCGGAGAACTCACCTGGACTGAGACAATATTGAAGCAAATATTAACACTACAGACAAAGTATTGGCTCCTAAGGTAATCCCCTCTTTGGACAAGGAAGAATTCAGTATCCACTACTGCTGCCCTAGTCCTCTTTTATGCAGAAGATCATTTATAGTGATCCCATCAGTACAGGTAACTAAAGGTAGACAAAAGTTGTTTCTCCCTGGATGAGGAATTACCTATGTAGATGTTTGATGTCTCATTCTTCAGAACATACGTCACTGTAAAACAGACAAGATGAGGCATACCAATAAATGATATGTTTATAGCCCAGTCATTGATGTTCACATATAAACATGGTTCATATATTATTTTGATAAAGTTTGCAAAGGTCTATATGATTATTAAATAGAGAAGGTTATTTAAATATATTTCTTATAAGACCCTTATATTGCAGTTTAATCCATATTTTTATAAATTATATAAAATACATTAGTTGGCCACTAGAAGGAGATAGCATCCAGAAGGAGCAACAAATCTCTAACTGCAAAGTATAGGAACAGCCAGCTCTGCCTTCTTCAGCCCAGGCTCAGTGTCAGCACTCTTCATACTCTAGCACTGCTGTACGGGGAAGCAGGCTGGATGGATTTCTGCCCAGCTTCTAGCGTGTTCGGATTCACATGCTGGAAGCTGGGGAGAACGGCTACAAGGAGGTCCCCATTGAACGGGAATCGATGTGGCCATGTGGTGCACATTGATTTCCGTTTAATTGATCCCCAATCAATCATGTGATGTCACCATGCTGTGATTGATCGGGGGCCGATTGCATTGGAATTTACCCGTGTATGGCTAGCTTAACTAACACATTTATAAGTCACATGTAACTAACATAGGAGAATCTTTTTATTTGGGGAAGCCAATTAACCAACTGCATGTCTTTGGAGTGTGGGAGGAAACCGGAGTACCCGGAGGAAACCCACACAGACACTGGAATAACATACAAACTCCAGTGCAGAGTAGCACTTCCAAGTCCAGGATGACTGAACTAAAAAACAGGCTAATACATTTGTAAATATATTAATACTAAATATAAAACACATATGTGTACAAAAACACTTAAAATGTAAAATCAAAGAACAAAGCAGGAGTAGCCTTACCTACTGCCCAGATTGTGATTCCGATTCCAGCCAATGAAATGAAAATACAGATAGTCATTCCCAGAATCCTCAGGGGGGTCCAGTGACAACCTTTACCCACTGTCAGCCAAATGAAAAGTTTCAGCTAGTTCAGTAAATGACTTTATGACTTTAAACAGAACATTGTACACTGCTATATGTAACAAATTAGTTTCATTTGTCTAGTTCAAGCCATTAAGTTATCATATATGATCTGATCTTTTAAATCGGAGCTGTCTCAAATCTTGTTCAATTTAAACCTCAACCATTTAATAACTTAATCATTTGGGGACCCTGCTACCCTGTTTCCCCGAAAATAAGACATCCCCCCGAAACTAAGGCACACCCGAAGATACGGTACTGTAACTCTGGACAAGGGGGATCAGAGGGAGCAATCAAAATGACACAGGAGGATCAGAAGGGGTTACTTAAATAGTAATCCCCCCCTCTTCCCCCTCTGATCCCCCCTGTGTCATTTTAAGCGATCCCCCACCCTGATACCCGAGTGCTGTATTCTTCTTCAGGGAAAGATAAGACATACCCCAAAAATAAGACATGGGCATCTTTATGAGCAAAAATTTATATAAGACATGTATTATTTTCGGGGAAACACGGTACTACGGATGTCCTGTTATAAGGTGACAACACTCGAGGCGTGTCTCCCAGCTGCAGATCTTTGTGGTCACCCCACATTTAACAGATATGCTACACTGTTGTCGCCATAAGGCTATGTTCCCACTAAGACAATTAATCCTAATCAATGGGGGCAAGTCCATTGAAAGTAGTGTAAGCGATTCTGCAGGCGATTGAAAAACGCCAGCTCAGGCTATTAACCGTCTTAGTGGGAACATAGCTTAAGGAAAAAATTTTTTTCCATTTACTGCTGGCGTGGCCCATAGGCAGAATATGAGACTGCAAGAGATCAGGAGCAAGGAGACACACCAGAAGAAGAAGAATTAACAAAGGCAACAAGCATTAGTTGTAAAATTTTTATTTATTTTTCTTTTAAATGTGGTTTCAATATTCTCATTGTATAGCCAACTTAAATCTATAATCTATGTGTCTTTAATCAATCATTTTTTTTCGAAGTTCCACCAAAATGATATATAACTCACTGTCTTTTTGTACCATCTCTGAGGACCGATCATGTAACATCACAGTAATGTAAATAAAGATCCGGACACCCTGGAAATGAGATGTTGATTAGTACCTGTAATTGACTCCTCATAAGACCTCTTTGTCCCCCCTAGCCCCCTGCCTGTCCTCTCATTAGCTGCCTTCAATTACAATACTCAAGACAGCTGAGTAAAAACCTTTATCTTCATAACTAGAAAGGAATCAGGTTGGGGGCATCAGTTTTGCATCTATTACACTGTTAGAAACATTGACTGATATTAAGCTAGACAGGGATAAACCTTTGCACGATCAATCTCAAGCTGGCCATACATCATTGAACGATCACTCGTAATGTAGTGACACATCACCGAATGATGCCCACCACCTCTGGCAATAGATCCCTGGATGATATCAAGGGTCCCCATCCAAAGTAATGCCGATCGAACAGGGATTTACCAATATGTTGGATCCCTGTTTGATTGATTTTTCTATGGAGCAGGTCGATTGCTCTAGGTGGGCTATGTTCGATTCCCGAATAATCCGCATGAACGTGCATCGTGAAATCGAACGCTAAATTGACAATGTATGGTCAGCATTAGATTTGATCTACTTGTGAGATTAAAATATTGGCTGCCAGTCTAAAATAGATCATACTACCATATGGTGTAATCCCCAAGTGTCCAATCTGCGGCCCAGGGGGCCACATGCGGCCCTTTTGGCGTTGTTTAGGGGCCCCCCTAGTTTCTTTACTTGCCCCCAAAACCTTACTGTTAATGCATAGGGAATAGGAACCCACCTGTTCGACAATCCTCCACTGATGAGTCCTCGCCTGTAATCTTCTTACAGCAGTAAAAGGAGGAGAGGCCAGGGAATCTTCTTATACCATGTGTAGTGGTCACAAGCTGACCCGGCTTTCCTAATCAACTTTGGTGTTCCCACATCAGAAAAATTGGCAATGTTGATCAGGAAAACCAGGTCTACATATGAGCGCTGCACCCAGGGGCGGGGGGTGGATGCTGTCAGGTTTTGACTGCCTGACGGAATATGGTCCACTTTCTTCTGGCATCTGTCAGCAGGGGGTGGGGCTGACTCTGTGTTATGTGCGGCCCCTCAATGATGCCAAGGGCCGCACTTGTAGCCCTCCATATCAACTCAGTTGTCCACCACTGGTGTAATCGATTGAAATGACATCTGTTCCTTTCCTTAGGTCTCTGCGTATGCTCCATAGTACCATCAGATTGAAGTACCTAGAAAGCCTGTCAGGTACTTGTACGATCCACTGAAATTTACCAACAAGTCCAATCACGTTTTGTTTGCTTTTATGTTTGGTTTTAATCACTTTTGGTCTATCAATTTAGGTAAGAAAGACTTGTTTTCCAAACGATCAGATTCAACTGTTGATTGTAACGAAGATTGAATAGAAAAATGGATTGAAATTGATCAAGTTGGGCACACAGCATATCCAAAGTGTGCAAATTACATCCAATGAATAGGTTTAAGGCCTTAGGGTAGGTTTCCACAGCAATATGGGTTCCATCGATACCCTCTGTGTTAGGCACATTCCTTGATGGGGATGTCAACGTAGCCCATCTATTTTACATGCCTGCCGCACCTCCTGTTTCCAGGGAGTTGAGCCGATCCGATGGACGAAAGGTTAACGTAGTGTCAACTTCTAGCCAGCAGGCCGACATCGACATCCTTATCAAGAAATGTGCCTAACAGGGGGTGTCGATGGAGCCTACAATGCCGTGGAAACATACCCTTACACAATGGCCATTACCAGAAACTTTGCACTTTTTGGGACAGGAATGAGAACTGCTCATGTAATAAGGCCAAACAACATACTGAGGAAGGCTTGGGAGAAATAGTAGGCATGTGATTCACCATTCACCATTCTGGGTCCTTCCAACACCACCACTTCGTTTTCAAGTTACTACTAAGCCTTACTCTTTCTGGACATGAAGTACCACCCACAATATTTAACAGTCCCATACTTTAGCTACTACTGGCAAATGAGACCACATTACAGGACGCACAGCTCAGCTTAGTTCTGGTCTTTTTAGAAAATGAGGTCCTATATACAGCACAGGCCTAAGATCATAGGTCCATTGTTTATGATTCTCACAATGCCCTTAGATTTGACAAAGAGTTCAGATTTGGCAAATTACACAATTTAGGAATAACAATTGAATTGATTGCTATTGCTCATATTCTTGATTGCGTGGGTAGCTGTTTAAATGAATTCCCAGAATAGATTTTTTAGCTGGTTCTAAATCCAACTTTTTAAGCAAAGCCAACTATCTTACTGATTTGATCTTCACTATAAATGTTATTAAAACCTGTCTTTCATGCAACAACTTGTTTTCAGTATTAAAGAATTTAAACAGCAATGCCAAAGGCTACAACAAATCACCTATGGGCGCAGCTATGAAAAGGCATTGAATCTCTCCATGCATTTCATCCCTTCTACACCCTGCAGGCAGGATCGTGGGCAGGAACAGGTATGAAAGCTCGCTCACCTTACTTGATCTCCGCTGCTTGCTCCCCCTCAAATCTCAGCCGAGGAGGCCGGGGGTCTTCGGCGACCATTCCACTGGAAAGAGAGAGAGACCAACATGAGAAACAGAAGATAAGCTGATAAAAGTGATGACAACAGGCAGTCAGCGGGCAAAGTGACAGCATTGTCTACAGGAGAGGACAGAAGGAATGAGACCTGAAGACAGTGGATGGGGGGACCAGACAGAAACAAAGTGAGAATGAACTTAGGAAAGTTTCAAATGGAAATGTCTGCAGGAACCTGAAAGCAAGGCGATTGTATGGAAGAGAAACACAAGTCGCTGTAAATCCAGAGGGGATCAGGTACGGAAGGAATTACAAGTGAAGACACAGAGGGGGGAGAAAGATGAGAGGTGGGACGGCAGCAGGGGAGGAGAGAACAACGCACACCTGACAACACCACCAACCCATCCCCCTTTACCTAGAAGGGGACGTTTCCTGGTCACCTGATATCACACAAAGTAGAGATGATACCTGTATGAGCTAGGCTGTCTATAGAGCCAAAAGCATTTGTAAAAAGCACTATGTTTATTTGGGCAACAACAAAAAAATCAAGAACATTTCCTAATGACAACAAAATCAAGTAGCTTTCACACAAGTCAGCCCTGTTCACATTTTGGCTATATGATGTCAGATCATCCAATTTATTATCTAAGATTTACATTAATAATAAAAGCCAACTGGGACATTAAAACATTCTGTAATTTTACAAAAGTTCAGGTAAATATCGTACAGTCACAAAAACAATGTTTTCACCTTTTCATCATCAATACACAAAACGTCACTTTTGAGCCCGCATTTTTGTGAATCATTACAGAATATTTGAGGATAATTTTCACAAAATCAAAAGGCAGATCACATGAAAAATCCAGTATATATTTAAGCGATTAGTTTAGGCGCTAAGTAAGCATTACACCAATATTTTCTATAAATTTGATGTTAGATTTGATCAAGATATATAGTTGCACAAGAATATTTTTAAATCGACAGCCCGCAGCCTCTCTGCCCCCCTCCCTGTGATGTGATGGCAAGTGTTCACTAGAGCCATCTTAAGGCTGAGATTGGTATTGCAGGGAGACTGAAATTAAAGCTCAATCACATAAAATAGCTGCACAAACAACTTCACTTTATCATGTTTATACTACTACTGTAAAAGTAAAATTTTTTAGATTGCCAAAAAAAATGTCAGCTTTTATTGGTAAACGTTTACAATTTATGTCAGTTGGATAACCGCAGGGTTGCAGTTAGGGGTGTGAAATTTGGAATGTAAATTACTAATCCAAAAATATGTAAGAGTATAATCTGACAAGAGAAAAGCAATGTTGGGATGTTGACAGCTGCAATATGACTATGAAAGGCTTGTCCCCACTTGCGTGGCCATTGCTTGCGGCCATGGCCGCTCATGAGCTTTGTTTAGCTGCGAGCGGCTGGCGACTTGCAGGACCACTCCATCCCGTGGCCAACTTTGCTTGTGGACAGTGAAGAAGCTCACTAAAAATGTTATGTGCACCCCTAATACCATGTAAAACTTTTAGTTCAGCATCATTCAAGACCTTTTCTCTGTTTAGCATATTTAATAATAAGTATGACGTAACGATCAAAATCACTCTAATATCCCTCCATGCACCTATTCATTAGTAACCAGTAGTGATGGCCGACCATCGGCTGTGTCCGTCCGCGAACAAGTGGATCGAACTTTTAAAAGAGTCCGCCGTCGTTGTTTGTCATGAACCTCTATGTGTTCTTTATCAACTTTTGAAGGCTGGCCCTTCCTGACTAGTGATGGCCGAACTGCCGTCAAGGCGGAAAGTTCGGCCGCTAACATGCATGTTTGCCCTCCTTCTCGCCAGCGAGCGTTACGGGTGTTCGACTCGCCCTGTTCACCGGTGAGAAGGAGCTCTCTATTCTTCCTCCGGTGGGATCAGGAGCAGCGAGATCTCACCGCAGGAAAAATCTTTGCACTGAAGCCCGGGTGAAGCCTGAGTCTTTCAAGTCTTTCAGTGAAAAGCCGGCTCGTAAATAGAGATGGGCGAACACCGGCCTGGAGTGTCCGCGAACAGGGCGGGTCGAACTTT
>CM070038.1:40986401-41028697 GCA_036250615.1 Ptychadena robeensis | reverse complement strand
ATGCCGAGTTCGCGGCCGAACTGTTCTCCGGCGAACAGTTCGGTCCATCCCTACTCGTAAACCTGGAAGTGACGTCAGTGACGTCACATCCGGTTAGCACAACCAGGAACTATGCGTTCTAGGTCCCTAGAGGTGGGGAATTTGAATCTTCCCGCGGACGGCAGACTTTTTTTTAAGTCCGACCTGCCCATTTGTGGACAGACATGGCTCAGCCATCACTATTCCTGACCAATGTTCGTTCAAGAGCTGTTCTGTATAACATATAGAAAACTGGAAACAATGTTACTGACAACAGACAGAAAGCACAAGAAATATTCAATATTGTAGATCTACCAGACCAAAATGAAGAAATTGCGAGTTCAAGGGTTTTTATAAACTAAACATATTTATAAAGCTGATCGCTGTGTGCCTACAAATAAATGTTTTTCACTTGCAGAGTTAATAAATGATAGAAATGGCTGAAACATTTGCTACCCTCTCGGCCACCCAACAATGCTTTATTGTACAGGGCGGGATGTCTTTCAAGGAGAAGAGATTAAAGATACTTTCCTGCATTTCATTAAAACAAGTGTACAATGGAATTAATTAGAATGGGGATTAGGATGAGCACTCAAATTTCAGAGGAAGAGGGATGCCAACTGGAGAGGGAAATCGTGCCAGTCAAACAGCTGGACAGGAAGAAACAAAGAGTTAACATATCATACTCGTCATGGCTACATGCCTGGGTGAAGAATTAATAAAGATCACAGCGCAAGGCTAAATCAACAGAGACGGAACTAGAAATATTTTCTTTTATCCAGAGAGGAAGGCTAGAATGCCGTCAGATTTTTAATGACAGGCTGCCAAAAAACTCACCAAGCAATCGCCTAACTAGGGATCCTGACCAATAAATCACGGAAAATCAACCTGACCAGCTGATCACGATTGCAAGCTTCTCCATGAATTCTCTCGCAGTTCTTTTTCTGGGTATCATCCCTTCCCCAAACCACAGTTCATTAATATTTACCTCCCTGGCAGTATGGTTATTTATTTATTACTTTGTGGTTGTTGAATGCAGCATGGGAAATTTACAATGTCACCTGTTTGGAGTTCTTCCAGGTCTTGCTCCCAGTCCATGTTGATGATGCTGGGGATCTGTGAACATTTGACCACTTTTAGGGCCTGTGTCCATCAGGCATCATGGATTCAAACTACTGCCCAATGGAAGGCGCAGGCAGGATTTACCTGTGTTTAGGGTACATTAAGTGCTGTGTTATTATTAACAAAGCGTCAAAACGTGCCCCGGAAATCATTAGGCACATTTGGACTGCGTTACACTGATGTATCCATTGGTAGCCAATGGACAAGTGCACAACATTGTCTAGGACAACCGTCTGTGTAAAGCATCATAACTCATAGGGGATTACAGGCAGCATCCTCTCTGTGCTAAATGCAGAGATTTCAAGCCCTTAAGCTGGGAACAGACGGGAAGATTTCCAGTCGACTCCCAACCCGATTTTGGCACTAGTGTCGAGAATCGGCCAGCATCCTTTGTGTGCCGACCATTACGAACTGATGGGATCGGGGCAAAATTATCCGTCATGTTGGATCACTGAAGTGGTTTAACACTTCTGTATATAGCTAATGCTATAGTATGTATTCCTAGTCTGGCCATACGTGGTGTAATATAGGTGTGCACAGCTTTAAGTAATGTATATATTTCTGTTCAGAAGCTGCCAGGGGTAAGGTAATGGTTCTCTTCCCGCTCATTTGCTTTTCTCTTAGTGTACCATTCCTATTCTGCCTGGAGACTCTTTACCCCCTCCTACTAGGCAGAGGTTATAAATTCACTTTTTTGGATTTCTCCCTGTTCAGTGTGGAGCTTCTTACCAGCTGCTTACCTAGGAGCGCTGTGCTCCCTTCTCATACTGGGTTCGTCCGTTGGCCATCCACTGTGCCTGGGAACTACGATCCCCATCCGTGGCGAATGAAAGGGATCCCTTTGAACCAGAGCAGTCCTTTTTTTTTATCTTGCCCAAGCGGATGGTTTCAGATCACCAACTGGTGTCTAGAGTTAAGGCTATGATCCCACTTAGGATGTGCCTGCAGGCAATGGGCAGGCGATTGACCAGGCAATTTTCACCAGCGAAAAAAAAAAATGCCACCATTGTAAGAAAAAATCGCCTCCATAAAGAATGAATGGATGCGATTTTTGATCACCTTCACATGCAATCACAAATCGCCTCCATTCATGTTCATGGGCGGAAAATAATCTCGACCACTGACCGCTGGCGGTCAGAATGCAGGGAGCCCCAAACGCGGCCCCAATCGCAACACGCCAAGCCCATTGAAACTAGTGTAGGCGAATGGCAGGTGATTTTGCCGATGATTGAAAATCACAAGCGCAGACGATAAATCGCCTAATTGGGAACATAGCCTAAGGGAGACGCAGGCTTCCTCCCCTCTCTACCTTCCTTGAAACCATTAGGCTTTTCTGACCACTGGACTGCTGCTGATATCCCCTGAGATCCTGGGTAAAGGCCCCCATACACCTTACAATCTTTCCATACAATTTCTGTACAATCAAATTTTGCTTTACCAAAACCATGTAATATGAGGAGCTTTCTAATCCTTCCAATCACTATGCATTCTATCAGGCCCTTATACTACACAGTTGTTGGTAGATCTAATGGAGATTGAATGGATCGATCTTAAGGTGTATGGGGGGCTTAAGAAATTCATCAGCCAAATCCCCAGTGATGTGTTTGCAACTTAGCTCCCTGCCAATCCCCCTAGATGTGTTTGCAACTTAGCTCCCTATGCTTTAACCCCATCGCTGCCTTAGGTGATGGTGACAGCCGGTACATACTACTCCTTTAGCAAACAGTTAACCCCTACCGGATGCTTGGGCATTCTGTTTATTCCTTGTGTGCAAGCCGTGTGATAGTGATTGAGCATAGGACATCCGAATAGAACCTGGTCATGCACTACACTACAAACCATGACACTACAAATATACCCAGAGCATCCACCAGGAAGCAACCATGCATCAATATTCCAGTTACACAATAATCATAAACCATGATTAAGAGAAGAGTTTCATAGACCCTACTAAGGCTTGAGAGGACCACCTATAAATGGACCAAGCCCTCTGCTTATGTTTTCTCATCCTTTATTTCTATATGCACAAGCATTTAATGTTCCTGAATTCCTATCTGATGAACATCATATTCTGCAATAACATATCGACAGGTGTTCTAACCCTTCCCCACTAAATCTAAAACAATTTTTGCTGGGCATTTTAGCTGAAACTTTGTGTTCAGCGTCACCAGCCACAGAATTACTATCACAGAAAAAGCTAAGGTCTAGAAGAGGGATAATTATGAAGAAAATTGGGGTTCACACGAAGGACAGTTTTTACATGTTCCATGTCCGAGATTAGACATCCGTGGTGTGGCAACATATATCAGATTAGGGAAGATGAGAAGACGGACAGACACAAGTCTCTGCCCTTGGATAAGTTTGGTTGATTTTTTTCTAGTGGGTAATTATTAGCTGAGGATGAAATGTTTCTGGAAGGACTTTAATCTTTGCTGTGCGGTCACTCTGTCTTTTTTTGCCATTTCTATACAGAGAACACGCCACATTACACATATCTGGACAGGGCCAGACTGCCAGCTAGAGGACGAGGGGCCCAAATGATGGGCTCTGTGTTTTTATAATACTGGAGAGTTTTTTCTTACTCCTAAACCAGTTTCATGTGTATAAAGTTTACAGAGGTCCTTATACACTTTATGTAAGTAATATCTCCAACAGTCAGCTGCTGTCTTGTGAAATAATCTACCTGTGGGTTTTTAAAATCTATTTTATCATCTCCTCTTCCTTCTCTTTATTCACCTTCTCCCCTTCAATCTTCAAAGTGACACCTCAGGTCTTCTTTTGAAAAGTCATACCCACCCTTCTCCATAGAGCCACATATCTCCTCCCTCTATAACAATCATCTCCTTCTCCTTTTATCATTATAGTGATTCTTATCTCCACCCTACTATCTTTATAGAGACTCTCATCCACTCTCTCTTTTCCTCCCCCAAGCGATACACATTTCCTTCTCTTTCTACCTCCAAAGCAACATTACCCTACTTCCCCTTGTAATATCTATACATACAATATATGGTGCCACTCATCCCTTCTGCTTCCAACTAAATAGTAAGGCTAGGGCTCGGAGGCTTTGACTGACAGATCCGGAGCTCTGACAGGCTGCGGATTTAATTGGAGCCCTAGCCTTACACTTAAGGTTGCCATACATAGGTTGATTTTTTTGTTTGATTTCCCAAAGATCGAACGGTAATGGATTGCACAGGAATCAAACGTGGCCGCGCTTTCTTAGATCAAACAGGGAACCAACATGTTGACCAGGGTCTCCATCTAACAGGATCGATTGTGCAGTGGTGGTGAGCATCAATTCGCTGTTCCTTTGACGAACGCTTGAGCGCAGCATGGTGACCTGAAAATTATATCACCACGTCCCACTTGATCATTCATCAGTCAAGTGGGTATCGACCCGTATATGGGCAGCCTTATTCTCCCCGCTTGATTCTATAGGAAAACCACCCTCATATCTGGAAAACCTTAAAATCTCCTCCATCTCCATTCACACATTTATGCCTCCCTTTCCAACTGCATAGCAACACTCATCTCCTAAATCACATCTTATCTACATAGCAGTATGTATTTCCTCAGCCTCTCATCTTCAACATGATACACATCTCTCCCTCCCCCATCCCCATGGTAACAGTTGGCCTTTTCCCATTTCCTGTGCATACCAATACTCATTTTCCACCCTTCAAGAACTATTCTCTCCTTCCTCTCACCCCCTCTTCATATTGATACTATTCTCCTCCTCCATCAAGCAACATTAATTTCTTCCACTTCCTATTTTAATAGATACAATCAACTACTCTGCCCCCTTTTAAGCAAAACTCATTTGCTCTTCTTGCAACTTTATGTCAACACTCCTGTGCTACCCGTCCTCTACCTAAAGTCTTATTTAGGTCCCATGTGACCTGCCCTGTAATAAATATGCTGTGTGCTATTGCAGTATGTGGTATAAACATAGTTGTTACACAGATACACATACTCATGTACAATACTTGGTGTATATTCCTATTATCACAAACATTTCATTATCAGCTTTTATTTTGAACTGAAAAGATTGCAAACATTTTAGTCTTGATGCAGGTTTACAAATACCAGACATATTTAGTACTGGCTATTCTGCAATAGTTCAGAGGGCAGATACACCAACGCTTCTGAGTCATAACTGTGTCTGATATCAGAACATACTAATCTCTCTGTGATTAATTTTATTATATCAGAACAGTAAAAAAGCACATACAAAGTTCTGTTATTACATTTATACCGGTATTTGGTCACACAAAAATTTGTCAAAAAGGAGTGTCCTCATCACGGTGGATCTAAGAAGCTATATTTTGTTATTAATTAGGTAATGGTTAAAAAAAACAGAGTTGGTGTGGTACCATATAGGAGATATGGGAGATTTCGATCAAAAAGCAGAATATAGGATATATTTATTCTATACAGAATAAATGCATACAGATTTACATATATACTTATTTTTCTGTACATTGTACATTGAACCTTACACAGAGGCTTAGCTAGAAATGACTGCCCCCCCCCTGCCTGCCAATCCAATTGTCTCCCTTCCCAGAACCCCTCCTGGACATCCCACCCCAACACTGCTCTGTTACCAACTGGCCAGAACTAAGATTCAGTCCGGTTTCCTGTGCCAAGAGTGGTACAAAACTATTTTTTTTGCCACCCAGCTGGTCTACTGAGGTCCAGATTTCTCAAGAACATTCACCATCTCTAGTAAACAAATGTCCACTTAATTTGTTAACCAGTTGAGTCCAGCTCGGGAATAACAATTTCAGTAATTTTTTTTCACCCAGTGCTGGACAGGCAGCCAGGAGCAGCAGGCACCCTTGTATCTACGGGTCCCATAGCGGCCTCTATGGCCACTGACGCAACATACATGGAATTTATGTTGACCTAAAAATACTATCAAAAAGTTAAATAATTCATTTTGAAAGGTAATGGAAAAAGGCAATATTACAATTGTACATTTTATATTTGCCATCTGCTAAAAAAAAATTAAAATAATGATCAATAGGCAAAACTGCCTAACTGCTCCTTCTAAGGGCCCATTCACACTACTACATGCATTGAGTTTAAAAAACTTGGCGTGTTTTTACAAAGACATCCAATGTTACCATTCACACTGCATGCTTTGTGTTTTTTAAAATGCAGCGTTTCCACATGCATTTTTTAAAACGCCCTGCTTTATGCATTTTTATTCATTTTTCATTGATTTGTTCAAAAAGGTAAATGCAGATGTAATGTGAAAAACGCATGCGTTGTTGTAAATCTGCAGAAGCGCATGCCTATAAAAAATGCCTGCCTTTAAAAAACGTATATAGTGTGAAAGAGCCCTTAAGCTGCAAAACATGGATAATGCAAATTGTTGATAAACTTTAAGGAGTTGCACATCTATCTTAATGTAGCCAAAGATGCCTACAATTCTTCTGCAATGGATTCTCGATTCTATCATACCCTGCGATCGAGGAATCTGCGATTTTGCCATCGATTGCACACCACCTTGGGAAACAGATTTGGGGTTGATTTTTACAGGAGCCAATCGCCAAAAAGGTTGATTCCTCAAAATCAGAATGACAACAGCATAGGGAGCTATAGGTCAATCTCACAGAAAGTGATTGAGGGTCTCCACCAACGTACTTAGATTGACAAAGGATAGACCCCAAAAAAAACATGTTAGATCAAGGTGTGGCAATCTTGGGACCCTCATAGCTTTAATGGAAAAATTAGCATAGCTATTAAATATCAGAAAATTTGTTATTTGGGTGAGAATAAAGAAAAAAGAGTCTAAAGTCGGCCATAGACACCTCGATACATGGCCAGCTTGTAACAGACTCATTACAGCATGGTGACGTCACCACACTGTGTCGGCTACAGAACTGACAGGAATCCTGTGTGCTCCACTAACACAGGGATTCTCGTCAGATTGAAGCCAACTCACTCTCCAAATAACTGCCTACTACAGGATCAGCAACAAAAAGTACCAGCAGGACGGATCGCTGTGCCTTTTGGGTCTAAACCTCAAGGTGGGCTCCCCTGTAGTTGCGGGCCGGAAACTCTGGCCGGGAATCGGCATGTCTATGGCCGACTTAAGGCTTGGTTCGCACAATGGACAATGCATGGTAACAATACTCAAAACCTTCACATTATATCCAATGAAGATGAAAGGTCAACGCATGAATAGTGGATAGGTATAAACAAGACCTGAATACACACCTATCCCTTTTTTTTTTGCATGTCAAATAAGTGCACATTGTGAATGCACATAGAACACATAGGTGTTAGCCCAGAACATAAAGCTTAAACTAATGCACCATATGTAAAGGTCTGGTAAACTTAAATGTATTACATTTGTCGGGGGTTTAAATATGAAAAATTGTCTGGCTTAGTCAAATATGCACAGGCCGCTAAAGAGCCTGGGCTAGATTTTCTTAGAAAAGCCAGCATCTGCTGGAAAATGTGTCTTTTTTAAAAACCCTTTAATAATTGTGTTTATAAAAAGTAAAATCCACATAAACATCTTGTTTAACCTAAAAGAGAGTATTAAAAAAGAATGGACCATTATAATTTCACGGTGATACGATGGGCAACACTTTCACTAAATATTTTATAAAAATTTATTTTACCAAACAACTCACAAATTTTCCAAAAACCTTTGGTTTCTTATTTTGCTTCAATTGTTATAAAAAAATCTGTTGTTTTCCCTTCTAGATGTTGTTTTTTGCAGGTGTGTATGTATGTGTGTACATTTTTGTTATATTGTTTACATAGTTGTTCTTTTAGTTTTTACTTTTTTTTCTATGAAAAAAAGTAAAATAATAGAGGTAATGAGTTGTCGTTTTTTGTGACAAGTGCAGGTCTAAAGGCAGCCATATACGGGTCGATTTTGCGTTCGATTCTTCACTCAATTTATTGTTCGGGAATCACACTCTGCTCACCTTGAGTGAATGATCCTGCTCCAACAAAATATTCATCAGGGAACCCATATGCCAGAATTTCCTTGTTCGAACGCCATTACTTTCGATGGTGGTGCGCATCAATTTCATTGGAGAATTGAGAAGTGTATGGCCAAGAGACAAGCTTCTATAACGCCCCCTTCTATAATGCCCCTGGAGGGCTCCATTGACCCAATGTGGCAATATGAGGGCTTTCGGGGAATTTTTATGCTTACTACCTCATTATCACCTGATCATTGAAGTCCCAACTGTAATTTCTGAGAAACCAACATATACAATCTACATTATTCACTCACCTTTCCATTTTATCCAATGGGCCTGGTCACATGTAAATGAATGTCAAATGGATAAAAAAACTTTTAGGTGTGAACTAGAGCAAAAGGAACAGCAATGATGCAACAAGTATTTGTGAATCTTTATGGGGCAAAAACTCCAACAAGGAAAGTTAGCCCTTGGGTCTTTTTTGTGCCTGATATGTCGATTCTGTGTATCTTTTGCTTTTGAAGACAAATGTGGGGTTGCAATGGGATGGTATATATAAATGTTTTGATTTTGCCCAGACAAGAGGTGTGTTTGGGGAATCTTTAAGTGGGGACAAGAGGTCTGGAGACAACCCAAAGGCCGTTTCTGTTCCCTTTCAGATTTCTACTTACTTCCTATTATCTCTCTAGCACAGGAAGTGAATGGAGATCTCTAAAGCTGGGCATAGATGGGTCGTTTTCCTGTCAACTTTTCAGCAGAACGACTGGCCGTGATGGCGTCATCACGCACGACGGCCGCTAGTGCCAAGAATCAACCGGGCACCCTTTGTGTGCCGGCCATTACTTCCCAAACTCATGTTATTGGACTGGAATCTACCGGCATGTTGGATCAACGTACGATCCGACATACGGCAGATTCCTGGTCAATCTGACCAGGTGGGCGCACCCGATTTTCGCCCAATTGACCAACGGGAATCTGCCTGTCTATGCCCAGCTTCACACAGAAAGCTAAAACAACCTTTATTCTACATCTAAAATTAAGAACCGGATAAAAAGAGATAAGAACTCTGATTTTAGACTTGTGTACTATGTATATAAATCTACCCCTTGTAATGATTCTTGGTCATGTGAACACATTCCAGAATACCTTTTCTGTGATATCACTATTGCACTGGTCAGCCATGTTGCCTGAATGAGTCCCCAGCTACCCTTTTTTACAAAAAATAAAATGTTATCCACCATAAATTCTAATCTCTCAGTATAAATTCAGAGATGTTTGCTTACCCTGGGGCTTTGTGCTCAGTCCAGACTGCAGAATGGTGGGGCACAGATGGACATCCAGTGCACCCTGTGCGTCGTATCTGCGTTTGTGGTGGGAAGTGAGAAGTGACCCTTCGACTGGACTCTCTGTCACTTATTAACCAGGGCAGGCAATGTCCTGGGTCTTCTGCTGGTTTTATAACGAACATACCAACATCATAGGCTGAACTTCTCAACTCTCCATAATATTCTAGTTAGAGGACAACCTGCAGTGAAAGTTATGTGGCATCTGCCCATTCTGACCTGCTGTTGAAAATTCTGTCTGGTGATAGATAGTACAAAGGTTTTAGCCAGGTGTAGTAAAATCGTTGTAACAAAAAAGTTTATTCCAATTGTGTATTTGTATAAATTTACCAAAGAGAGCCAACAGCCACCTAAATTCAGATGTATGAAGAATCAAATAGACACTAACAATCATCATTTTTATATGTTGGTTGAAAAACATTTTTTTGCAATCATTATTTCTAAAAAATAGCTCTGAGTGGAGGACAGACAAACTCTGCTACAAAGGCAAGTCTGTGGAAGATATTTTATGTCACAGATCACACTGTAGCATACCTGTCAACCCTTAAATTTTGCCAGGAAAGTCAAGTTTTTTATCCTGGATTTCTTCAAGGATTTTGAACTCGGGCTTCTTAAGGAGGGAGGGGGCATCACTCTCCCTCCTATGTTTCCACCCCATTTGTGCAAATGATGTGCGGGTTGGTACATTACTAAGGAGAGTAACACCCTCTCCCTCCTAAGTGAGGCAGGAACTGAATAGTAGGGAGGGGACCTTAATCTCCCAATACAGGAAGTGACATCACTAACGCCACTTCCTGCATCTGAAAGCAACAGTCTGGCCAAAAACCGGAAGTGCCACCCCGTGTTTACGGCCAGCGAAATTGACAGCTATGCACTGTAGTAGAAGTAAGACCATCAACAAGACACAAGGTAGCTATACAGGTAGAAAGAAAGGGAAGATGCAGTGCCTGCCCAAGTACACTTAGTATGGCAGATGAATGAGCCATCAACAAAGAACTGGATGGAAGCCCAGAGGAACCAGGTATACCTATCGAAAAAGTCTGGAAAGGAGAGATGTTCTTGAAAGAATTGTGGCCAAAATACTACATTGTTGGAGTGAAGGGAAGGCAGAGCGTCTCATCCATGCACTAAAACATAACAACTTGGGAGTAGAAAAGGGTCAGCTGATGCTCTGGACTGATAAGCTAAGTAGTAGAGGCAATTAAGGCTGCCACACACGTGACCGATATGCATGCATGATTGCAGCTGTCGCTCAGTGGCAAAATCAGGGGTGCCCACATTGGGCGACAGATCCCTGTCACCCCAAAGCTTGGTTGGCCAGAGAACAGACATGTCCGATAATCTCTGGCCGATGCCGTTAGTTTCAAGTCGTCCCCATTGAAACTAACGGCCGGCATACAAAGGGTGCCCACCGATGCTATAAGCAACGGAGTGCAGCATGACTGATGATGTCATCACACTGCGCTTCATCGCTGATCTGTCAGCCCCCACTTGGTATGTGTGTGGGGGCCCTTTAGTAAAAAAACACTGATGCATGGTTGAATTTGAATTCAAGCAGATACTTATCCATCATGCAGTACCATCTTGGATATGTCTGATTGGCATCAAATTTTTTCTGGAGCATGACAACAACCACAGGCACTGCCATTTAGGATTTTCTTCTGTGTAAATAAAAATTGAAGTGAGTTATGTAAGTGATGTAATGGCAAAGAGCTCTGATCTCAACATTGAGCATGCCTGGGGTTCTACGAACAGCCAGAAGGATTTAAAGCCTCCTACAACCACATCGGATCTGTGGTTGTAGGATTGTGTGCCGGCCATTATCTTCAATGAAGTTAATGGCATCGGCCGCCATCAGGCACGCACGCCCGTCAGTGGAAAAATCGGCGGCTAATCAGACAGCCAGAAGGATTTAAAGCCTCCTACAACCACATCGGACATGTGGTTAGTTTTCCAATATGTTGGATCAACTTACTTGCCGAATTGTTCCAAGCATACTAAAGCTGGACATAGACACTTCGATCTATGGCCGGCTTGTAGCAGACTTATTACAGCATGGTGACATCACCGCGCTGCGAGAAGTCGGCTACAGAAAAAAAAAATCGGCCGCTAATCAGACAGCCAGAAGGATTTAAAGCCTCCTACAACCACATCGGATCTGTGGTTAGTTTTCCAATATGTTGGATCAACTTACTTGCTGAATTGTTCCAAGCATACTAAAGCTGGACATAGACACTTCGATCTATGGCCGGCTGGTAGCAGATTTATTACAGCATGGTGACATCACCGCGCTGCGAGAAGTCGGCTACAGAACTGACGGGAATCCTGTGTGCTCCACTAATGCCTGCCATACACCCACAGACAAGCTCCCATGAGCCCCAGAATGCAACGCGATGAGGTCATCACGTTGCATTCTGGGGCTGCTTTAATCGGCCGGGCACCCTTTGTGTGCCGGCCATTATCTTCAATGAAGACGCTGGTCTTCATTAAAGTTAATGGCATCGGCCATTCTCTGGCCGGCCGAGCTGTGGGGCGACAGGGATCTGTCGCCCCATGTGGGCACATGCCGATTGGCGGCCGATTTTGCCGCCGACCGACGGCACGAGCACGCACGCCCGTCAGTGGAAAAATCGGCCACTAATCGGTGTGTGTATGTCAGGCATAGCCCAGGGATTCCTGGCAGATTGTAGCCAATTAACATTGGATTTGGCACACCTATGGCAGGTCTGCAATTACAGGCTCTTGGTCCGGCCCCTTTATCAAATTTAAGAAGACGATGTGGTCCACGAGTCAGAAAGTTTGCCCACCCCTTGATTAGGTTGACATACAAAGATTGATAGATCCTCATACCCAGAAACCAATATAGGTCAGAAGATAGAAATGTATATCTTCCATCAGAAGCTTTTCATACACATACATAGCTTTGTAATATTTTGTCTTTTAAATATTATTTGTAAAGAAAAATAGATGTGATGGACTTTTCACACAATTAGGGGATCATTAGTCTGGTTTGGTTTGGTACTTGTTATATTTTATTGTCACACCAGATGGCACTAAAATTCAAGACAATTCTGTCCTTAGAATGTAAAGTAAAAAAAAGGCAATTTCTTTGTCTGTTATGCGGATCTAATAGTTTGACTAGTGCTGATATCATCCCTGTCCTGGTGGGTTCATCTCAAATACAAGCCATGGCACAACCAATGAGGATGCACCTTTTTCCAAGGGGCAAGTTCAGTGCTTTAAACCTGTTATGATTACTAATTCTTCCTTTCCTTTATAGAGACAATAAAGATTTTCATTTAAGCACACTTTATATTTTATTAAACCAAACTTTATCAAATTGATCAAAGTAATAAGACTATATTGCCTTTGAACTTTTATTTGCAAGTAAGCACAGTGCAAGCTGGACAGTAAAAAAAATCAATAACACAAGAAAATCAATAAAACAAGAATCTAAATAAAATGATAGCCTAAAAGAAATTATAAAGGGTACCTGTATGTTGTTTTAACATGGTAAAGGTGGCCATACACACATCAAATTTTGATGATCTTTGAATTGAACGGCTTTTGCTATTTAAATATGGTTTGTCAGTCTAACATTGATCAATAGTACCACCATACAGTGTGATCAACTTAAAACCGATTAATTATTTTCCAAAGCCCTGCGCGCATGCACTGTAGTACCATCTTTTACAAATCGCCTGACACACCTGTAGATATTGGTACAATTGGCTGAAATTTACCAACATGACTTATCCCTGCTCTAATGATTTTGATTTTCATCACTTTTAGTCAATAAATTTTAATTAAAAAAGCAATTGATTTTCAAACTATTGACTTGTTGGATTACGATAAAATATAATTGTGTATGGTCACCTTTACTGGTAAGTTAGACATTGGCTGCCTTTGAAAATGAAACTAGTACTTGGGGTCAGCTGTGGTATGGGGGCCTTCTCTTGGTGGAGGGGAGGTGGGCAGGTTTAGGTCAAATTGTGTGGCGATGTTTTATATACATACAGTGGATATGAAAAGTCTACACACCCTGGTAAAATGTCAGGTTCCTGCGCTGTACAAAAATGAGACAAAGATAAATCATTTCAGAACCTTTTCCACCTTTATTGTGACATAAAAACTGTACCACTTAACTGAAAAACAAACTGAAATCTCATAGGTGGAGGGAAGAAAAAATATAAAAATAAAGTAATGTGGTTGCATAAGAGTGCACACCCTTAACCTCCCTAGTGGTCTGCCCATATCACGCTGTTTTTAACAGCATGGTAGGGCAATCGCGGCAGTGTACCCAGTACACTGCCTGCAATTCCCCCCCTCCCCCCGCCTTTCTCCACACAGCCAGCATCATTAATGACGATGGCTGTGAGGACTGGAAAGCCAACACTCCTCCATTGACATGGAGGTCTAGGGCGCCGCCCACCCCCGCCCCCTTCCGCGTCATCGTGATGCAGGAAATGCTGCGGCTAGAAAGAGAATCGCTGTAGCTTTCAAAGGATATGCGGCTTTCATGGGAGCCCAGCACATCCAGAGTTTGTTCTTAGGTTAAACTAATACTTTGTTGAAACACATTTTGTATTACAGTACTCAGTCTTTTTGTGTATGAGTCTATCAGCATGGCACATTTTGGGTATGAGTCTATTAGCATGGCACATTTTGGGTATGAGTCTGTCAGCTTAGCACATTTTGACACTTCAAATTTGAGACTAAGGGCTTCTCCTGTGCACAGCTCTCTTCAGATCACCCCACAGATTTTCAATCGGATTCAGGTCTAGGCTCTGGCTGGGCCATTCCAAAACATGAATCTTCTTCTGGTGAAGCCATTCCTTTGTTGATTTGAATGTATGCTTTGGGTCGTTGTCATGCTAAATGATGAAGTTCCTCTTCATGTTCAGCTTTCTAGCAGAAGCCTGGAGGCCCCAGTTCCAGCTGAAGAAAAACAGCCCCAAAACATGATGCTGCCACCACTATGCTTCCCTGTTGTATTGTATATTGTTCTTCTGGTGATGAGCAGTATTATATAGTATAGTGGCAAGACAAAGGCCTTAACTAATGAAGAAAAACATCGAAGCCAGGCTACATTTTGCAAAAACCATCTGAAGTCTCCCAAAAGCATGTGGGAAAAGGTGTTATGGTCTGATGAAACCAAAAGGTTGAACTTTTTGACCATAATTCCAAAAGATATGTTTTGCACAAAAACAATACTGCACATCACCAAAAGAACACCATATCCACATGGTGGGCAAATCTTGCCAAGTCAAAATGTGCCATGCTGTGCCAGACTCATAACCAAAAAGACTGAGTATTGTAATAAAATCAAAAGGTGCTTTAGCAAAGTAATAGTTTACACTTATGCAACCATATTTTATTTTTATATATTTTCTTCCCTCCATACTGAGGTTTCAGTTTGTTTTTCAATTGAGTGGTACAGTTAACATGTCACATTAAAGGTGAAATGATTTGTACAGCAAAGGAACTTAAAATTTTATATATTAACTGTAGACTTTTTATATCCACTGTATGTATTCACCGAAGGGAAAGAGGGCAACCCCATTCTGTTAGACTAAAGTGCTTTTTTACCATTCCTCAGCCCTGGACAATGCAAATATTATTCTTCACCTCACTACTAAAGAGATGCTGATTTGGAATTTATATGTGTTGCCAGGGACCCAGGGAAGGTGCTACATAAACCGGTAGACTTTAGGACTATACCATTCACAAGTGGTGGGGGGTCAAGTCATGAACGTGAAGCAGCTGTCACACTGACATTGCAGCTGGGGTTCCTGAGGAAGATTAGAGTCCTCTTGCTGATTTGAAAGTCCTTTAGCCCTTGTTTCCCAAAAACTATAGCTCTGGTTGGAAAGTTTGGTGTCCAGCCTACTCTGGGAGTCAAATGTTGTTTCCCACTCTGCACTGCACTGGGCTAGTGATTCAGAAATGGAGCGATTTCTCTTGATTACATTTTTATTATGGACAGTTGTCTCTGTCTAGGGATTTCTGATGTGCAGTATGCACATATGTAGGTGGTTACCTATGGTTGGAGAGGGTCAAACTTAGAGTTTACACATGTGCCCAGGTACAACAATGTGCAGTGCTGGGGAAGAATAACAACATAATTCTATCATCACTGGCTTTTAATAGTAGCCCATGTCTATAATTCTTTCATTAATATACAAACACCCTTGGCAATGCAATACAAAATGACACCTTTAACAAAACACTAATCAATAATGTACCATTTACCATGCACAATATGTTATGTAAAATCATAAGTGATTTAGAAAAGTGTATCATTTGGACACATTCATTCATAAGCAGCTGCAAAATAATTTTTTTACAAATCAGATTCTTTTCACAGGGCCAAAAAACATTTATTGGTGAATGTAGTTGTCCACTGTTCCTGTTGTGTTGTTGATGGGCTACCATCCCAGAGTTCCCAAGTCTTTATGTATAATGTAACCATTATGTAGGACTCCTATGATTACTACTTTTATTTATTGCTTAATATGGAGAATGTTATAGGAGGTGCTGGAACACCCAAAGGTGAATGGAAACACGCAAAACAGTTAGGTGGACAGGAACTGAAAAAAATTATGACAAGATGATCTTATTCTTAGAGTATCTCTAACATGTAGAAGGCCTATATGGCTTCACCTGGGTGGACTGAGTCTTCAAAATGATTTGTATATAATATATGATATTTTACGAATTTTATAGCAAATTGAAGCTATGATATTATAATATATGATTGATTGATTGATTAATTGATTGATGTATCTATACTTGTTTATTATTTAGTGTGCACAGATGTCTAACATGCGGGAAAAGCCTAACATGCATCAGATTGGCGAAAAGCCCATTATTCAGCCACTTGCTCATTTGGAGTGCCAACATGGTTGATCAGAAAGCTGGAATAATCCAGGTCCTCTCGGGATCCCTGTAACGATACATGAGAGTGATTATGGTGAGTAATTAACTTTTTTTTTTTCAAAATTGCTAAATTGTATTTTATAACATCTGTGCATTATCCAATTGTGGGGTTCAAGGGGGTGGAGCTTACCCATAGTAGATTGACTCATGAGGTTTGGTCCAAGAGACCAAGACAATTTTGCTGATCATGTTAAGTGTTTAAGTGTTGCTGAGTTCTCCCCACTAAGTCATGTAATTGTGTTAATGGGAAAACATTAAAATGTAGAAACAGCCACCCCTACCCTTATGTATCCTGGTTGCCAACAACCCAATATACAAATACACGACAAAAGGCAGAAAGGGGCGACGGACCCAAACTTTCATATTTCCACAGGTTTTTCCATTTCCCACACATCCTCTAGAAAGTTGGGACAGATTTGGGTCTGTTTCCCCTTTCCGCCTTTTTTGTGTAATGGGAAAACATGTTGACAATATGATGGATAAACCATTGGACAAGGGGACATTCTTTTAAACACAATATCAAATGAATAAATATGAGGTAAACCAATGTTTTAAGAACAAGGACAGGAGCGCACAACCTAGTACAACAAATGGTTAAATCATGTGGAATAGGATAAGATAAAACAAAATGAAACAAAATGAAACAGAACAACAGACACGATACTCACATTGAGAGAGATTTACAAGGGTGGATCTCTCAGGGCCGTGTGTTTTCCAGGAGGACCTCCCTTCCTGGTTGGGGATGAGATCACTTCCTGCCCCTTGCTGGGGGGCTCAATAAACAATGGGACGCGTTTCGAGCAGATGCTCTTTTTGGCTATGCCCCTATGGTTGAAAAAGAACATCTGCTCTTGAAAACACATGGCCCTGAGAGATGGCCCTGAGAGATCCACCCTTGTAAACCTCTCTTAAGCCCCCCATACACGTTCCAATTATTCTCCCGAGCAATTTTTCGCCTGATCCTGTCACACGATTTTCACCTAAAAGGTCGGTCGGCACGAAAAATCGGAATTCGAATTATCACCAATCCATCAGCCCGACCCTATTTATTAACAGCAGATCGACCAAAAATTTATGGACAGGTCCGAAGCGGTCCCGACCGATTTTCTGCCGATTTTGAGAAATCGGGATCGGTCGGGTACATAATTCCGTATCCGATTAATCTCCCGATCGATTAATCTCCCGACCACATTGGTCGGTTGGGCAAAATTTGTACGAAAAATCGGAACGTGTATGGGGGGCTGTAATGTGAGTATTTTGTCTGTTGTTCTGTTTCATTTTGTTTCATTTTGTTTTATCTTCCATCCTATTCCACATGATTTAACCATTTGTTGTACTAGGTTGTGCGCCTCTGTCCTTGTTTGTCTGTTACACGGGGCCACCTCCTCCATTTGAGAGCTGCACGCACCTACACACACTTAAACAACCCACCCCTCAACTGACTCCATTTTACTCTGCATCTTTGCTCAGGCCCCATACACCTACTGAGGGGCTTTCTGCCACTGATATCACTGTAGCTGTGTAATCACTGCTGAAGGTTGTGCGCAACTATCTATTATCTTTCTAGCTGGCCATACATACACACCTTCAGATTTCTCTGTCAGATTCCTTCAATCAGATCATGATCTACCAACAACCATGTAGTAGTGTCCCTCCCTGATAGGATACATAGTGATTGGAAGGTGTAGAAAGGTCCTCATATTACATGGTTTTGGTAAAACAAAAATCTGACAAAGAAATCTGAAGGTGTATGGCCAGCTTTAGTTTGTTAAACCAAAGTTTTCACCGTGGATATGCAAACTAGAGACATATTTATAAGTTAGGCAGTCATGAGGAGCACACACACAGGAGTTTAGACTTATGAGTCATCAATATTTATCAATGAATTGCGCCTCATGTCCTTATTCCTATTTGTCTGTAACAAGGGGGCCACACTCCCCCTCCATTCTGAGAGCTGCACACCTACACGCAACTTTAACGCCCACCCCTCTTACTGACCGAATTTTACTCTGTTACCTTTGCCCAGGCCGCATACACCTACTGAGGGCCCTTCTGGCCACTGATATCACTGTAACTGTGCAACTATTTATTATCTTTCTTAGTTTATAAAGTAAACCCGTCTGGTGACAAAAACATGCAACTGCAAATCTGTGTAAATACATTTAGCTTTTGTGTCACAATTTCTTGGAAATTTTAAATCGTTATTTGCAGACAATGTAAAGGCATTGCACATAGGAACACAATGCACAAAGTTACCATTTATAATTCCCTACTTCAGCAAGCTTGCAACTTCCTCGGATCGTCTAGACAGGATGTGAGTTGCTTAAAGCCAGCCACATGGCAGATCACGACTTGCTGCCCATTACATCCAGAATGCTGAACACGACTTGAGGCATAAATGTTGTGCAGGGAAGATAAAGATGGATCTCCTGCTATATGTTGTAAAACATTGCATACAAGGCAGACTATACTCACACTTGCCCATTTTTATTTGTTCAGTTTTGCAGAAAAGGGCCAAGTTCTTTGTTCAACAAAAATGTGACTATCATCCAAAAGTTCCTGCATTTCAGTAATTCAACTTAAAAGGTGAAACTAGTATATGAAATAGACTGATTACATGCAAAGCCTTTATTTGTTATAATAATATATAATTATTATATTTAAAGCCTTTTTTTGTTAAAATATTGATGATAATGGCTTGCCGCTTATGAAAACCCCAAATTCAAAACACAGCCGCCTACCAGGAGATTTTTGAGCACTTCATGCTTCCTTCTGCAGATACAGAGCTTAATGGAGATGTTGACTTCATTTTCCAGCACTTGGCACCTGCCCACACTGCCAAACGTACCAAAACCTGGTTAATTGACCATGGGATTTTTGTGATTGTGATTGTGATTGTGCAGCAAACTAGCCTGACCTGAACCCCATAGAGAATCTCTGGGGCATTACCAAGAGAAAGATGAGAGCCATGAGAGGGAACAATGTAAAAAGCTGAATTGAAGCATCCTGGTCTTCCATAACACCTAAGCAGTGCCACAGGCAGATAGTATACACGCCGCCTTGACACAGTCGTTGATGCAAAAGGGACCCAAACCAAGTACTAAGTACATATACGTGATCATAATTTCCAACTGTCTAATTTTCTGAGATTTAGATTTTGGGGTTTTCATTAACTGTAAACAAAAATCCTCAACATTATAACAAATAAAGGCTTGAAATATCTCGCTTTGCATGTAATAAGTCTATTTCATATATTAGTTAAATACAAATTTATTACCTGTACATACCTACTAAATCTTCCCCTTCCTACAGGTCATCACCCTAATGGTTTAATTAATGGGAATGGTCTTAAGGTGACTTACCTTTTTCTTTGTCTTTGGTGAATCTTTAAGTAGGAATTACACCAAAAAAAGGGATTTAAAAGAGAATAGAGAAAGTAAAGATTAGTTAATTTTGCAGAAACAAATCAGCTATGAAGGCCAATAAGTAATAAAAGTCATACCATTGGAGCGGCTGATATCAGTTTCCTGCAGGTCTGTCACCGCCGGGTTCTCTTTGCCAACATTTTGGTCCAAATCGGTCATACTTATATTAGTGCGGTAGCTTCCCACAGAGACCAAATCTGCTTAGAGAAGAGAATAATTAACAGTGACAAAGCAAAGGCTGACCATTAACTGGTAAAATATAATTAACCCCATAAGAAAGAGTTATCGAATATCAATTTTTTTTATATATTGATGTATATGTGTGTTCCCAGGCCCATTTCCTCAGGCTGTCCTAAATATAGACTATCCAAGATAACACTCCCAAACAATATTTAACATTCATGACTTAAATAACTGAAAAAGGTAAACCAGGGACAGCATCACTGGAGAGAACTATCTGTATACTAGAAAAGCCTGTACAGATTAACTGACTCATTAACAAGGGCAGCATTACCTGTATCAACTATTTATTATGTTGTCATTGTCTTGCTTTGGATGAGGAAGGAAAGAGTGTGATCATTTGCTTGTTTTCTATTAATCCCTATTATACACTGCTCTAAAATAAAGGGAACACAAAAATAAGACATCCTAGATCTGAATGAATAAAATATTCTTATTAAATACTTCTTGTTCTTTACATAGTTGAATGTGCTGACAAAAAAAATCTGAATGAAATCAAATATATCCCAACCTATGGAGGTGAAAAAAAAACCTACAGGCTAATCCAACTTTAAAGTAATGCCTTTAAAGCGGACCTACCACCTGGGAGGTCACTCAGCATTATCAGCTGCAGCTCAGCCAATATTGCTGACATCCTTAATTCAAAAAAAATTTTTAGTCTGACAGCTGGAGGGGAGCTGGTTACAAGTTCTCCCCTCCCACTGCATTACATCGCACCTAGGCAGCCGAAGTGGTGTCTGGGGCATCTCTCCTAGGCAGGAAATCGTCAGCAGCTGATCCCCCTCTTCACACACACACACCCTCTACAAGTCTCTACAGCTCCGATAGAGAAGAGACAGGAGGGGGAGGTGGAGTGAAGGGGGGGGGGCAGAAGTCTGCAGGTTTCCAGGAGCTAATATGCAGGCATGAGAACTGCAAGCAAGTGAAGTGAGTATAGTGTGGGTGTTTTTTTTGTGTAGCAGTTTTCCAGCAACTGAACTGCTGACAGGTGAGTCTTGTGTCTTTTTAATGTATGTCTGTTTTATTATTTGGGGTTTAAACCGCTTTAAAACAAGTCAAAATGAGTCTCAGTAGTGTGTGTGGCCTCCATGTGCCTGTATGACCTCCCTACAACGCTTGGGCATGCTGTTGTTACATAAGGGTCTCCTTTCAAGAGACTGATGTACAGGTCATACGCCTGAAACTGTAAAGTACTGATTAAAGAAATGTTCTTATGTATATAATATGTTTACTTTATACTTTGTAAATACATTTGAAACTTAAATGTATATGGTGCCCCCAAGGTCTGTCGAAATGTGCTTCCCCCAGTAGAATGACCACAGATTTGGAAACCGATGGAAACCAAATTTTGAGATGATACGTACAATCCTACCAAATTGGGGGTCTTTATCCCCATTGGTTCCAGAGAACCACGACCCCAAAGTGGGTCACTTTTTTTCATAGAGATGAATGGGGAAGTGAAAAATGGCACTTTTAAAGCCCAGACTTTTAGCCTTTTTGGTTAAAATACAGATGGACTAGAGACCCCATGTTTGGCATGGTTGTAGCCAAAGACTATAACTACAGTCCATCCAAATTGGGGGTCACTAGCCCCTCGACCTCAAAATGGGTCACTTTTTTTCCATAGTGATGAATGATACTTTTAAAGCCCCTACTTTGAGCCTTATTGGCTATTGTCACTGGTAATCCTTGCCTGAATTCTTCCTCTTTCTGAGCCTGATGAATAGGAACACAGCACAGACCACTAACACAGCAGCACACACAGAGACCACGACAGCAGTGACGGTACTACTCTTGCTGTTGTCAGAACTAGAAATGGACAAAAGAGATTTATGTCACAAAACAAGTGAACCTGTCTGAGGAACAAAAAAATGTACATTCAGTCCACACAAATGTATATAAACCAGAAAGTGTAAATTTTATAGAAGTTGGACTGTAGTCTTGGAGAAAGAATACTGGTGCATTAAAAAATAACCAGCAAGGTCAGGGGTGGCTTATTAAAAGAACTTTAAGTGCTGTTAATAAAAATGCAAATAACCATGAATGCAAATAAATGTAAAAAGTAGAGAAACTGGTGCACTATAAGACTGACATGGAATTAGGATTTTGCCAAAGTACACAAAGTACGGTATGTTTCAGAAAACTCCATTAACTTTTACAAAGTTATTTCTTAAACAGGTTTACCCATTGGAGAATTTCACCTCAAAGATACAATCCAAAAAGGTTTTCCAGATAATTAAGGGAAATTTGTTCATACATGATGCCCCATTGAATTGTGTTACCTGCAAGCCAACAGAAAGTCAAAAGGCTCATTGAATGTAAACTTTCTGCTTGGAGCATAGATTACAGACAGGCCCGAAGCCAAAAGACAGACACCTAGGCGTAGGGACTACATGACTTGTTCCAGCTCTAACAGGTTGGCTCACTTACTGGGCGGGGTCCTCCTGTAGTTTAGTGTGTGAGGAGAATTCATCCCAATTCAGTCGGAGAAAAGTCTGCGTCGGTTGAATTTCCCACCCTCCCTCCCTTAATTTTCTTTGGTTTATAAAACTTAATTCCTTTGTTTTCTGGTTTCAAAACTTGTCACACAGCGGCAGGGTTGTAAGGCCCTTGAAGGTGCTCTGGTACGGAGTCACATCCTTTGTTAAGGATGTCTGAGTGCCAGGGAAGTCAGTGTAGTGTGGCTGGAGGCCGAGGTATTGGGTGATGCAGATACAGGGTGCTAGATAACTGCCTTCAAGGGACCTTCATTTTAATCTTTAATGGTCTGTTTAATGATTGTTATATATTATATTTTGTTAATTATGTTGGTTAAAAAAAAGTCTGCCGGGCCATTTAAAATCCAATCTGTCTGAGTCTCAAATATTCCAGTTTGTTTTTTGGGGTAGTGAATGTTGCTAAGCTATATCTTCATATTTTCTCACATTGCAGTACCATGCTGGCAATATACTTAACAGAAGTATCTGTGGATCATTTGGGACTTACCTGGGAGGGGTGACAATCACTTGTACATTTTCTGAGCCTGAGCCTGCAGGAAAGTTTGCACGTGCTCTGTTACTGGACCCATCTCTTGTGGATTCTGGGGTAAATAATTTAGTCAACCACAACATAGCAGATCATTGCTGTAAAGTCCTTAAATAGATATATTTCTTATTGCCTCAAACTTACCAACAACTATGAGGCGTACGGCTACACTCTCCCCATATTTGGTGTCTTGTTTGACACCACACCAGTAGATTCCATTGTCTTTCTGGGATGCAGACTCAATGGTAAGCACCAGCTCTTCATTCTGGCAGTTGACCTGATCTTGGGTGTCTTCCACATTGCTCATAGGTATGCATTCATTATTTCTCCATAGGCACCAATATTTCTCATAATTTTTAAACCTGCATGGATAGGTGCAGGTGAGTTTTGCTGGATCGCCAGTTGTCACTTGGACAAATTTGTTTGCAGACAGACCTTGGAGATTGTCTGCAGAAAAAACCCAACAACATATAATCACACTTTTTGGTATAAATATTGTTTAGCAGCAAGTTTTATTTATTTAGAAAGGGTTTATTTTTGCTTTAACTTTTCTTATGTAACCCAGTACAATGCATAACACTTTGAAAAATATTTGCTTACAAAAATATTGTCACAGTGATACGTGCTCTGCTGTAAACTGAAGCCAGCATGTCCCACAGGGCAATGCTATAGCTTTAACTTTTAATTTCCCCTCATTTCCTGCCCCAGTGACCTGTGTAGTGTTAATCGCGAATATTCTAATCACAAATTTCTATTGCAAAAATAAAGATCTTGAATATAATGCTATACATGAATACACAGAACTACTGTGTATTGGGTTCACAATATGTGCATGCACACGTGCCAATTTGTGCAATAAAGGTAATAATGACTGGAGATCACAAATTCTCAAATTTACGAATTAATTGCAAATTTTAGGTAATATATGAGTGATATTTTGCGAATATTGCTTATGCTGCTCATCACTAGTCCTATATCCCCTAATTTCCTACCTCAGTGACATCTAATGCCCCCCATACATGTCTAGATTTTCTATTCAATCAACTTAAAAAGATATTTTTTTTTGTGTCAGGGAAATTGGTGATTGATTGTAATGTTTGCCAACTGTAGTAACAGATATTTTTTCAAATATCTTATCTTATTTTTCAAATATATTAACTCTTTAGGGGTCGACTGAAAGTGTATTTCAATACAACCAATTGAAATTTTCCAGCATGTCCAATAATGTTTTAATCATTTTATTCCCCAATGTTATTGTTTTAGGTTGATCTAACCATGTGGGCTGTCATAGATTGATTGAATTAAATTGATTGAATGAAAAATCTAGACTTGTATGGGGGCCTTTAGACTCGTGGTTCTCAATCTTTTTAGATCCGTGACCCCAGAAGTGTCACTGCTGGTATTTGTAATGCAGAAGTAACAATCCACGACATTACTTCCAGCTTCAGGTAAGTGTAATATTCCCTCCCTTAAATTTTCCCATCCTGCACCTCATTTGCACAAGTGTTAGGAGCTAGGATTCTCCCTTCCACCCTGCTTGTTAACAGCAGCTCTGGATAGTGAGCTCAGTGACCCCCGTGAAATGGTCATTCAACCCCGAGGGGTTCCTGAACCACAGGTTGGGAACCACTATCCTAGACTATTATGTGAGTACCTCTTTGGATCCTGTTCTATAAATATTTCTTTGAAGAATCCAATATGGGTTTAAAAAGTCCAGGTAGGGTATCAGAAAGTTCAATATATAGCAATGCCCTATTTAACTGTATAACAAGTGAAGAGAAACCTATTCATTATGGATAAAGCCAGCTAAAATAATCAGAGCAGCTGATCTTTCACTAAGTATTTCTTTTTTTTTATTATTGTGCAATCCTTCTACAATTAATCTACAAATAAATGTGTTTGTTACTTTACTCACCTTCTGAGATCCTGACCTGTATGGCAGATGTTTGGTCATGGTTTTCATTGGTCAGTACACACCAGTACCACCCTTCGTCCTCTTTGGAGATGTTGTTCATAAGGATCTGCATCAAGCCACTTGTAGCATTGCTATGAATAGATACTCTTCCTTCATAAGTGTCCATCACATACCCATTAGATTTTATAATCGGATTGCAGACTCCATCCTTCACTTTGCACCAGAACATATCTGTATATTTCTTCTTGGGGTTGTAATTGCACTGAGCGGAAAAAGACCCTCCTATCTTAGGTTTCAACAATCGAGATGCCTGGGGGATATCCGTCTCTGCAGAAAATATATTATAAATAGTCAGAACTGATATACATGAGGATCTGAAGCTATATACCTACCTAAAACCAACTTCAAAATGTGAAAGGGTGGAAGCTACTGTCAGGGTTTGGATGATATCTAGAGCACCGTTAGAGAGATTTCTTCTCCCTTTGAGTACAGCCTTTGCCAGCAGGACAAAATGGAATGGGATTTTTTTTACAAGAGATAATAAATATATATATATATATATATATATATATATATATATATATATATATATTTAAATAGGGATTTGAATATTTCTGCACTAATAAACTAGACTAAACTTGGAAAAAAAGGTTTTGGTTTGACATGCACAGCAATGTTAGCACACTATTATGCTTACTTTAGTGGTAATAGTTTAGAGGTGAACTCCAGCTAAGCAGATAATTAAAGAATTAGGATACAAATATGGGAAAAGGTTTTGCCTTTCAGAGGACTCGTGGTACTGCTATCCTCAGAAAGGCTAAGACTCCACTAATGCGGGCAGAAAAACACATGTAGTCGCGGTTTACTTGTAGTTTCCCTGTGGTCTGCTAAATCGCAGCGTTTTTAATTACTGTCAATGGACAATGGTGCTGCTTAAAAAACGCGGTAAGCTGAGTTTTTTTTTGGGCGGCCACACCGCGCCATACCCAAGCTGCAGCAGTGGAGACAGGCTCAGTGGGGATAATGGGAGCAGTTCAGACGCAGCTAAAAAAAAAACGCCCAAGTGGAGCCTCAGCCATAAGCAATGTAGTTTGTTCATTGTAGTTTGGATAAGCAAAAGAGGACAAAAATCATATTGCTGGACTCCCAGAGTGAGATAGCACAGGGCCAGCAATGTGTTAAGCCCCCCACACACAGATCGTTTTTCAGTTTGAACGTCTAAAATTGGTCCCCATGCACATTCGGGGTGATTAATCGGGGGCCGATTGAACAGGAATCAAGTTGTAAAAAAAAACCTTTCTTTGAGCGGGATCGATCGATCCCGCTCAAAGAAAGCTCCATCGAACAGGGAACAGACATGTCGGTAATCCCGGCCTATCTCTATTACTTTGGATGGGAACCAGTGTGGATCGTTTTGCAAAGTGGTGCACATCGATTCGCCGTTCGACTGACAAAGCTCGAGTGCAACCTTGTGGCGTTACAATGATGTCACCACACTGCAGTCAAACGCTGGCCAATTGAACAGGCATCAAAGGTGTGTGCCCAGGTTTACTGTAGCTTATTGTAAAGGAAAGAAGCTTGCCAGGGTATATTGAGTGTGGGGCCTTTTAGGATTTTTGCCACGATCCTTTAGGGATCTGGGCCTTCCTTTACAATACCAGCTCAGAGGGGATGAACCTGATAGATAGGAGCAAGCAAATTGTCTTGGAGGTCTGACCCATATGAGCCAGTGTGCGGGCGGCCAGGTAGCCTGAATAGCCCCCAGCTATGTTTAATGTGTCTAAGACATCATTTCTGCCCTGCCAAATGTAGCCGAGCCTAAGGGTCCTGCCACTTCACACATTTGCTACTTGTGTTAAACTGGGTACCAACGACCGTGTGAATTCCTGTGTTGGTATTCACCACCCTGTTATATCACCATTGTTTTTCTACCAGTTTCACCCTACTGCTGACCTGTTACATTACTAGAAGCGAATGCCAAGCGGAATTCTGGCATTGTTAACATGAATAGTATTTATATTTGTCATAATTTACTTACCTTCATTTATCCTTACATCAAAAGTGGGCAAATCTATAGACTCTTCAGGGTTGTCAGAACCACAAGTATAGTACCCATCATCTTGCTTCTGAATCTGTGCCATTTTAACAGTGAATATTCCCGACCTCTGCAATTCAGCTGTCACTCTCCCTTCATAACTGGAGCCTGTCTTGCCTGTGCTGTCGATGACAAGCATGCAGTCCTTTTTGGTGTTTTTGCACAAATATTTTCTCTGGGTGGAAGCTTTAAAATTACAGTTGAAGATCACAGTGCCCCTTATTTGGGTAAAGACAAGTTCTAAATCCTGTGTGGTGGCAGAATCTAATGGGAAAATAATCGGAAATAAACAGATCATAATTCTACTGGTGCCGGAAAAACATCAATTCTCATCAGTATAACTGCACGTGGATATGAGAGTCCCTACTCTCATCTTAGTGTGATCCTGTGCCTGACAAAGCTGTGATTCATTCCGCTGACCACTTTGTCTTTCTGGGGTCTGTCAAAATGTTATGTTTTTTACAGCAGAAATTTTGACTTTTAAGTTGTAACCTTTGGGTAAGTTCACATATGTGGCTCCCTGCAGCCACCCAAGATCCACAACCGCACAACTAAAGTGATCAATATAAGAGCACTTGTTAAACGGTCATTAGAGATGGTCAATGAGATGCCAAAATTCCAAATTGTACACTGGACACTGGGCAATCAAGCACGGCAGCAGTTGTACTTGATTGCCTCAGTTTTAGGGTGCATGCTAATGTTAACATTTCTCGTTGACCATGTCTAAAGGTCATCAAAGGATCCCCACTATCCCTATGACAACTCTATGGGCAACTTGGTTGGAAGCGGAGACCCCAAAGTGGGAGCTTAAAGTGATTGGTTAACTCAGGGTTCAGGGTGCCTTTGAAGGCAAAAGAAGAGATCCAAGTTTGCTTTCTGCATTAAGTGCCATATCCAAGTGCAATCTCCACCACAAGAACATATAGTGTGACATCCAGTGCTGGCATATGGGTGGCCCAAGGGGGGCTAGGCCCGCCCAGTCAGGTCTGTGTGGCCACTCAATTAGGGCCCCCCACCTATGCAGCCCAACCTGTGAGACCTTTGATCGGCCACTCGTGCAAGTCAGTGCCTGCCCACTCCTGGCACTCTGGCGCCAACCCTGGTGACAACACAGGAATGGAATTCGGAGAAGGTTGACATTTATTAAATTGAAGTGTCTGAAGAAGCCCCCTGATGTCAGTAGAGGGTTTTCTAAATGTAAAATGTTATTACACCTTGTAGCAAGCCAAATTTAAAGTGTTAATACAACCATTTCTTTTCATCTGCAAAGGTTATACCATAAGCCTTGTCTATATTGCAAAAGGGAAATTTTCTAACACATCTTGCTCAAAAGAAGCAACAGGACATAAGATAAAATCTCTCCAAAGCAAATGGAATTATCATCTGCTAGAGATGTCTTTGGGTTTGGCCAACCCACACTATGGTTTCCCTTCACTTCTTGCTTTGGGGAAAGCTCAATGAGACAATAGCCACCGACGGAAAATATCCCCAGGGGGGACACAAGCAGAAATTAATAGCTGACTATCTATAAACTGAAAAAAAATAAGAAGTCTGACATGGAAATTACCTCCAACAGCCAGAACAACATCCCCTTTTATGCTGCTGTCATCATTTCCGATGCCACATATATAAGTTCCTGCATCTTCCTGTTGTAATCCATCGATGGTAACAGTAAACATGCCACGATCCCGAAAATCTTCCATGGAGATCCGATCCACAAAACTATTGGCTACATAGCCTTTGTCAGAGATCACGGTATATTTACATTTCCCGGGGCGTACACCTTGCAGGCAGCAGAATTTTCGGGTGAACATGTTGGCCGCCGGAATTGTTGAATAAAAACATTGGATGGTGACTGTCCCATACTGTTGCCCTTTCACTCGCTGCTGACAAGCAATTTCATCAGACTCTGTGTTAAACAGATAATAATTGTGAGAAAAAAGATGGTGATTTTCAGTTTAAATTCACTAAATACATTGCAGGTATGTCCCAAAATTTTTTATGAAGTAGCCACAGCCAGATTAGAAAAGCATATGTCCTGCCAGCATGCTGAAGAGGACTCTTGCTTTCAGTGTCAAAGCAGTTCTCTCTCTACAGCAGTGTGACCCCTTATTTTTTAATCAGTTAGGGCATGTTTTCACAACGTTGTTTGAGTCGTCAGGACCCCTGCCAAGCAATGCGCTTAGCGGAGGGGGTCCTGACATCACATCAAATACACTCTACCTGCTCGGCGAATGCTGTGTTCTCACAGCGCTGAGCCAACCCACCGATGCAGGGGTTAACCTAGTGCAGTAGGGGTCCCGACAGATCACACAAGGATATGGAGACATAGCCTTAAGCTCATCCTCCCTTCTGATGAACTGAGGAGTGTCAGACCTCTGCAGAGTGACAACTGCTTAGGTCCAACTCTGCCACAGTATGCTGACAGGGGACAGGTTTTTTATTGAGATGACTGTATTGGAGAGAAAAGGCCCCCATACACGGGTCGGATTCCGGCCGGATTCCGGGCCGATCGATTGCGGGCGCGTGCACGTGAATCGATCGTGCCGGAATCGTGTGCAGCCCACTTTGTCCGTCCGATCACGTCCGATCGTTCGGGGGCCCAGAATCGGATCCGTCAGAGAACCAACATGTTGGTCTTTTTGATCCGATTCTGCACAGATCAGGGGGAGTTGCCATTTGTGAGGTGGAATCGGAGGTGGATCGGACACGGAATCGTCCCGGAATCGTGCCGGAATCCGTTGGACAAGGTGGTATGCAGCGATGGATACTCTTAATTGGCCGATTGATCACACCTGCGATTCCCGGAAGAATCGCCGGAATCGATCGGATGATGAATCGATTGGACATGGAATCCGACACGTGTATGGCTAGCTAAAGATTTGGCAGACTTATTGAACTCATAATACAGCAAAAATCAACAATCTTATAAAAGTCAACAATCATTCCCAAAGATAAGCATTTTAAATTCCCTTCTGATGAATTCTGGGTAAAACGCTGTGTACACAGATGAAATACATACAAGGAAGCTGTTTTCAAGCCAAAGGATTTATGTTTGTGTTCATCTGGTGCTAAGATTTACACAGCTCTGCCATACAGCAAAGGCGTGTCCGATAGGAAAGCAGACTTCGTTTTTACTGCTCTAATTCAGTAACACTTTCAGGACGTGTGCATCTTCCAGCCTGTGACTGGACAGTGAAAGGAGAAGTGTAACAGTGGTATGCTCTCAAAGGTTTTAGATAATGTGCACTTTCTATGCTTGATAATTAGGCCTTATAGAAAGTATATTTTATCTTTTGTGCCTTTAATTAGAAGGTGAGCTGTGACCCAGCCTGAGGGGAGGTGTTGTGTGTCCAGAGCAGGGCTTTTTCTAGGTGTGCTAGTGGCAAATTTGGCGAATGGGGGGATGGTTGCTATTGGATTCTCCTCCAGATCCCCCCAAACCTACGGCAGTTCACGCCACCCGGACGGGATGGAGGGCTGCCGAGCCAGGGAGGGTGCCAAATATGCGTGGAGGGAGTCTGGGTCTACCAGGGACCAGCTGGTGGTCTGGGCACAGGCTTTTAAGACTGAACTGTTATTACATTGAGACATATCCAAGTGATATCCTTGCTTCCTGGGCTCAGGAGCAGTGAAAAGCTGTAAATATCCCTGGAATGAAGCCCCGGATTCTGCATATGCCAGTGTGGATCTGTGAATGCCCTCAACCTTCAACAGTGTGCATGCTACCAGGGGGATGTAAGCAGAACTGACTGGGGTGGCCTTGGCTGAAGGAAGAGTCCTGGGTCAGCAAGCCTCATGTATGTAATAGGGGGAAAAGGATACTGAGGACTCGACCAGTCTGTGTGGAAAGCTGTTGGAGAATGGGTCCAATAGTCTGCAAGACAAGCGGGGAGCAGAGATCGATTGGCATGGGGCAAAACATTTACAGCTGTGGTTCTCAACCTTTTAAGATCTGCCACCCCAGTGACGTCACAAAGTGTCACTTTCTGTATTTGGAAAGCGGAACTGCCTGTGTAGCATGTCACTTCCCTATTTCAAACACTGCAGGTGACACTCCACAATGTCACTTCTGGCACGATCAGGAAAGTTTAATGTCCCCTCTCTCCTATTTTCCCACCCTGCTTGTGCAAATGATGTGCGGGGTGAGAAGTGAGGAGGAAGAGTAACACTCCATCCCTACTAATCCCTCCTGCTTGTGGGCATCAGCGCTGCTGCTTGTTAACAGCAGCTCTGATGCTTTCAGTAAATGCTGCGACCCCTGTAAAAAAATCGTTCGACCCAACCCACAGGTTGAGAACTGCTGATTTAGAGGAAGGTCCCAGAATGTGCTTTCCAGAGGCACTTTCTGGGACCTTCCTCTAAATCAGACCTTCCTCTAAACACACCACCCTTGTCCCCCCACCTGTACCTGTTACAGAAACAACAAACTGATCATTGCATGCATGCATGAGCATTACAACACACCTAATTGGTTCCATGTCCTGTTTCTCCATATGGAAGGCTGATCATTGCTGGAAAGGCACTGCAGGAAGCTGATGATTCAGATACCTACATTCCATAAATTATTACAATATGCAACAACTAGTGATGGGCAAACTGTCCGTCTTCTCCTGGCGAACAGTACGGGTGTTCACCCTTTCACATTTACCGGTGAGAAGAAGGTTATAATTCTTCCGCTTGCTGGATCAGGAGCAGAAAGATCCGGCCAGAGGAAGAATATTTTTACTAGAGACAAAAAATTGTCTTTAAACCGGAAGTGACATCAGTGACGCCACTTTCTTTTTTTTCGATCCAAATTCCCTACGAATAGTCTGTGAGTTTGAATTTCCCTGCTAACAGACGGACATCGTTTCTGTTCGTGAACAGACATGGCAGATGTTCGGCTATCACTAGTAAAGGTAGCCATACACTAGATTTTTGCCCGAAAGATCACCACGCGAATTCACGTTTATCGATGGGTGATCAATCAAGTGCTGCCCACCCTGAACGACCAAACAAAATTGAAATCGATCCAAAATCGGTTCGAACATTGAAGTCATTTTTTTTTTGTTCGATTGTTTGCCAGTACGTTGGTGGAGAAAATCGACCACTTCCTGTGCGATTGACCTATGCAGCAGCCTTTCAGATCAATGGATTTCGAGGAATCTGCCTTTTTGGCGATCAGCTCCTGTCAAAATATACCCCAAATCGGATTCCCAAGGTGGTGTGCCATCGATTGCCGATTCATCGTCCGCCGGGAATGATCGAATCGGTAATCAATCGTTGAGAAATCGATCTGTGTATGGCTACCTTTAAAATGAAAAACTAGTTGCATCAATTGTTTTTTTATTATATATATAAATAGTTCAGCCAAGCCCAAAAAAGTTACCTGTAACTGAATTTGTACTATGTAAAGCTGGGCATACACGTACCAATTATCCAGCGATCGATTTTTTAATCCGATCGCCCATCCGATTCTGGAATCGATTTTAATTTGTGAAAACGATCGAAAACTGCAACATACCATGCATTCAATTTCTGGCCGATTCTATCCTGAAAGTCATACACATATATGGGTTTGGCGTGGTGTTAGCTGAAGAACTGGCCAGTGACCAACCGCACACAAACAAAGGTCATTTCCACAAGAATCATAGATGGATCTCTTAAAACGATGGCATGAGACAACTAACAGCACTCGATTCATGTGCTTTTTATTAAAATTATCCATCAGAACGGATCCGTGAAGGATCATTTTTCTCTCAGATTTTTGACAAAATTGATCGCTTTTGGCATGCTTCAATTTTTATTCAATCCGATCGCGCGATCGATTTTGATAAACGATCGCACTAAAATAGAACTTAAAATCGTGACGTGTATGCCCAGCTTACGGGACATAGCTGAAAGTTGGATCTTCATGCTTTCTTTGGCTTTGGTTAATACATGTCAGCAATGACTGATGAAGTAAGTCACTGCCATTGTTTTCCATGCTCAGCATTTACTTTCATTTTTGTTCCTGATTAATCAGAGAACAATGTTTGAATTTTCTGTTAACCCTTGGATATGTAGCAATATATGACAAAAGAATGTTGTGAACCACATGCGCTTTGAACTGCTACTTGAATTAAATGTTTGCAGAATTTTTTTTGGGTAATTGTTTATATGTTATAAATCATAAAGCTGGGAATAGACGGTACAATGCACCGTCTATTCCTTATGCCATTCTTTGCACTAGGAGTGGCGTGATGACGTCATCATGCCCACCCGCTAGTGCCAAGAATCGGCCAGCACTCTTCATCTGCAGCTCATTAGTTCGGCTGGGGGCAGCCATCCCTAGCCGAACGAATGGGATTGGGCTAAAATTTACCATCCTGTCGGATCTCTGTGCGATCCGACAGGATGGCTGATTTTAGCCCAATCCTCGTCAGTTGCAGCCTCCAATTCCTGCACGACCCGATCCTTAAGGGATGCGGGGGCGTGCACAGCATCAGATCGGGGATCAGATCGTGCAAAAAATTGGTACGTGTATGCCCAGCTTTAGTTGTTTATTCCCTTTTAGCCCCTTCCTATACTCTTTATGAACTCCTTCAGCTCCTAAAAGTGGATCTATGATCCATGTTCAATGCAGGACAAAGACTAAATAAAGGCTGAATTTTTTAAACGAAAACTGAACTAAATCCTAAAAGTCCAGGATTGCTCTACCCATCCAATTAAACAGCTCTATGGCCCTGCCCAAGGGAGCAAGAAGACTTGGGAAAGATGGCACTTTGATAACACTCCCTCCCCAAGTCTTGCAATGTTTCAAGCATTCAAAAAGTGGTTTTGTTTTGTGCTACTGCAAGCTCAAAATACTGCCTGTCACTGACAGCTCAGCTCCCTCTTGATGTTCTTGGTCCAATCAAAGTCAATCCTGATCATGTGAATCCATGGAAATAGTGGCTCATGCTGACTGGATGCTTCACTGCTAAAATAATCATTAAACCTGAAGATGAACACTGCAATCTCGCTTCAGCTTGAAATGATAAAAAAAAAGGCACAAACAATTTTGCACAGAATAAAATGTGTCTTTATATAAATATAATAGTTTTTTATGCATTTTATGTCTTAGGGTTTGTTTCCATTATACGTCGGGACCCCTCCGCTAAGCGTATACGCTTAGCAGGGGTTCCGACGTAGCACATTGATATTGCCTGCTCGGCGGATGGACTGTTTACATATCAGCCGGTGCAGAGTCTGAACGTACTCGACTACGTTCAGCCTTACATCGGCGGAGCGGCTCGGCACAGTGAAGACAGATGCTCCGTGCAGGTAAGTCTGTCTGCTACGTCGGGGATCCGACCTAATGGAAACATAGCCTTAGAGTTAATATTGTTACATGGTGTATGCTGACACTGATACATTTTACTTGCCCATCGATGCATCAGTTGTCTCTGGACTCTGCTCAGGAATTATATATCTATATATTAGTGTATTTAGTACATGGAAAATGGTTCCCAATTAGACCATCAGTTCTAAACCTGCGGGTCATGACCCCCTGAGGGGTCAAATTACCATTTCACAGGGGTCGCAAGGTGCACTGCTGCTTACAAGAGTAGCACTATGCCCACAAATGGGATGTGAAGTTAGTAGGCAGAGTAATGTTACAAGGGAAGGGGCGTTACTCTGCCTCCTAACTTCCCACCCCGCACATAATTTGCACAAGTGAGATGGAAAAACAGGAGGGAGGGGACATAACACTTATTTGATTATAACTAAAGTGATGTCGCGGTGTGTCACTTCCGGCATCTGGATCGCAGAAGTGACACTCCACCCAATGTTACACTACACAACGTCACTTCCTGTAGGCTTTAAGGGTCGCGACATTAGAATGTTTGAGAACCACTGCATTAGACCTGGTTATAATAAATTGCTATAAACTCCCTTTACTTGTGATTCGGAAAATAAAAGTTATCAGAACTTAATATATAGCTGAAAAACTAGTAGTTAAGTAAGTTAACTTAAGAAAAAGATGGGCCTGGAGCAATGGAATGCAATGGAATTAGGTGAAAGGCCACATGACGGGGATGTACAGGGGACGCAGGACCTGGGGGTCATATATAGGTTAGTGTAAACAAGTGAGCAGGGGTGTGGTTGTTTACATTAACGATTGGATGTCAAGTTTGGGATAGGAGGAGCTCGGATAACCAGGCAGGGAATTAGCCAAGGATAGAGTTCACTTGCTAGAAGAATTTGCAGAGGGAAAGTTCCCGCCCACCCTCCCCTTAGTAAGCTAAGTTGTGGGGGTTATAACTTACACAATGTCCTGTGTTACGGTATTATGTTGATATTACTGGTTTCTTTTCAGATGTCATAGCGTGTTGGCGGGTTTTCCGGGTCTTTGAAGGGGGAAAAGTTTGGAGTAACACAGTTGGTGAAAACATCTCATGATGGTATTTACTTGATTTTGGTCAGATAGAACCGACCAAGGATGGTGCGGTCTCAGTGGGCCTGTGTCAGCCTTAGTAGTCCTCGAGTCAATGAGTGGCGGCTGAGGGCCTACACTTACTAAGGCTGCAGGCACTGAGGACCTTCAGATATTTATGGTTTTGTGACACCCCCTCAAAGACCCGAAAACAGAAATCATTACAATGTGATATATTTTGAATTATTATTGAAGTTGTTAATAAATGGCGCTATAGCCAATTTAAATCCAAACAAAGTGTTGCGTAATTATTATAGATGGGGTTTAAGTTGGTTGGGAGATGGTGGGGGCCATGGTGTCAGGTAAGGAACAAGGTACATCTGACCTATCCATGTCATGTAAGTAAAAATTTAACTGTAAAGTTGAATATGTTTTACAGCTTTTACAGCTGCTGCAGGAATCTGCATGGATAACTACACGTTGACGTTGTCAATCAACATATGACAAGGCATATTGACAATGCATTTTCAATGGCATTCAGTGTTTGCACATTTTTTTCCAGAAACAGTGCCAATGATAACCTTCTGTTTGCCAAAAATTGGGGAATAATTTATGCTTTATAGGTTACATTACATCAGTCATGTATGACACTTCCCCAATTGAGTTTTCCCTTTTGGTTGTTTTAGGCAACTCACCAGCTTCAGGGATCCATAGGATGCAAATCATCCAAAACAAAAACAAAGCAATATTCATAGTGAGACAGAAGCAAGACTGTTCTTTCTTTATTGTCTTCTTAATAAATCTGTAACAATAAAAAAATTCAAAGAGAAATTCTGGATTCAAATCAAGAAACTCATAAAACATAGACACTTTGCCTAGCAAATCACACCTCAGATATGGAACCTTATCAAGAGGGGTACTGATGCATTCAGCTTCTATAAAAAATGGAAGCGAAAGAAAAATGTTTTATCTCCCAAAATAGGGACATGGGGACTTTTAAGGCACAAATATTGTAAATATTATTTTATTGATTTATTAAAAGCAACTGTAGAAAAGCAATGTTACATTTTTAAAATTTTTTATACTATTTAAATTTTATGAATGTGATACCATATCAACATTTCCACTGTAACATGATCTTACAAACATTTATTTCAAAACAATACGTATTGCGTGTCCTGACGCGTTACGCGGTAATCCGCTTCTTTAGGGGCTCCATAGTGCAAAAATATTTGTATAGAAGTATGTAGTAGTTGTGTAAAAATTGGCAAAATCACAATCATCAAATAGTACACATAGTAGCAGATGTATTTGTCAACAGGAGAATGGGAGGAAAAGACTGCCCTTTCAGAGTAGCCATTAGTAGTATCAATTTCTCCGTATGCAAGTATGAGATGTGTTATATAGTCTCTTCGGGTTCCGTTGCCAAAGACTACTTTACACTCCCTAACGGGGATTTAATATCTCTCTCTCATTCCACATTTACTACTTACTTTTCTACTACATGCCTTGTTTTGCTTTGTGTGTGTGAAGGTGGCCATGTAGTGTTGTCAAAGTACATTTAAAACTGTATATATGTTCTGTGTATACATTTGTATATACCTTTAATAATTGTATTTTGTTTGTATAGCAGCTGCTTGGAGTTTGGTGAGGTCATGGCTCTTTCCCCTCTCTTTTAAAAAAGTTATCTGCCCAGTAACTGTAAATCCCTTCCCCTTAGGCAGAGGTTATATATTTATCTAGTAAGCTGTTTTCCTATGCTTCTCCTGGGCTTTCTGGCTGTTATTCTACAGCTTACCTTGGAGCATGGTGCTCCCTTCTTTCTCGGAATTCGGAAATTTCTCTATGAATTACAGGGGTGCCCTTTGGACCAGGGTAGCCCCTTCCTCATCTTGTCCGAGTGGGTGCAGACCACATAGTGCCTGAGGAACTACAGATACCAGCCACTTCCACTGGTTGTCGCCACTATTCTGGGTAAAGCTAGCCATACACGCAACGAGCGGTGGCCGATTTTGCAGCCGACCGATGGGTGTGCGCGCTCGCGGCTGGTGCCCACATGCCAGCCAATGCCGTTAGTTTGAATGAAGACCGGCGACTTCATTGAAGCTAGCGGCCAGCACACAAAGGGTTCTGGCCGATGCTGTCAGCTCTGGAGAGGTCTGACGTCATCATGCTGCTTTCCAGAGCTGATCTGACCTGCTCTGTCGGCCCCCACTCGGTACGTGTGTGAGGGCCTTAAGAGCGCCTCAGCCTCCAGACCTTCTAGCAGCTGGTTGTTTGCAACATAGACCCTATGCTTTGGACCCCATCCCAACCTTATGGGTGATGGTGAATGTGAATTGTACATATCCCTTTAGTAAAAAGTTAAATCCTAACTAGCTGTGTGGACAATTGCTTACTTGGTGAAAGCCACGAATGACAGTGATCTGAGCATAGGCATCCTAAAATCCGAAAAGAACCTGGTTGCTCTAGCGCAGTTACCCCGGGCAACGCTTCAGCCATATTTGTTCATGAGCGGGGCTTTGCTTCTCATTTTAGAGCTTTCCTCTGATAGTAATCTGATGACTTTATTGATGATAACAAAAAAGAGATGAAGCCAAAAAAAAAACTGTTTAAAAAACTGTTTAAACAGGAAGGCATTAAAATTGCAGATCCTCAGGTACATTTTGATCACCAGCAAGGACAACAGTGAGTGAGAAAACAAATCACTCTACTCATGTCTAATCTACTCTACTCTAATCTGGTGAGACTAGACCGGGTCGGAAGCCCAAGGCATTTTCAGGTGTAATTTTAAAAAAGTTGATTTCTTAGAACACTGCTTAGGCACATTTATATTAAAAGATATCTTCTTTAGCATAGCGAATCTTCACTTTAATAAGTTACAATCCACTTATAATAAAGCACATTGATTATTCCTAGCCATTATCTCTTAGCAGGAATGCACAGTATGGTGAGAGCTTTTACTTTAATATAAACCTTTGATGACCAAAACCATGTTTCAGAGAAATTATTGGGAGTATAATGCTAGCCATACACATGCCGATAAGCGGCCGATTTTTTAACATGACCGACGGGCGTACGCGCTTGTGCCGTCGGTCAGGTTAAAAATCGGCCGCTTATCAGCATGTGCCCACATGGGGCGACAAATCCCTGTCGCCCCACAGCTCGGCCGGCCAGAGAACGGACATGTCCGATATTCTCTGGCCGGCGCAAGCCGATGTAAGCCAATGCCATAAGCTTCAATGAAGATGGCGTCTTCATTGAAGCTTATGGCCAGCACACAAAGGGTGCTGGCCGACTGAAGGGGCCCCATAATGCACCGGGGTGCAAATGTGATGACATCATCACGTAAGCATCCCGGAGCATATCGGGACAGGTCTGCCTGCACACCATCGGGGTGTGTATGGCAGCCTTAAGTATGAGTATGTCCAGTCAAGCACCATGTTGAATGAAAGGCAAAGTATTCAGAGTTCATTTGTTATCAGTGTGCTACTTCCCTCTCAACCATCACGTAGGTTATGACACTTACAGTAATTTCACCCTCCTAGCCATGCTACAAAGCTGACACAGATGTGAAAATTCTTTCTTAGTTTTATGTAGCACCCCTCTGGTGAGTGTTAGTGCTAAAGAGTTTATGTTTCTCCAATCCGGCAGGGGCAGGCTTGTTCAGTTTCCCTCCAGAATTTTGGCGGGAAATGTATCAACCCCGATCTGCCTGGAGATGGCATTTGGACTGCTAAACAATGCAACATCTGCTCTTTAACTTTGTAACATTTTGGAGGGAACTGACTCATCCCTCTGGAATGTAGGGATATGTCTGAGGTGTATAAAAAGGTTCAGTTCACTCAGGTTTGTGTCTTCAGTGACCTCAGGGATCCTCCTTGGGGCCCTGTGTGGTCTGTGGTCCTGCATGCATCTCCTGTGAGCCTCCGGGACCTCTTGTGTTCTCTTATGGTATAGACTTTGTAAAGTCTGCCCTGAGAAAAGAGCTGTACTCTTCACCTCAGGTCTGGGTGCACTACAAGGTCCAGGAAGCCTTCTGCCGTTTGCTGACAGAGAGGGAAGCTGTGCTGGAAAAGTTATCTCCATGGGAACCTGTCTGCTATGTTGAGTTCAAGAGCACCTGTCCCCGGTTCGAGAAAGGGGATCTGCCTGTTACTGAAAGTTACCATGCTGCCAGTGTCTGAAGGAGCCGTGCCACAGATCGCCCAGGGTGAAGGTCAGAACTACTAAGGAGAAGGTCAGAGGTTATTGTGTCAGCTCACAGTTTGTCAGGCTACAAGAGTCAGGGGGATTTGTTCAAGAGGTATCCTGCTGTCAGTCTGCTCCTGTCAGTGTGAAATCCTGCTCCCTCACCCTCTCTCCCATAGACTACATGACAAGTTTAATAAAGTTCATCAGCATCTACACTTTCTGTCTCTAAGAACTCTTATTGCCACTGCCCAGACCCAATACTATAATACATCCAGCAGGACCTTCGGGTCCCAAAAAGAAAATATAAAAAGGCTGAACTTTATTTTTTCCTTTCATTGAAGAGAGCAGCAGCCATCAACATTCTCTGCAATTCACCTGTAAACACTATACTCAGTCCTCAGACTAAGTCCAGCCCCCGAGGTTCTTTACATTTCCAACATTGATGAAGAACACTGTCCATATAGCACCATCTTTTCAATAGAAGGAATGTAACTCTTTCTTTAGATACATTGCTTATTAGTTTTATTTTTAAACTACTACTAATAAAACTGATTTCTGATTAAGTAAGCACAATGCAATAGGATGTTAATCATTAAACAATGCTGGATGAACAAAGATTGTGACCCAAATATTTATTCCGGGAAACATCTCAAGGATTAATTAAGTCCCTAAATAAGAGCCTGCAGAATACGTGCCAAGAGAACAGAACAAATAGTCATGGTAAAATGTATTTTGTCTCCAGTCGGGTATTTCCCTGGAACATTTTACTTCCTTGTATGAAGCCCAGGTATTAACATTAAATTGTTCTCACTTAGGCAAGATCAGGTTCAGTAACAGGCTAAGCAACACCAACACCTTTATTCTTCCAACATCCATTGTATATTATCAGAGATTTGGTTATTATTTCTCATATACAACTATGTGGAAAAATGTGACATATATGATTGTGATAATAAAATATATGATCTTGATAATAGTTAACAATTAAACCATGGGCAGCAAGGTTACGTCACGGATCATGCTTGCAAAGTGGTGCGCATCATTTCGGCGAATCGATGTGCACCACTTTGCACGATCAATTCCTGTTTGATTCCAATTAGACAAAATTTTCTCAGTGGAAACACTTCAGTTTTAATACCAACATGCAAAGACTAAATACACAGAGTGAGTACTCTAACAGCCATTTCTGGATAAAAATATAAGTGCATAGCCATCCATCCCAACTACCTTTAAATTTATCCCACTGGGTTTTGTTTTTTTACGATGTAAACCAAGATATACTCAACTAAACCCTCCTATCAGGTCCCTGATAACATGCACTTGGGAAGTGTTCAAGTCAAGCAGACAATGAGCTTGATTAGTAAAGGACTGAAGACTCCTGGAGCTAGCATGTCTGTGCAAAATATGCAACTGCAAAAAAGGGGTATTTAGTTGTGAGTAAAGCTGGCCACACATGGGTCGGTACCTGTTTGATCTACAAAAGATCCATCGGGACGTAGTGACGTCAGAATCGCAGAATGGTCACTCGTCGATCGTTCTGTGAATCGATGCACACCACTTTGTGCAATTGAATCCCATGCAATACTTTGGATGGGGACAAAAGTAATCGCACAGGGATTTCCCAAAATGCTGTTTCCCTCTTTAATTGTCATTTCAAAAGGGTGGCCGCGTTCAATTCCAAAACAATCTTTTGTAGAGCAAAGGATCATGTGTGGCCAGCTTTAGAGGGTAAACATTCTATAGGTATGTCTAAAAACATTTTTATTTTGGGATGGAGTGACAGGGTTAAGTCCTGTTATATTGTTACTTGTGTAAATGCTGGGGAGCTTACCCTGTTGACCATTGTGACTAGCGTAGTTAATTTACATCCTATATTGCAGTTACATGCTAAAGCTCTCTGAGAAAAAGGTTGAAGATGCTGTATTAAAGTATCTGCAAGTGTGAACATGCAATGACTCTTTCAACCGAATTTTGTGTTTACCTTCCCCACCTGTTTTTGGAAATTCCCTTTTCATATGATGCTAGATGAGTTCCTTCCAGATATGAAGCTGGATATACAGAAGGACTTCTGTACGGTTTCTCATTCTTCAAAATGCTCTCAGTAGATTGTGTACACTGGATTAACCTTCATATGCAGCAATGAGAAAGTTTACCCAGTTCATCCCTATGAACAGACTCCAGAACATAAGCAGATTCTGCAGTTTTCTGCAACCTTCATCGACATTCACATGTTGTCCTGAGGTAAGTGTGAACTTTCATGGTAATGTCATATTTATATCTAAAACATGTTGCAGGCTGAGTATCTTTAAAGCCTCTTGCCATTGGATGGTTTGATAGTTTAGTACCTTCTGGTGGCTCTATTGATGAGACTTTTCTATTATTTCCTGTACAGCATTTAAAAACCAGTCCCCAGCCAAAACCATTATATCAGCCTTAGATAAAGTAGTAAAGTGTTGTATCATATTAGCCATTGACTAATACAGAAAGTTTAAGGTTCACGTTTAGATAAAGTAAGGGAAGGTAAAACCTCTACCAGAAACTTTTGGTCAAACATTTTGGCTAGACTTCTAAATGTACTGGTAGTTGTTTGAAGATATCAGAATCAGAATCAGATTTATTTCGCCAAGCAGGACAGGTCCTGCCCGGAATTG
>CM070038.1:40964223-40976836 GCA_036250615.1 Ptychadena robeensis | reverse complement strand
GCACAAACAGTGACCATGTCTGGAGGGTTCACATACTTTCAAGCAGCACTGTATATATTGAGATGTTGGTACCATATTCCACGAGGAGAAGATATGATTTATATAGAGAATTGAAAAACATAGAGATGAGCACAAGGACTGATTACACATACAAATAAATATCTGGTCAATTGTTTTTTTTATGCCCCAACCAAACCCAATTCTACTTTCTGTTGTTAAACCTCTTTTAGAACCTCTTTTTGGAAATCCCCCACCCACCCATGTCTGTCTCTAAAGGTGACCATACAGGTTTTGATTCTTACTGTAGTGATCAATCGTTCAGGAATGAATTCCTGCCCAACATGAGCAATCACCCCCAAAAAAATTGAAGAAGAAAGGTGATCACAAATGTTTTTTTTGGGGGGGGGGGCTCAAGCACTGTTTCTTTGGATGGGGACCCTTGATCAGTTAGGGCAAAAATACAGCAGGAATTGGTTCCCCAAGGTAGTATGCACAGCTTTTGTTGAAAGATCAATCGTCAAGTTTGCAACAGGATGTTACGATCTCATTGTACAGTGTCAAAAAAAATATATTGATGAGAAAGTATAAACCATATATGCTCAAATATAAGCCGGATTTTTCAGCACCTGAAATGTGCTCAAAAAATGAAATTCGGCTTATATTTGGGTCAAAAGATTAAAATCACGGCATTTTGTAGGTGGACTTTATGAGCAAATTGCAAAGCCTCTAAACATGCTATAATCAACAAACTTGCTTGAGATGTAGAGAAGAGTTGAGGGAACATTTGACAAAATAATGATTGCTCTATCATATGTCGTTTTTGCATAAATTAGGTTCAAATTCAAGTCAAATTTAAACTTTTTTGGGCAAAAACTTGATATGCTAGAGCAATACTTTTTTATTTTCAATATTGCCACATCCCTTCTCTACATCTCCAGCACTTTTAGTGATGATATCATGTTCAGGGGCTTTGTAATTAACTTACAAGTCTACTGAATTAAATAATAACATCTCCCAACAAAAGCACATTTGCTGTGTGTTTCTGTGCCGTAGCTGCTGCATTTCCCCTCCTAGGGTTATACTTGAGTCATTCAGTTTTTCCAGATTTTCTTTCAAAAATTGGGTAACTCGGCTTATGTTTGGGACGGCTTATATTCGAGTATATACAGTATATTGAAAGAGCACAAATCATGTTGTATATGCGAATCAAATGCATCCACATTATAATCACCCTTTACCAATTATTCTAACTGTTCTTTACGTGAATACTTCATGTGAATACTTAATACATGTGTTAAACAAATAACAGACCATAGATATGTGTGTGTGCCCACCCCGAAAAACGAAAATGCATGCAAAAAAGTTTTTGCCTGCTAGTGGCAATTTTTTATTCAGTTGCAACCTTTTACAGAGTTGCAAAACGGCAAGTAATCTGCCCCTTTTGGTTCAAGTGACTACCATATTTCATATTTGGGAGCGCATTAGCTTTACACACTTTATGATAAGCAGAATTTGAAATTCAATCGCATAATTATGTTAGTAAAATATAAACATGAACGCAACTTTGCTGAAAGTGATCAGAATTTTAATTTTATCTCCTACAAAACTATTTTTAGATCTTTATTCATAAGAGAAATGAATACCCAAGATCAAAACCACCAGGCAAAAATGCATATTAAGTGGCATGAATGGCAGAATTGTGAAGAGCCATATGGTACCTTAGCAACATAAAGGCAGATGAGTATAAGAACTTCCATATAGCTAGAAGAATGTACATTTGTCACTCTTACTCACCAGTTCTAATTGTCTCTGGGCTTATCGTCAGGAAGAAGTTATAACTTGTGAGTCCAGCTTAGATCTGTTTATTCTGAGAAGTGAAAGTGTGTCCAAGACTTTTTATTGCTCAAGTCCTAGGTACGCCTTCCCTAGGATGCTGGTCACAGGTGTAACAATGCTGCAATCTATCCTGTGTGCCAGGGCATGGTGCATGGGACAGCTTAAGGGAACCTGTAACAATACAAATATAGGAATGGTGATCATAATCTGGGGCTGCCATCTCCATCCTGACTTCACTACTTAGTGATCAGCATTGTCTATTAATCAGATGTAACTACTAGATCAGTCATTTCATTACAATTACTGAATTGCTGACTGTGAGGTGTGTGAAAAGTTGTTAAACTTATTTAATTAAGTTCTTAAAGAAAAAACTTTTTACCGTTTTAAAACAATAAGGTAAAAAGGAATTTTGTGATCCAACGGAGCCCTTTAAAAATATGACTTTCTAAAATACCATCAAAAGTTAGCTTTATTTTCAATGGTCACCTACACATTTCACCTCAGGGCTTGTTTCCACTCATGCGATCCCGCGCGTTTGCAACCGCACGGCAGATAGTTGATGCGCGTTTTTGCGACGCAATTTTTTTTTTATGTGGATGCGGTTGGGACACATATGCGTTTCAAAACGCCGTACCCGAACGTGCACAACCGCACCAGTGGAAACTATATTGAAGTTTCCAATGGATGTGGTTGTTTGCGCTGGGGGCCGCGTGGTTGTTTGCGCGGCGGTCGCATCAATGGAAACAAGCCCTCAGTTGTGAAGAAAAATAAGCCAGCCTTACTTGGGTCGATTCCTGTGTGATGGTTGTGCGATCGGTTGCAGATTGTTTACCCAAGAATCACACAGCGTTCGTTCAGGGAATGGATGCGCACCACCTGGGGGAATCAGGCCATTACTTTGAATGGGGACCTTTGGTTCACCTTTATGGAGAGCTCAGTTTACAACAATCTTTTTGTTCAACCCATTGAATTAAAGCTGAAAGTCTGCAGTTCAATTAAGTTGTATAATTTAAAATTTATTGTAGTAAATGTACAGAACCAACATTAGAAAATAGTCCTCTAGGCGGGGAATTTGAATCGGAAAAACCGGATGTGACGTCACATCCGGTCCCTGGAACGCATCCTGGAACGCATAGTTCCTGGTTGCGGGAGCCGGCTGTGACGTCACTGACGTCACTTCCTGTTCTGAGCCGGTATTTTCACTACAAGACCGGCTTCATGCCGGTCTTGTAGTGAAAAGATTCTTCCTCCGGCACGATCTCGCAGGTTCTGATCCTGCCGGAGGAAGAATTTAAATCTTCTTCTGGCCGGCGAACGGGGCGGGTCGAACCCCCGTACTGTCCGCCGGCGAGAGGATCGGCGAACATGCCGAGTTCACGGCCGAACTGTTCTCCGGCGCACAGTTCAGTCCATCCCTACTTGCCCACCAGTAATCTCTTTCAGACTGGCTATCTCCTTTGATGTGCTCACAGTTAATAATATCTTCTCTTCGGCTTATCATATCATGCCTCCTTCTGAATAGATTTTGGGATGGGCACCTCCCTTACCAAGCCCCTTATCTTCTAGAGCATAAGTGCCCAACCCGTGGCCCACGTTAATTGGTGGCCCCCCTCTGTCCTCCACTTGCGGCCTCCAACCTGGTGCAGAGAAAATCACCTGTTCGCCTATCCCCCACCAACACATCCTCGCCCGGGATCCCACAGTTCCTAGTTGCCTGATCTTTGTTTTTCTTTCTGTTCTGAAGTTTTTCTCCTCCAGGTATTCCTAAAATGTAGATACATTTAGGCAGCAGTGCCATCTAGTGGACATATTAGTAATCATTCATTTCATTTTGAAAATTCCACTATCTGACTTTGTAAATTAATTACAAAGTCCCTGAACAAGGTATCATCCCACAAAATACTGGAGATGTAGAAAAGGGCTGGAGAAATATTAAAAAAATGAAACCATTGCTATAGCAACTTGTAGTTTTTAATGAATAAAGTCAAGTCGGAATGTCACATTGAATTTTCCACATAAATTTGAATTTAATTTATGCAAAAACGTAATGTGCTAGAGCAATGCTTTCTTTATTTGTAGTGTTCTCCCAACCATTCTCTATATATCCAGCAATTTGGGCGATGATAAAATGTTAAGGGGTCTTGCAAATGACTCACACATTTAGCAAATCTTTTAATTACACCAGATGAACATGTAAATCAGCCCTACATAACCAGGAGAGGGGTGATATGGACTACTCTAGATCATCCATCAAAAAACTGATTGCCAGGATTTATTCTTGTTTTAACTGAATTGTGTGTTAATTTTATCAATTTGTTTTTATATAATTGTGTATTTCAAACTTTATTTTAGTCAGGATGACTACTAAAAGCATTGCATACTTTCATGATTTAACTGCTGTCTTTTATCATTTTACTGCTTGCCCCAAGTTAGGGACTGACTGTCACTACACATTCTAATCTTGGTTTATTACACTGGGCTGCATAAAAAAATGTACACATGACACAAAAGGTGCACGACCATACTACAGTGTTCCCCAATTCTTGAAGTATTGTTTAAAACAAGTTTTGTTATTTAAAAATGAAAAATAATGTCTTTTAGCTATGCATACTGTCCTTTATTCATTATTAAATGCTTATACAAGTCAGTGTAGATTGAAAATGTTTAATGATGCTGGGGGGGTCACACTCGTGGCCACCCATTTCAAATGGTTCAAAAGCTTTCTGGAATTTTTTTGGACTTTCTTCATAACTGTGGAAACTGGATGTGTAAGCATAGCAGAGACTGCCAGCTCCTCAGGGGTGCGTCCATCTTCAATGATTCAAAGTGAAGTGTTGTAGAAACAATGTCACCATTGTTAGCAAGTTAGAATGGCTGCCTCAGGTACATCACTTTGTTGGGATCCCCTGTATACTACATTAGATTCCAGTAAAGCTGCATATAAGACACACCAGACAGTTTAATTGGAAATAATCACTTCTTCTATAATAGAATATCTGACGTTTGACAAAAACGATTTGCTGTTTTACTTCTCCTTACCTATACAGATCATATTTCATTTTTAAGTGCCTGCTCTCTGGCTGTATAAATATACTCGAATTTCAGGCTGTAATTCGTGCTTACTGGGGTGAGAAGGCATGTCAGCTTATTGCATAATATCATTCTAGCATGCTTCAGTGAATAGATTATTGGATATAGTAATTTACCCATTAGACTTAGGAACTAGGTACACCTGTCTAGTGCCCATAAAGTAAAGAACACATGGCCAACCACAATACTCTGCTGTGCTGGGTGGTATTCCAATGATGTTGAGTTGGTAGGTGTTTAAATAAAATCTTCTGTACATACAGTAAAATGTAACACACTATACATGTTGTCTACCAATAACATAGACCACATGACCTCTACAATACATGTATATATAATACAAATTTGTTTTATTATTTTTATTTTTATATTATATATACATTGTATACAATGTTATTGGTAGGCAACATGTATAGTGTGTTACATTTTACTGTATGTATGGAAGATTTTTGTATTATGATGTATAAGAGAAATGTAAATATTAATTGTATATTTATACATATATCCTTTTCTAGCTAATTCTCCTTGAGGAAGCACTGTCTGTCGGAGGACTGATTATAACCATCAACAAAGGGATTGATAGCCTGGATCAGGGACGCCAGTCTAGGAGGAGGGCGCCTTGACCCAGGGGGACTGGCCTGGGACGTCAAGAAGGTGAGTAGGAGGGGTAGAGGAGTCGAGGGGCGGAGCCATCGGAGCTGATTTAAACTGGCCAAACAGGAAGTTCCTCCTGTTTGGCCGGTGATTGTCACCCACCCACCCTCCCTTGTTTGATGAGTTTATATCTATGTACTAACTCTGTTTTGTCACAGCAGGGCGGAAGCTCGGCAGTGCCGCATGAGTAGAGTGAAGCTTGGAGAAATTATGGTGGCGTATCGGTACTGGAGGGCAGCCACTTAGATGGTAAAAGCTGGGCGGGGCTTAGGCCCCCATTTATGGCACTCCTTGAAGTGAAAATCGGATGTACCCATCGAGCCGGTATTGGAGGGCTGGTGGCCGGTACGGTTATTGAAGAAGGGCATTTCAGTGGCACTGTCGGGGCATTCCAGGAACCAATGTTATTTAAACGGTTATTTAATGGTGAAATGTTATTTAAATGGTTAATTGGCTGTGGCCAAAATGTATTATATTTTCCACAAAATCTTTATATAAAACTTTTAAATGAATTCCTGCCTCTGTCGTTATTTTAGGTTAAGTGGGGGTAGAAGTAATCCATGGGTCAAGATGTTGCAGGAGTTAACTGACATGTACTTGTAATCTGTATTAAAGTCTATCCTTATTTCAGTACCGGTTTTTTATTGGTCCTTTATGTAATAAAGACTTTTTATATTTTTTTCAACTATTGATTGGTTTATGCATATGGGTGTTGCCACTAAAAGTCCCTATTAGTCACCATTTGAATTAGGGATACTAATAGCAGGAGCATTGCAGATGCACTATATGAACAAAACTTTATGTAACAATCCATTTTTAAGAATAACAAACATAAACAAATAAATATACAGCAGGGTATTCTGTGGAGGTCTGCTGTATTTAAAGCCATAGATTCATAAAAGAAACAGCACCCCCATAGCTGATTAGATGCTTTTTTAACATCACATCTAACAAATGACAAACATTTCGTAAGGCATCAACAAACTCTGAACTTTAGTACTATGGTATGGTGGTATCTGGGTCTTGTTGATTTAAAAACATTATCTATACACAGCTCTACATGGAAATATGTATTATTATTATTGAAAAAGTATAAAAATCAAGTAGAAGTGATTAGGAACAATAGAAATTTGACTGTGCAGTAGCTGACTACGGAAAGTCAAGACATCCTGTAGTTCCTGTAGATGTAACGGTCCAATAACTAAAAACAAACCCATACTATTTTCCTTCATCCAGCAAACGTTACCATTTGATAAACAAGTAACATTCTCCTGGCATTTGTAAAAACCCTCTATTAGTTATTTCCATTGAGAGAAGCAGGATTCCTCACCTTACAGAATACATTTTGCCCCAGAGTTCAGTGGAGTGCTCTTTACACCACTGTATCTGAAGCTTGTCATTGCGCTTCGTGATCTGAGGCTTGTACGTCATTCCATAAAGCTCTTGGTGCACAGTTTTTGTGTTGAAAGTGAAAAGTGTTTAAAAGTTTGGAACAATATGGTTTTTGAATCTTCTAAGCATTGGTGACTTTTTATGTACAATGCGAATCAGCTTTATGACTTCACAAGCATAAGACTAAACTTTTCAGAATGATTAATTCTTTCACAAGTGTTGAAAACATAGAATGCATGATTTTATACACCTATGGCCATGGATTGTAAAATAAAACAAAGAGAATAAAAATAGGATCTTTATTACATAAACACATCTGATCATATACATTTAGTCTGTCTATTTCATATGTACAGATTTTTCACTTTAAATCATGTGTAAATCACTGAATGACATTTAGTGGAAAAAAATTAGAGAGAGGTTCATAATAAAAAAAAAAACATATCCATACCATTATTATACCCTTGTGCTGATGATCTTCTTAACCCCTTGTACTGCAACTGCCTGTCCACATTCATCAGCAGACATAAAATACCTGGGAATGTTTCATGAAAGCTCCAGATTTCAAAAAATAAAAAAGTTTAGGGGTTATGTTTATATCTTCTTTGAAAACTATTCTCACAGTGAAGGTATCTTGCTGGAGTGATCTTGGTCCTAAATTCAATTTTCTCCTTTACTGCAGCAATGAATAAATATAATTATCAGAATTACTGTATTGTGTGCAAATTCTTTATAATGAAATAAAGTTACATAGACGTTCATTCTCATTTCTCTGCTGAAAACCTGATTAGTAAATGTTCAATTTAAAGAGATTTATAGACGAATTGCACCCAAATGAAAATCTGCTTTTGTATCATTGAATACAGTAGAGTGGATACATAAGGCCTCCATGCTCAGACATCTGCAGGAAGAATAGGAAGACAATATCAATATTTATAGACAAGGGAGGTAAATATTTCATAATTTGCATGCAAAATGAAAGGTATAATAATACCTGGTAATATATGCAGATGGTGATGACATTTAAAACATTTACAAAAATATTTTCCGATTTGCTTAATTCAAGCAAGTAACATATTGAGCCTCTAAGGCAGGGGTGGGCAAATGTTTTGACTCATAGGCCACAATGGGTTTTTTAATTTGACAGAAGAACCTCTAAGGGCAATCCGATACCAAGTTCTCCCAGCCCAGTGTGAAAGTGTGCTAAAAAAATAATCATAATGAAAGGGCAGTTATATATATAAAAAAAATGTTAAATATATAAAAAAAGAGGCTTTTGATGGTCAAGTTGAACATACTATTGCAGACATGGGCAAATAATGGTCTTTAGAAGGAGACCATACCAATCATCACTTATTGCAGGAAACAAGCAGAGAGGATCCAATGCATCCTAAAACCAAGATGACAAAAGGCCAGATTAAAGACTAAAGCTAGCCATACACGTGTAGGATTCCATGGCCAATTGATCACTCACCCAATTGATTCCGGCGATCTCAGCGGGAATGGGAGCTGCGATCAATCTGCCAATTAAGAGTATCCGATCGCTGCACACCACCTTGTCCAAGTGATCACGTCCAATTGATCTGGGGCTCAGAATTGGATCAGAATTGGATCAGAATTGGATCCGACAGAGAACCAACATGTTGGTTCTCTATCGGATCCAATTCTGATCCAATTCTGAGCCCCAGATCAATTGGATGTGATCACTTGGACAAGGTGGTGTGCAGCGATCGGATACTCTTAATTGGCAGATTGATTGCAGCTCCCATTCCCGCTGAGATCGCCGGAATCAATTGGGTGAGTGATCAATTGGCCATGGAATCCTACACGTGTATGGCTAGCTTAAAAGGGCTGGATATGGCCTGTAGGCCATAGTTTTCCCATGTCTGCACTACTGCCATGCAGCAAAGACCTCAGACAGCTCAATTTACTGTAATGTGTGGCTATTGTTTTCTGATGCAAGCACTGGGGGGTCCAAAATTCCCAAAAATTATATTAAAAGTTTTATGTTAAAATACTCCCAGCACTGTAGAATACACATATTAAATGTTATCTTTCATTTATTAAGAAGATATGTTATGCACACACCTGTTTCTCCACAGAGATCATCAGGATTTGCCAACCTAAGCCCACTGCTGTTATTGTGTTGTCCATTTTCCAGCTTTGCCTCTCCGTCGATCATTGAGATATGTTCCTGGTCAATGCCAGTATCATTGGCTTCTGAATAAAAAAAAAGGAAATACTCATGTAAGAAAAAAGCTCAATATGTACATTGTGGTCTGTACTGGCGAACCACCAGTCTGTTGTCTCGGGAAAGTACAATAATCTAAAATATCTACTGGAGATCTAACAATAGAGCTGCTGTTCTGCTGGTCACTATTATTACAATATTAGGATTACAAAACGTTTGGAGGCAATTTACTATTTGGCAAAGAAACCAGTGTATACGCCCTTCCAAGTAAGTAGAGGTGTAGGTAGAGTGAGATGGAAAAATGAAAGTCTAAAGCTCGACATTTACACATAAATGAAAGTCTAAAGCTGGACAGATATATAAATACTTGCACGCTCGATCGCAATGTCAATTGATCTGTGCAATTATTATATTAATTGTGTAACTTTTAATGCTCGAACCACCGTACAGCCTGGTGGATGTTAGACCCCTTCAGTACTAGCTGGATGTGCCCTTATTCTTTGTTTTGCACGTGCTATTTTTTTATTAATGAAATATGTGCATGTATAAAAAAAAAAAAGAGAGAGAGAACAAAAAATCACAAATTTGTTTTTTTTGGGTCAGGTCTTAATGATGAAAAATACCAGCGGGCTTAAGCCGCAGCAATACTAAAAATGTCAGTTTAAGCTCGCTGGTATTCTTCATAAATTAAAAATATATTGACCAAAAAAATGTCAAAAATGTTTATTATATTTTTCATTTAGTTTTTTTTTTATTTTTTTTTTTGCTTAATACATTGTCTAATGGTATTTAGGCATATACACCATAATTCTATTGGTTACTATCGAAATCCTTAGAAAATTGCCACACACCTGTCCGATCGGCCGAAATTTACAAAGATTAAGGCTCGTACTATGTCATGTCAGAAGTCAGGTGTGACTTCCTACAGCCTCAAGGGTGCTTGAGACAGACTTGGGACAGACATTGCACAGTGAGAGGCAAAATGGCCCCTCCTGCTGTCTGAAAAAGTTTTTTTTATTTTCGATTGCAGATAGCCGGAGTGGCCTATGAGGTAGTAGGTCCGCTTTAAGGTGGAAATATCAAGCCTTGTATGGGCACCTTTAGCCATAATTGTAGGCACCTTTTAAATACCCATTTAGGAAACATTTATTATGAATATGGACATATATAGGAATATCATCTTACCTTTTTTTTTCTGCACTTTAAGAAAAACTGTGAACAGTGATGCAAAAATAATAATACAGCCGACCACCAGCACAGGGATAAGGATAAGGTGTAGGTTCTTGCGCTTGGAGACTAGACTGTGAAAAGACCAGTTAGTAAATCAATACTTATTAATCATTGGTGATAGTAATTTTTAAACCTAAAGAAGTAGGGAAAAGCCCACGGAAACACATACATTTTATTGACAATTAAGCTAACTAAGAGGCATATAGGGATTAGTTTCTCTTCAGCTTTTGTTATTGCAACGTCCCAAATTAGGGATTTTTCTCACCACAGTGTATGTGCCAGTGAGTTGATAATAAATGGTCATATGACTTGCAATTTTTGCATGCTTACATGCTCAGGGGAAAGGGTGAAAATGTTGATGTTTTGGTGTGAAATGACAAAACTGAGAATATGGCTTTTTGTGTATATTGTGAACCATTAGGACTGCACAAATTACATTTTTGGGTGGTCCAGTCTTAATGATAAAAAATACCATTTAAAGCTTGCTGGTATTTTTCATAAATAAAAAATATATTGAGGTGCTTTGTCTGTGTGGCTTTCATTTTCATTTGAAACTTAAAAAAAATAAAAGCAATAATAATTTGCCATAACAAATATTTTCCATAAATAAAAAATATATTGAGGTGCTTTGTCTGTGTGGCTTTCATTTTCATTTGAAGCTTAAAAAAATATAAGCAATAATAATTTGCCATAACATTACCATGCTCAACCTGATTCTAAATCACTACAACAGGCCAAATGATATAACTAATCATTAATCCAGCCAAAAATGCGTAGATTGCCAACAGATCAGCAGACGCTCAATCGGGGTGTGACGACGTCATAGCGCTCCACTTTAGCCTCTGTCGTTTGGACTGAGAATCGATGCACACCACTGTGCACATGGATTCCCGTTGCCCATTCAAAGTATGTGCAATTGACCAGGGAAAACCAGACAAGAACGTTTTCTATTTAATCTCTTTTTTTAAGCGATCAGGATCGAGTGCTCCATGTGGGCAGCCTGGATTCACACAGGATCGATCGCCTGCAATAAATCATCTCAAAATCGAGACTGTAAGGCGCGTTGTTGAGCTTTGTAGAGCCAATCCCCTTTGACTTCTACAAAGCTCAAAAAGCAAAGAAAAGACATCTACAATAGTTCTGTCAGTTGAGAATTGAATAAATGTCTTACCTTTCAGAGCTGCTTTGATTTGTTACTGAAACGGGTGTGCTATAAAGTGTAACATTTCCTGTCCGCTGTGGAATTTCTGAAGTGTGCGTTGACACCAAAGTTGTTGATTCTGATTTGTGAGTGGTATGCATCCCACTACTCGAGGGGGTTGTACCTATGGAAGATTTTGAAAAGAAGAGTTTGAAGTATATAGGACCTTGCAGATTAATCCTTTTCGGTCATTTATACAATGTGAAGTTAGGCATACATGTGCAGATTCCCGTGTGATTCGCTATGCACAATATTTGTGCGTCAAAATTGGTGTTCGCACAGCAATGGCATGCAACCCACTTTAATTCCTTCGATCTGAAATGGTTGGGCAGGGCATATCAAGTACCGAAAAATAATTATTACAGATTATAACTTGGAACGTCAATTAACATATTAACCCCTTATTCATTTCAAATGCATTAACTGCAACTGCGCTGCAATCAGAGCATTAAAAAACACTTTTCATATCCAAAAATTACTACGTCATGACCCATCATGTGGGGCCAATGTTGATCAACAAAGGCTCCCCGTGACATCACAGACATGCGCAGTAAGCATGGAAGAATTTTCCCATACTTACTGCGCATGCTCCAGCAATTTCATCTCTTTCTTCGTGGGACACCATTGCAGATGCACCTATCCAGCGGAGCACTTAAAGAGGAGTGAAGACCTTTTTCATCTTTAATCTTGGAGATGCTTGGATTTATTTTGGGTCGCCACTTTATTAATATTATTATTATGATTTATGTATATAGCACAAACATATTGCACAGCACTGTACAATAAATTAGAGTTGAGACAACACAAGATAACACACAGGTACAGGTTATGGCACAGGAGGAGCAGAGGGCCCTCCGGTTTACAATCTAATAGGTTGGAGGAACAAAGTATACAATAGGTGGGGTTTCTGGATTTATTTTTTATTTTTTTTGGTGATGAATATTTTTTATTCTTTTGATGGCTTGTACCGTATTTTTCGGACCATAAGACGCACTTTTTCACCCCCAAAATTGGGGGCAAAA
>CM070038.1:40945900-40960858 GCA_036250615.1 Ptychadena robeensis | reverse complement strand
GCGGTTGAAATGAACCCAGCTTGTCCAGTCCAAAAAGTGCACTGGACAAGCTGGGCTCTGCAATGCTTCCTACAAGGAAGCAGATCCCTCTCCCCATCCCCTTGGTGTCCCGTACATGATGACGTCACACTGGCTGGCGGCTGATTTTTCAAGTCCAAATTGCACTAAATACAGTTTCCTGCATTGAAAACTGTATTCAATGCAATTTCTTCTATAAATACTCACCTAAAAAAACCTCTAGTTTCCCTGACTCTTTGGCCAGCAATAACTGTATTCTATGCGATTCAAAGTAAAAAAAACAACTTTTTGTGCCATCTTGTGGCCTTACTGCTAATTGTTCTTGTGGGATTTCATTTTGAAAATTTCATTCTCTGACTTAATCACAAAGCCACTGAACATAGTATTATTTCCCAATTTGCTGGAGATGTAGAGAAGGGTTAGAGGAATATTAAAAAAAGAATGTATTGCTTTAGCACTTTTTTTTCATAAAGTTTTCATAAAAAAAGTTCAAAGTCATATTGAAATTTTGAGTTGAATTTTCCACTTTCATTTTAACCTCCCTGGTGTTACGGCTGTTGTAGGCAAATTTTTTTTGGTGCAAAAATTGCACATACAATACTTTCTTTTTTGTAGTGTTCCCCCAACCCTTCTCTATATCTATATATTTGTTTTTTTATATAATTGTGTTTTAAACATAAATTATATTCAGAATGTCTACTAGATTCTTGTACGGACATATTTTGATAAGTTACAGGCCTACAACATAAAAAAATATTTTTTCATTAAAATCTATGGTGCACTTTTGGTACACAAATCTGGACCTCAGCAGAGTGCTAGGGGGGTTAAAGGGGCATTCACACATCTTCTGGTCATCTGGAAATGCTGATAAAGACGCAATATGTGGCTTCCCTCTGTCACTTTTTGGGAGTCTGCCTTATGTTGATAACATGGAGGCGTTACACAGTGGCATTAGGCTCTAAGGGTCCCCATACACCTTTAGATTTCTTTGTCAGATTTCCTTTAGATCTCCTTTTGTTTGACCAAACCATGTAATATGAGGGACTTTCTAAACCATCAAGTCTACCTGTGTTTAATCGCAGAGGACCCGGCACTACATAGTTGCTGGTAGATCTAAAGAATATCTGACTGAGAGATCTAAAGGTGTATGGCCAGTTTAAGTGTTACTGAACTGTGGCAGGGAAGCAGCAGAGCTGCATGAATTTCATTGGATGGACAGAAATACGAATCCTTTTAAAGGAGAACCCGCTTTCATGCTCATGTTCATAGCTGTTTGCATAGAGTAGTATGTATCAATATACAACCTGACTTTTTTGTATTAAAAAGCCCTATCTGCTAACAATACAAATGTTGATGATACAGACAAGTGTTAGCTAATTTTCTGTTGTGAATGGGTCATTTATCAGACACATAAACACAGACATATCAGTGTTAGTTTGCTGCACATCAGTTTGTTCCATGTCAACGCAGTAAGCCATGTTGGCATTTGCAGACCCAAGTTGAATAAGCATTGTATATGTAAAAAATGCGTCCATTGCTTTTCGGACATGTTTTTGCCATATTTGTTCCATAGGTCTCAATTGTCCTTCTCAACCTGTTTTAATACACTGATAACAAAATGCGCAATGCAGAAAAAACATGGAGCATACATGCACTAGAACTGTGGGTCACTGTAAGGTCACTAGAAGGCACCGCTGAGCAGCCCGGAGTCGTACGTCTCTACTCCCGGACTGGGAATCAGTATGTCTAGCAGTAAGGGTATCTATACATGGCTTAATTTTGTAATAGATTTAAGCACAATCCAGCAATGTGTGCATTTACGGTGCTCAATTGTGCTGGAGTCAATTACAAATTTAAGCCATTTATGCCTTTCTTCGATCCCACTCACACAAACGGACATGTCTGTAAATCAAGGTTGATCTGACAAGCAGTGCAGAGAGCAAGAGGAAGAAGGCCCCCGTCTGCACAGCAAACAGCCTGTGATTGGCTGCTGGTAGAGGAAAGGGGGCGGAGCCTAGCACGGCTGTGTCCCACCTTAGGCTGAGTCTACACCACATTTTTTGGAGGGTTTTTTGGAGCATTTTCAGTGCGGAAAGGCGCGTTTTGGGCGCTGTGCAGATTTAGGGCGTTTTTTTTTTTGCCTTGTGTGAGTGAATGGGAAACATCCCCATCCACATCACTTCCTGCCTCCTTACACCTGGATGGAGTTTGTAAGTGCTCCTCTTTAATTGAAACTGATTGACTTCTTAAGCGCTCTTTCACTCTAGCTGTGCTGCAGCTGTGGAACAGTACCACAACACAGTGCAGATGGCGTTAACATAGTGTACATTTCAGGGCTCTTTTACACTAGCTGTGCTTTACCATTTACGGCTTTTTCACACTGTGTGCGCTGCGTCTGGGGTTGCACTTCATGCCGATAATGGACATGATAGCAATTCCTGCTTGATTGACCGGTGATCAATAAAGTGTGGTGACACCACCACGCTGCGATAGATTGCGGGTTGATTGCATGGGTATCGACCCGTGTATTGGCACCTTAAGAGGGGCTGTGGAGACGGCAGATCTATCACATCTGCCATATCTACCACGGGCCAAAAATATCTGGCCATATTTGGCTTGATGCCTAAAAAGATATACAGTTAACACATGTCACAACAAGTTTCTTGAAAACGAGTACTACTTGTAGGTCATTATGTTGATACTAATTCATTACGGTAATATGTGTATATGCAGGTTTTAATGCTTGTATTACTAAATTTCATTGTGAGTTTCCATTTAAAGCACTTACCTACTGGTATTGAAGATTATACACAATACACACCTAGAGCCATAGAAATCCATGTGGCTACTACAGGGCCTATAGATAGTATTGGGCCCTACAAGGGTGGTTGGTAAAGCCACTAAATTATAGAAAATTAGTTTGAGTATAAAAAGTGCAAATGCCGCACTCTATTATAAGGTAATGTCAGACCCACACAGAAGTGTTTGAGATCATGCTGTTGTTAGTTACAGATCTCCCTTGTTACCCATTTCCTAATATGCAACAGAAGGGTCAGTTTCCGGATACGGGGCCTCCCTGTGCACATCAAGGAGTCCCACAGTTAAGCCCCCCATAGACAGGCAGACTCCTCCATGCAACTTCTGTACAACCAACTTTTCTTCTACCAAAACCATGTAATAGGAGGACATTTCTACACCTTCCAATCACTATGTATTCTATCAGGGAGGTCACTATACTACATAGTTGTTGGTAAGTCTCATGAAAGTTGTATGGAGGAGTCTGCCTGTCTATGGGGGGCTTTACTGTGCTGCTGCAAAAGCTATACCCTCAATCTCTCTGGAGTGAATTGAAATTGATCACATACATAGAGCCCTGGAAGTTAAACAAGCAGAAGGTCCGCCCCATGAAATTGTCATTAAACTAGCCTTCTATGCTACCAAAGAAGCTGTCATGCTAGCCACTTGGAAACAAAAAGACCTGGAGTTGAGCTTGAATATTCAAATATTGCAAATATTTTTGCTGAATATCGAGAATTTGTGAATTTCATGAATTTTTCACAATTTTGAATATTCAAGATATTATGCACTGGCAGGCTTATGGCCATGCATTGAGATAATAAATACATGTGGCCATTCATTTTGAAGATAATCACAATGTGATTATTATCGCATTGTGATTACATATCGCAATGCAGGGTGCAAATGTTGTATTTACGGATATTGAATTGAATATTAGTAGAATAATTCACAAAATATTGCCTATGCCGCTCATAACTATTCAGCAACGTCAACCAATACCAGATCTTTGCAGATCTTGTCCCTCAAATGTTCCTGACAACCCTACAAAGCAACTGGATCAAGTATAGATCGTCTGTGTTTCCTTTCAATGTGGGGAACAGAAGTACTTATTTTCAACACCAGAAGAGACACAGCCACTCCTGGAATGCCTGCGTCTCCTCCTACCGGTAGATGGTGCTCCTCCTGATGACTGCAACACTCCCTCCAAGTCTCTGCAGTCCCCACAGCTACCACTGCTGTGGAAAATGTTTAAGTTCTTTAAGGTCATTGGTTTAAAAGAGGCTGCTCACACAAATACAAAGTAGACTTTGATGCATGTCCGGAACACATCCCCCAACCTAAAACCACAAAACACCAAACCAAATAAAAAAGCCATGATTATGACATGACACACATTTAGGAGGTCCCCCCTTCAAAAGGCATATGTGTTCAGTTAGTCAATATAGAATATCATTACCCTTAAACTCTGTATGAGCTTAAATGAAATCAGTTAAACGGTTACTACACCATCTTTGTTTCTTACCAGTGGAATCTCACCAGAGGATACGTCCTGTTAGAGAATATACATCTTAAAGCAAACAATAAAGCTTTTACTATGGCCCTACCAACCTTTTCTGCTGTCTGGAGAGCTTAATGGGTTAGAGGATACCGTGATGAATTTCTTGGTCTGAGCTCTGCTGGAAGATTTTGAGTACCACAATGTAATGGTATCTGTATATAGTGTAAACAATAGAATTATTTGTACATGATACACTAAAATCTCTATATCATGCAAGAATATTTACTACTTAACCTTGCGCAATGACCCTCGAGGAAGAGATAGCAGTGCTGCTGTAGCTATAGATCGGCCAGATGGTCGCACTGTGGGAACTGCTTTCTTGGAGTGTACTAATCTCTGGAAAAATTTGGAAGTTGGTTAGCCAGAAATATTTACCAGTGCTCTGTTATAATTAATGATAATGTTATTTATCAGTTAAGCCCCCATTCACGTTTCTTACTGTGGCCTATCGACCGCCATGCCAGCTTTGAAAGGGCCCTCATCATAGACATATGCGTAATGTTAAGATCGATCTTCTTGTAAATGCTGAAACACAAAGGGTGCACGGCTGATTCTCAGCATGACCAGCTGTGCATGATGACGTTGTACTCAAGATTTGAGCAGGATACTGTCTGGCCATGTACATACTAACTAACCATACAAGTTAATTCTAACAGGTGGGGTGAACTAAACCCCCAAAAATTACAGTTTTTTAATGGTGATGGCGTTTAATTCCCTATAGTCCACGATGGGACGTAGGGAGTGGTCCTTGTTTACCAAAAAGAATATCCCAGCGCCCGCTGGGGAAGTTGATTGTCTTAAAAAACCCTTTTTCAGGTTAGAGTCCAGGTATTGTTTTAAGGTGTTCTGTTCTGGTACGGTAAGTTGGTAAGTGCGTCCGAAAGGGATTTCCGCCCCAGGGAGGAGGTCAATGGCACAATCATAAGGCCTATGAGGAGGAAGTTTCTCTGTACCTTTTTGATCAAAAACATCCAGATAATCGTGGTACCGAGCTGGGATGGAATCTAACTCCTCCTGGGGTGACATCTGGAGTGTGCTTATGGAGGGGAAACAGGCCACCTTGCAATAGTCCGAATCGAATACCACCTCACCCCGGATCCAATTAATGGAGGGGTTGTGGATCCGTAACCACGGGAATCCCAGGATGACAGGGAACAATGGGGATAATATGAGTGCAAATCGTAGGTATTCAGCATGTCCATTTGGTAAACAGGTAAGGATGGGTACAGTCTCGGTGTTCACTTGACCAGACTTTAGAGGGGAGCCGTCAGCCAGGCTAATGAGGAGAGAAGAGTCTAGGGGCTTGGTAGGAATGTTTAGGGAGCGTGCAAGATGCAAGTCCATGAGACAGGTGCACGCCCCAGAGTCAATAATGGCCTTGACTTCACAATGTTCTTCGGGGCCCTGAAAAAGAAGAGGGATTGAGAGGTGAGTGTCAGGGTCTACAGGAAGTGCTTGAGAACGGGGTGTGGGCACTTCCTTACCTGAGGGCTTGTGGGGGCTAGGAAATGTCCAGGTTTCCCGAGTAGATCAAGAGGTTGCTAGAAAAATCTGTGCAAATCGTCCTCTGTGGTGAGAAGCTGCCCGGTAGCGCAAGTTGCATGTTTCTGGCGAGTGGATCCGGGGGTGAGACAAAAGTGGAGCAAGCCTAGGGAAGGTACGTTGGTATTCCTAGGTGGCGCTACGAAGGACGAGATGTCGGGTTTGTAACATTCTAGACGGCATCACGGAGTCTGCGATCAATCCGTGTTACCCAGAGGGATCAGTTTGACAGGGTGTCAGGGTGTTCAGCTACCGGGCTAATTAGCTCTTTGAGAGAGTCGGATAGACCCTGGCGGAACATGAAGCGTTGTGGCATTCTGCTCCAGGCGGTGTCACGGGGCATACCCGCTGGAATCCCGTATATACTCTTCCCACATTCCGGGGACCCCTGTCGAGAGCAAAATTTGCATTTACTGCGGTATCCACCTGGCGAGGATCATCATATACTCACCCAACTTTGAGAGGAAAGTGTCCACAGTGGAAGAGGCATGGGTCATGATGCTCAAGAAGTTGTAAAGGCCCAAGTCCTGTGGTGTCCTCCCTGCAGGGAGGTGTGATGATTGTCCCCACCCGGGCTTGTTCGTGTAGGATATCGGTCAACGGGAGGCATGGTGAAATGCAGTTGGCAGGCATTCCTAAGGTGCGGAACTGTTCAGGGTTCCCAGTAAATTTCTTTTCTGGTAACGTCTCTAGGTTCCCGACAAGGGAACTTGAACCGCAGAGCTGGTGGCAACGGTTTGTTGTTGCTGTTGTGCAACAAGCGTTTTGCTGTGGACCTCGGAGATGGAAAGCCGTAGTTCTTCAAACTGTTTACATAACACTCAACTCTGGGGTCACCTCCTGGGCAGTCATACTGCTGCTTGATTATGTAAGGCTTAACGCCCGATAGCAGGATGGAGTAGAGGGGGAACCGGGATTCAGAGAGGAGTCTAACCCGTAGCAGCCAGGTCTTCTACCAGACCCCTAATGGGAGATGGAACCGATGTCCCTTGAGTGGCACACGCGTGGTGTTTCTGCGTGTGGCAGGGCAAGGTCTCCTCTTTATCACTCTGGAAAACCCAGGCGAGCGTAAACCTGAGTTGCGGAGCTGCTCCAGATGTGGAGGTGACAGCGAGGCTGGGGTCCCCAAGGGACGAGAGTCTCAAGAGAGGCAAGGTAAGGGCCGAGGGCTGGCAGAGTTCATGCATAAACGTGTAAACAAGCAGGGTCGTTGGCGGGCGGCGGACAAAACCAGATTCCAAGATAAGAGCGAAGGTCGGGGAGCCGGTTTTGAGCCTCTTGCTCTGGTTCTGTGGGGGTGTGGACGTCTGTTGCACTACAGCCCCACCTTGGCGCCAACCACCGGAGAGAAACCAGACCGGAAAAATATCGACTGGGACATCAAATCACTACTGCTTCATCCCTAAAGAAGTTCCGTCAAGGGACTAAAAACACGTCGGACACAACGGGGCGCAAATAGTGAAAAGGTTCTTTCAACCTTTTGGACACTAATAGGCGGTAACATACAGTCTTGACCGCCGACAGAATGCTTTTAAAAGATTAGACAGTACTATTTTGTACTTTATACTTTTCACATGCTTATGTTACAGTATTTGTTAATAAAGTGTTGATCTCATTCGTATGACCGGAACTCCACTATTTTTCTCACCTTAAAAATCCGCAGTGATCCCCCTTTTTGGGGGTTTAGTTCACCCCACCTGTTTGAATTAATTTAAGCATTGGATGTGGTGAGGTCCTTGCCGGCCATGAACCCTTAAACCCTTTACCTAACCATACAAGTGTTCATTCTTCTAACTTACCTAACTAAACCTAAGGGGAATTCACTTTTACCCAAAACTGGCTGTAATAATTGTGTTTAAATAATATACAAACATATATTTAAAAGTTATAACAATTGCACAAATGCCAGCAGGCTACCCAAGTCTAAAGCAACTGTTAAAGCTCGTACAATGACCCCACCAACCTTGTCTGCTGTCTGTAGACTTTAGAGGGTTAGAAGACACAATGTTAAATGCTGTGGTGCCTGGCCCTCTGGTGAAGGTTTTGGGGTATAACACATCAGTAGAATCTGCACAGAGCAGAAAAATTACTGTAATTTAACATCATGCACCAATCATGTCTGTATTGTGCAATATATTTACTCACTGACCTTGCAACGTGACCTTGGAAGAAGAGGTAGTGGAGCTGCTGTAGCTATAGATCGGTGAGACAGTCACATTGTGTGTACTGCTGCTCTGGTTTGTACTTATTTCTGCAAAAGTTTGGAAACTTATTAACCAAATTCTTCTGATGGCTGAAAGTACAGATACATATACACCAGTGGTCTCCTACATTAGTAATTATGTATATATGTTTATGGATTTAAAGATGGATAAATATATTTTGTTTCAGTGTCTAAACACAATACGACATGGCCTTGTACACACTAACCAAGTGTACACTTTGTTAACGTATTCTTAAAGGATTGTCCACCAAACTCTACATATCTTGGATTAAGAAACTATTGTTTGTCTCTATTAGGAGGCCAAATCCATTGGCTGTGTTGATTTTTGTAAGTAATACACTGGGGTCCCATTCAAGTTCCCTGATAAACAATAATGGTCTACATTCTAACAAGCAAGTCTTAAAGCTTGTTATTGACCCTACCAACCTTGTCTATTGTCTGAAGAGTGTGAAGGGTTAGAGGACACCACACTAAAGTTTGTACTGGTGGACTCTCTGGTGAAGGATGTTGGGTACACTCCAGTAGAATCTGCACAGAGCAGAAAAAGTAACTGTAATTGAACATAACACATATATATCTTAGTATTGTGCAACACATTAACTCACTAACCTTGAACAGTTACACTGGAAGAAGGGGCAACAGATCTGCTGTAGCTATAGATTGGTGAGACGGTCACACTGTGTGAAGTGCTGCCCAGGATTGTACTACCCTCTGCAAAAGTTTGGAAACGAATTATTCACAATCTGATGATGGTTAAAAGAACAGAAATATATGATGATCCCCTATAACAGTATTGGCAAACCTATGGCATGCGTGCCAGAGGTGGTACTCAGAGCCCTCTCTGTTGGCACGCTTTTAGCCAGCATAGAGTAAAGAACTACAGCCCATTGGCTTTGAATGCTGTCAGCTTTCTTTGCACACAGCATTCTATACCCTCTCCTATTCTATCCTATAAGAAAGTAGAGTGTGTGTTTACATGATTTGTGTGTGTGTGTGTATGAGTTGTGTAATTCAGGTTAAATTACCACGCAGGCACTTTGAGATAAATAAGTGGGGTTTGGGTTTCAGTTTGGGCACTCAGTCTCTAAAAGGTTCACCATCACTGCCCTATGATAATGGAGTAGAGCTGGTCTTTAGTAGTGATGAGCGGCATAGGCAATATTCGAATAATTCTACTAATATTCAATTCCATATTCGTAAATTTAAATATTCGCGGTATGACCACACAATATTAAAAATATTATTCACATTGCGAAAATCTAAATTAAATGGTCACATGCTGTTTATTTTCCCAATACATGGCCATACCACAAATATTCGAAAACGCAAATATCCACTGATATATTTGAGATATTTGCAAATTTTCTAATTGCTGATAAAAATTGCTGATGAAAAATGTTCGACATTCCAATATTCAAGCTCAACACTTGTCTCTATTAGGAGGCCCAAACCATTGGCAGTTTAACTTGATATGCTCATTGGAAAGCTTGCATGACTGGTCTCTCAATTCCTGCTGCTGAAAAACCCCACGGCATGATTCTGCCACCACCATGCTTCACTGTAGGGGTGGTTTTGGCCTGGTGATGAGCGGTGCCTGCATTCTTTCAAATGTGGTGCCTGGCATTCACACCAAAAAGTTTAATCTTGTGCCTTTTGGCAAACTCCAGGTGGGCTGTCACGTGACTTTTAACAAGCAGAGGCCTCCATCTGGCTACCATACAGGCCTAACTGGTGAATTGCAATGAGAGAGATGGTTATCCTTCTGGAAGGTTCTCCACTCTCCACAGAGGATCCCTGGAGCTCTGACAGAGTGACCATTGGATTCTTGGTCACCTCCCTGACTAAGACCCTTCTCCCCTGATTGGTCAGTTTATAAGGCCGGACATCACTAGGAAGAGTCCTGGTGGTTTTGAACTTCTTTCACTTACAGATGATGGAAGCCCCTGTGCTCATTGGGATCTTCAAAGCAGCAGAACTTTTCTGTAACATTCCCCAGATTAATGCCTCGAGATAATTCTGTCTCAGAGATCTACAAACAATTCCTTTGACTTCAGGCTTGGTTTGTACTCTGACATATACTGTCAACTGTGGGACCTTATATAAACAGGTATGTGCCTTTCCAACTCATGTCCAATCAACTGAATTTACCACAGGTAGATTTCAATTAAGCAGCAGAAACATCTCAAGGATGATCAGAGGAAACAGGGTACACCTAAGCTCAATTTTGAGCTTCATGGCAAAGGCTGTAAATACCTATGTACGTGTGCTTTCTAAATTTTTTCATTTTTCAAAGAATTTGCCAAAATCTAAATGTTTTTCATGTTGCCATTATGGAGTGTTGCGTGTAAAATTCTAAAGAGAAAATAATAATTTAACCCATATTGGAATAAGGCTGTAACATAACAAGGTGCACTGTGAAAACTTTCTGGATGCACTATAAATCACAGTGAGGTTCAATTTAGACTCCATGCCAACTGGTATTACAAGTTTAAATAAAAAGACAATGGGTTAAGCTAGTCCAATGAACCAACCAACCTTGTCTGGTTTCATAAGAACTTAAAGGGTTAGAGGAGAATGCACTGACTCCTGCATTGGCCTGATCTCCCCTGGAGGATTTTGAATACAGCTCTGCAGTAGTATCTAAATAGAGATAATATATGCAATGTCATACAAATATCTACCATGTCTATATATCTTTGTACAAAATATGAACCCACTAACCTTGTGGAGTGGCCCTGAAAGTAGAAGGTACAGAGCCGCTGTACCTATAGACTGCTGAGATGGTCACACTGTCTGTACTACTGTCCTGAGTTTTACTAATTTCTGCAAAAGTTTGGAAACTGGTTATCCAAAATTAGCTGACATCTGAGAGAACTGTACAACATTGGAGAATATACTTGATGTAAAAATGAATAATTGGTTTAAGCTGACATTTATTAGAGTCATTGGTGAAGGCTGGGCCGTTTGCATCAGATGTTTAGAATCCACTGAAGCGGCTCTGCGATCTTCCCCCATACCGTAACATGGACCCCTCACCCTATTGTCTGGTGGGACAGTACAGCTAAAGACAATTTTTCCCCTTGTGGGCCACACACCCCTATACAATTTAGGCTCTGTTTTTTTTAACTAGTTTAAAAAAAAAAAAATCATTAACCACACCCCCTTTTTCCATGGGGTCCATTCCTGCCAACCCTCACGTTTTAGCGGAGTATCACTAGTGGTTATATTTTTTTTTATTCCCTGGTGGATGACTAGATGGGTAGGTGCAGTTAAGTCACGTGGGCACTTTCTAGGCATACAGGCTGACCCAGGTTTCATCCACATGAGCTGAGCCTTCGTGAATAAAATTAACAAAGTCCAATGAATGTAAAGGTAGCCATACACGGGCCGATTTTTCACTCAGTTTGTGACCGATCGATCAACACACACACGTTCACAGCAATCGATCGGTGATCAATCGAGATCTGCCCACCCTGAACGATTGACTAAAAGTCAGACATTGAACCGACATGTTGGGTTTTTTTGGAGATCGGCTCATTGGATTCCCAAGGTGGTGCTACATCAATTGCAAAATGATCAATCGCCAATTTTACGATCGCCGGGAATGATCGGATTGGGAATCAATCGATGACAAATTGACCAGTGTATGGCTATCTTAAGGAAGCCAGGCCAGTGACAAAAGCTCTGCATGATGCTAGATGACTCCCAAACAATAAATACATCTGGCTCTGTCCTAATTGCTGCAAATTTAGAGGAGCCTCACTATTATGAAGTTATATAATAATAAAGCTGGACATAGACATCTCGATTTTCTATACGATTTCTGTGAAATCATTCACTGGAATCAATCGCCGGGATCGATCACAAATCGATGCATGCACAAAGTGATCAACCCATCGATTTGACCCTAAATCGCTCAGGCAGAAATCAGACCTGTCTGTAAAATTTCGGGAATCGTGGAACGTTAATGGAGACAACAGATCATTCCTATCGATCGACCTGTTGGTGTCCAACCCACATTACATCATGTCCGTTTAGAACAGCTGCGAGCTGGAGATCGCTATCGATCCGTTATCGATCGTTCGCGGGAAGGAATCGACCAGGAATCGAAGATGTCATATAGTGCAGGGAATCGCATGCACAATCGTTTAAAAGATCAAAGGGTTATAGGACATGTTGGTAATTTTTTATCGATCGTACACAAATTAAAGCTCTTGGAAAATCGATACAATGTTAACAATAAGCATCTTGTTACTTCCAATCGAAAGCAGTATCCATCCGATCAACATTCAATCAATCTAAACAACCAATTGAACATGCATCGCTAGTGCAACACTTGTGACCAATCTATTACAAACAGATCGATGTTCGATATAATGATCGCATACTTGGATCGATTCGAAGATCAATCTGCAACATATCGACAATGGTATGGTGTATGGTGGCCATAAGTGTCCAAAAGAAAGTCTGAAGGTAATGCAGCATTAAAGACAATACGCATTTATTCTAGAGTAAATATCTATTAATATAACCCCACCAACCTTGTGTGCTGTGTGTAGTATACACAGTGTCAGAGGAGACCGCATTGAATGCTGTGCTGGCCTGCCCTCTGCTGGAAGATTGGGAGTATAGCACTTCAGTGGTAGCTGCACATAGCAGAGACAATAGCAAAGGTCATTCTACTGTATATGAAGAACAAATATCTCTGCATTGTGAATGCAATCATCAGTAGATTACTAACCTTTTAAAGTGGAAGAAAGAGGAGAGGAGCTACTGTAGCTATAGACGGGTGACATGGTAAATGCCACCATGCTGTCTGTACTGGTGTCTTTGCCTGTAGCAACCTCTGCAACAGTTTTGAGCCATATTAATACAATTTCCAAAACAAGTGAGATAACAGTAATGAAACACACATTTCTTGTACCAGATTTATATATAATGTCTCCATACTAAAAGGAAATCAATCATCAACATTCCTGGTTTTATATGCTGCGCTCCCATTAAAGCTGTTACCAAAGTAAATAAACATTTCTGTCCATCCAGCCTAGGGAATTACAGAGCTCTGCCACACAGCACAGCCATATCTGCCTATGCTGCAGTTCAGGAAAATAGGTCCTCCAATTGTGACTGGACAGTGAAATGAGAACCTGTCTGATGAACTTCACTCTGTTCTCTCTTCCTATCAACATGTCCATTTTACTGCAACACAACACATTGCCTACATGTGTTATCCTTCTCCCAGTTAAAGTTCTGCTTTACATGGGTAAAGCCCCTGGTGGAATTTCCAAATATAGTTTAGGGTCTGTGTTTCCAATGCAAATATTGGCAACTAGAGATCCGATTTTGAGTGAATTGCAAAGCCCCTGAACATGGTATCAACGCTAAACTTTCTGGAGATGTACAGAAGGGTTAGGGATATACTCTAAAAAAGAAAGTATGTCTCTAACACAAACGGTTTTTGCACAAATGAGGTTCAAACTCAAGTAAAAATTTCAAAAATCAGAATTTCAACTTTATTTTTTAACTTAATTTATGCAAAAACTACATGTGCTAGAGCAAAACTTTTTTTTCAAATGTTCCCACAACCCTTCTCTACTTCTCCAGCAATTTTGGTGATGAAACCTTGTTCAGGGGCTTTGCAATAAGCTTACAAAGTTAGCAAGTCGAAAAATTCGACCATCTCTATTGGTAACCCTGTGCTAAACTCCGGGGAAAGTACCTCCAGCCACCTTCCCTCTGTGTTGGCATGTAGGAAGGTGGATTGTAGTATGCTGTACCATGGTAAATAAGGTTTGTGTTTGTGCTGTTGCAGGGCAAAACATAAGGTGGGAGGTGTCACTGTAAATGTTTGGAACATGTGATATTGTGATCTCGGAGAGCCATCTAGGCGGAGAATGGGAGTTTATATAAGTTAGGGACTTTAAGGAAAAAGGGTCTTCCTAGCAGCAGAGTAGCAGAGAGCAGAGGTGTACTGGCCTCATGCCTGCACTGAGATGTAACTAATGCCTCACCCTTGTACCCTTGCTGGGGACAAGGGCAAAGTCCTAGCCTAGGAGAGGTCACTTGGGTGGAGAAGGTTAGGGCAGAGAGAGACTGTTCTGGCAGATGCTTCTTCCAGATGACTCCCAGGACTAACGTGGAGTGTATATGGCACGTCATGTGAGTACACTAAAGGAGCACCGTATTTACAACAATTGGATGTGTCTTGGACCTTTGTTGGGGGATGTACGCATCCCTGCCAACCGGAAGAAAGCCCGCTCAGCCGGTGCTGCAGGTAAGGACCGTGAGGTCTGGTTGCCCCAGTGTCTGGAAAAGGGAGTTACGTGTGCGTGGAGGCCTAGAAAGTGTCCTTGGCAACATAGGGGGGAGATCATTGTCGTCCCCTGATTCACCCCGGTACGTGCAGTGCACACAGATGCAAGTGATGGGCAGGGCTCCCTCTTTCAGGCATCCACTGGGCTCATCACTGGAGCCACCTTGCTCCTGATGGCACTGGGATGTGGGGGTTATAATGCAGGCATAGGCATCCCAGGTCCTCACATTCCCATTCGCTGACACCGGGAATGCGTAGGTTGGGGGGGTTAATACAAAGGAATTATAGTCCAATACATATGTATTTTTCGCACCGATTTGGGAAGCAGTTGTCATAAAAAAATTGAACTAACAGTGAGGTTTCCTTTAACCTCCCTGGCGGTTCACTGAGGTCCAGATTTCTGTACCAAAAGTGATACAGTGTTTTGCCTTCACCGATGACGATCAGTTTGATTCACGATCAGACTGCGCCAGTACTATACAGTGGCATATAATTATTGGTGCC
>CM070038.1:40925285-40943241 GCA_036250615.1 Ptychadena robeensis | reverse complement strand
CCTAGTTTCTACAGCACAGCTAGAGTGGGAGAGGGTGTGTCCTGTCCTGCGTTTTGATTGTCTGGGAGGGTGAATCTGCGGGAGGAGCTACAACACAAAATCTAGCTCCTCTCCTTCACTTAAAAGCATCGGCTCTCACTAGGAAGGAGGGGAGGAATGAGCTTCAGCCGCAGGTCCACATGTGACCCTATTTGGGTCCAGATCTGGCCAGATCCGCCTATTGAGTACCCCGGCCCTATGGTATGCAATACAGTGTGCTTACCCACAAACTCTTTTTTCCCCACAGTGTGTGCCTTCTCTCTGCCTGTCACATTTCATTTCTGAATGGTCAAGGCTCCCCCTCAGGCTCTCCTGTTCTAGGCAAGTGTCCCGAGATCTTGGTAAGGGGGGGGGGGGGGTTTGGGAGGGGGATGTGTGGTTTGGTCCCTTTTGCACTGCATCATCCTGAAGTGACCCAAACTCCTACCCTCTATTCTGCTGGCTTGCTTACCGCTATCTTGAGGTGTCCAGTGGCTCGGGTCTGGTCTATCTGGTCTCTCATAGCTGTTCCTCTTCCACTAGCATCTGCATTGGTTACTGTCACATACCTGTCACATTTTTATGTGGCTTCCCCGACCAATTTCCGTTTTCACAAAATCCAGGGATTTAAAAATTAGGGGATTTAGGAAAGAGAGGGCGTTATTCTCCCTCCCACCCCGCTTGTGCAGATGATGTGCGTGGTGGGACATTACTAGGGAGAGTACCGCCCTCTCCCTCCTAAGTTAGACAGGAACTAAATAGAAGGGGAAGGGAACTTTAATCTCCCAGAAGCGAAAGTGTCATCAGTGACGCAGTTGTGAGTGGCCGAAAACCGGAAATGATGTGTCGTCAGCTCCAGTATCAGATAGGAAGGAGAACATCGAGATGCTTCTGCATCTTTGCTTCTAGAATTTTTTTCTAGAGTGTATGTACTGGTGGAAAGGAGGCATGCTGGCAGCCAGAGAGCAACAACAAGGAGGCTGAAGAGCCGCAGATTGCAGACCACTGCTTTAGATTGTGTTGCTCCAGGTACATTCTCTGTGATCTGCATATGCATTGGTATGCACTTTCTCCTTGTAGGAAAAGAATGTATGTTTCCTTGGGATATTCACACTTTGTTCTTGGTACTTACGGTAATTTAGCCACTTGACTAAGTTTTGTGTTTTTTTGCAGCCAAGTTCAGCTGGTGGAAAATATGGCTTATACATTATTTGCAGATTGTGCAGATGTTTTGGTTTCATTTGGGGTTCTTAAGGACTGGTGTAAAAGAAAGGGTCTTGCACCTTTTCACTGGGTGATTTGTGCACTGTATGTCTACACCATGCCTAGGAATAGTTCAGGGGACATTCAGAGTGTGGTGCAGAAACATGCACAATATTTAATGTGGTAACACACTACAAACGCGTGAACCCTGTTAATGTGGAAAAGCAGATTACCGTGAAGGAGAGGGAGATGGTGGTGTGTAGCATGTGTAAGAACAATCAGTTGTACCTGTGACGGGTAACTGATCTGCCGAATGTGTCCCGATGCTGCCGGCTTCTGTGCTGCTAACAGAGCTGAGATAGACTTTCGTTGTGACAGCTGTGTAACAAAAACAGGCAAATTCTAATTATTACTGAAATAAACATATAACGATAACATATTATATTGTATCAGTAGTTTATAACACTAATGCTGGCCATAGTTAGATTTGTAGACAATTTCAGATCAACTGCTGTGGACGCTTGTGGCAATCGGCCACATATCTAATGTGCCTACCTTAAATCTGTCCAAAAATCGATCTGGCAAATTACGGACATGTCCATTATTTTTAGGTCGATCTCATTACTTTGGAACCATCCCCATCCAAAATAAACCTTGGCACACAAAGGGTGCACAGATTATTTTTAGCACAAATGGCAGCCTCCATCTAAAGTAATGTCTGGCACACAAAGGGTGCCGGCCAATCCTCTGAGGGGCCGGCTGCAGCGTGATGACATCATCATGCTGCAGTCGGTCCCTCATCTATCGAGGGAGAATCTGCCCGTGTATCCTTCAGAGGTTTTTTCCTTTCTTTAGCAAAGATTGTGTGACATCCTGGATGTAAAGCCTCCAATGATAAAATACAGATAGTCAAAAAAACAACAACTAAAAGAGATTCTACTATTCCATGCTGTACCCAAATGAAATTCTAGTTTAGGATATAAAGGTTAAATGAATCCAAGATACACTCTGATTTTCATTTTTAGTCATGTATGCTGCTTACAAATTTGCATTTTTTTTCTGCCGGAGAGAAAAAACTGATAAACTATATAACCATTTAAGCTTCTGGCCACACATTTGACACTCCTCATGTCATATTACCAGGGGTGCACATAACTTTTTTAGTTAGATGAGTACCAGGAGATAGTGTTTGGTACTCGCCTCATATTAGGCGTGGTCTCCCTCACTGTCCTTTGCATTAGCTTCCTGCATAGCTTATTCATATTTCCCTGCAGTTATCCAAGTGACATAAAGTGTATACAATTAACACTTAGCTGCGGTGCCCAGACATGGAGTGCCTCCAAGTTGTTAGTACGCATATGAGCTTTGTAACACATAGCTAGTTTTTTGCCCCTTTTGAGTACCAGAGTACCACTTATGTGCACCCCTGATTGCTACAGAAAATAATATATATTGTTTTTCATGTATATTTTGCAATTCGTGGATCATACTTCTGGAGTAACCAGATATTTTATAGCACCCCCACCACCCGAGTACCCTAGGTCAATTCACAAAACAATATATCTTACCTAAAACCTCCACATGGATGGATGATGATTCCAATTTTGATCCATTAGTGGTGATGCACCAATATGATCCAGAATCTAGGACTTCTAATTGGCTCATGACAACCGTGTATGCTCTAGTTGTAGAATTGTTAGAAATGAAGCTTAATCGGCTTTTAAATCCTTCATGAATGAACCCACTGGAATCTGCAAGAGGCAAACATCCACTGCTACTCCATTTGCACCAGTAGGTCTGAGAGCTGGAGACAAAATCTCTGGCAACGAGACACATCGTTTGGAGAGATCCACCAGCAGCTAGTGGCTTCAATTTCTTCCTGCTCACTGGCACTACAAAAAAGTATATTAGTAAAGTACTGCAAAGTTCATAACAACATCCCGCCAGCATATAACGCAGCTCTTTACAGAGCATATATTCATATCATTAACTGTTTCTCTGAGAAGCTTACAATCTAATGTCCCTACCATAGTCATATATATGTAACTAACGTATGTCACAGTCAAAGTCATGTAACTAACATGTCACAGTCAAAGTCATGTAACTAACATGTCACAGTCAAAGTCATGTAACTAACATGTGTAACAGAATCTGTTTCGGTCTTTACCATCAAAATACCATATTTCAGAATTCAAACTTTCCCTAAAGATTAGAGATTCTGGAATATATCTGACTTACCATCTATAATATGGACATGAACATCCTTCCAAATGGATTCTTCAGGGGGAAAATACACTCCACAACGGTAAAATCCAGAATCAGTCATTTTGAGGTTATTCACAAGTACATTGAACCCTGTCATGTTTTTTTCTTTGTGGATCAGGACTCTCCCCCAAAAGTGATTGTTTACTTGCCCTGCATTATTGATGATGGTGTCACAGGCTGCTGATTTGGTGTTACTCACTTTACACCAGTAAATACTCCCATTATAAAGCATCCTGGGAGCTGGGCAGTGAATGACGAGGGAACCTCCAACTTTCCCAATGAAGATTTCAGAGAAGGACGGAACCTTTTTTCCTGAAATATAAACTTAATTGTTATAATTGTATAAACGTAATTGTTATAATTATGTAGAAATGTTACAAATAAAAGAACTAAGCAAGATGTAGACTTGTTACTTGTAAATATGGAATGCTACTGTGCAATAAGACCCCTGAACTTGACCTTTAGGATGAAATTTTATGTTTTTTTATTAGACAAGCCTCATCCAAAATCAGTACCTCTTCTCCCAAATGGGCTCCAAACTCTATAGGCACACTCCAAAATCTTGTGTAATGTCCTCTCAAAACACTATAGGCAACAAAAGTGTGCCAACTCCATAATAATGGCTGTGATTTTAAAATAGGATGGTCAGGTGTCCACAACTGATTAAGATTTTAAAGTGCTTGTCCTGTTATATTTCCAAGTGAATGCTGAGGTGGAAATGTGCTGAGGACTTCCTTACACCTCACTGTAGATTTTATTTAAACATTTGATTTTAATATATATTACCAGAAATAAAAAATTGAAGTGGGAGCTGAAGAATCAATTGTGTATTCATCATTTACCAAGTTCTATTAGTTTTTTTCTGTTTGGATACCGTAATTAATGCAATCTCACAAAAATCAACCATAGTTTTAAATATAAAATGAAACACACCAGAAACGCTAAATAAGAAATGGGCTTTAATGGTGTCCAGAAAAAAACAGCATAGAATGGAGCAGGAGCAGACTGATTATTATTAGTTATTATCATCATGTTTCTTGGCTATCCTTGTGTGTCGAGAAAGATCATGATTATCTCTAGGCCATACACCGTTGGATTTTCCATTCGATCTACTTTAAAACAATAAATTTTAAAGTCAATTGAACGCACCAAATGTGATCAAAATCTAACATTGAATTGATCGATCAGTGATTGGACATGCTGGTAAATTTCAAAAGGTATCTGATGGGTTCTCTAGGTATTTCAATTAATTTGTATATACTTGTACTATAAAGCATGCACACTGTTTTAAGTAAAGCAATTGATCAGTTTTAAAGTGATCACATTATAATTAATCGATGTTAAACTGGCGATTGATATTTAAATCGCACATGTCTATCAAACCTAAGATCTAAGAATTTTTTTTTTTTTTTAATTAGGGATAAAAATGCAGATGAGAAGTAACACTTCTAAAGCCGTCCATAGGCGTGCCGATTCCTGGCCATAGTTGTGGGTGATCGCATCATGGTCGGTCTCCCTCAACTACAGGGGTGCCCACCTTGAGGTTTCAACTCAAAAAGCCGGCAGGTCGGATCGCACGGTGATTGTCCTGCTGGTTCTTTTTGTGGTCGATCCTGTTGTAGGCAGTTAACTTGGAGGGGGAGTATCCTCCCCCTGCAAGTTAAATGACTACAATCTGACAAGAATCCCCTGACTCACCACGCTGTAATGAGTCTGCTACAAGCCGGCCATGGATCAAGGTGTCTATGGCCGGCTTAAGACAGTGGGCTATATCCATAAACTTGAAAAATACAAAAAAATAACAATCTAAACTGTAGAAGAAGAGCAAACCAAGATTGTATCAGAAGTACTAAAGCTATGCTATTTTAAAAGTAGGTTTAAAAGAAAAATAAAGAGAAATGTACCTTGAGTAATGTTCACATTCACAGTATAGTAAAAGTCTTTATTATTTTTCCCAATGCCACACCGGTACGTCCCTGTGTCGCTCTGTTGAAGATTTGTCATATTAATCATGAAATAATTCCTGAAGTCTTTTAGATATGTTCGGTTCATGACTTTATCTTTAATATAAGGAGTTGTTGATATTCTGGTATAACATTGACCTCTTTCCATCTTACACCAATACTTCCTACCATGGATGTTGGCAGATATGGAGTTGTAGTAACATGAGACTGCCACAGATCCTCCCAATGATCCAGTAATTTGACTTGGCCCAAAGAGGTACTCAGAAGTCACTGTATAACAAAATACATGGTGCCATAAAATATAAACATTTTAAATATATTTAAAATTAAATCACATTTATACCAGTTGATATTTTATATATTGCGATTTTATATAACTCACCTTGAACGAGGAAGTACCAGAAAAGAAGAACAGATGGATTTACCTCTATCATTGTGGATTAGCCCAAACTATTAGAACCGTTACTTGATTTTAGTTTGTTGCAGAAAAGAAGGAAGTTGTAGAACTTGCAAGTGGTCAGATGATTGTGACCTAAAATGACAAAAATGAAACTTAACAGGAATCAAACCAGACATTAGATGCTGTGGCACCAGTCCCAAAAATGCCTTACTCCAAAGTGTGCCTCTTTTGAAGGGGCAGCCCCTTTTCATTATTATGCTACAAAAAAGGCAGAAGTTAACATTTGAGATTTGATTTGTTTCAATCATAGGCACAGTGAAAATACTCAATGTTTGGATTAAGAGATGAAAATTAAAGGTAGAATTAAAAGATCTTTAATGGGTCAGCTCAGATAATACTTTTTTACATGTTTTAATAAAATTCTATTACATACATATTGGAGCATATGCATATTTTTTTATTAACAGTAACAACTGAAATAAAGTGTCAGCTTATGCAGTGAGATTACTTAAAAGAATGGAATATAAAAACTAGTTGTGAATTAATGATAACTCAACTTATTAAAGTTTCATTTTTTAAATAGTAAAAAACTGATGTGTGTCACATGTGTGTGATATATCACAATGTTATAAATATAAAATTTCCCTCCAATCAGTATGTTAGCAATCTGCATTTCTAAACATGATGACTTATGGTTACAGTTTATTTATCACATGGAAGTAAACCAAATGTATTTACTTTTGATGGGGACCAGCCACCATTTACTTTGGATCTTGAAAACTTATACCACTGGATGATACAATGCCAGTACCATCTACAAATGTAATCTAAAGTACTACTGGCTAAATGCTTAGTACATGGCTGACTCTATATCAGAAGATTTGCACCTGTTACTACCAGTATATGTGCTTTGACTTACTACTCCATTTACACTACTCTGTTTATGTGGCAGTGGCCTCTCCGTCGAGGTTCCCCATTGTTGGCTCCACTCGCCCCCATACGCCCACCTGTCCCTTTAGTTGGCATACCATACAAAGTTGTATAGTCTTCTGAAGAAGGGACAGAAGTCTTAAAAACCATTGAGAATACAATACAAGACCCTACGCTTTCAACACGTACTTGTGATGGACGATATGAAACATTACATGTAAAAATAAAAACTTCTATTTTGTATATAAAAATCCCACATTCAGTAGTGGTTTACTTTATGTGCCATTTAAAGTCCCTCCAGAAAGTCAAGCTGACTGGGTGTAGCTGTCTTTTCTATTTTTCAAACAAATGTCATACTACTTGAGAAAAAAAAAACTTAAGGGCTTACCTTATATTAAATGTTGAGTCTGGAGAGTGACTGGTGACTCTCTTGGAAGAGTTGCAAGAACAGAATATCTTTTTAGAATGACCAGACTTCTTGAAGCAAATCACATGATCGTGTGTGGATTACCGAATGAGTGGAAATGAAAGTTCCCAAAACACAGTCATCACTTTTTAGGATTGTTCCTTTTTTATGTTTGACTCCAGGAAAGAAGATTATTTAAACAAAGCCATTGGTTGTAAATTATATTAATCTTATATAGATATAAATAGTTGTGAAGGTGAATTAAAATTAACATATATTATCCAATAAATAAAAAATTTATATTTGAAAAAGAAAACCTGCAGAACAGAAAAAAAACAGACACTGTGTATTAACATTAAAATAGACATAGTTTAGGAGAGAACATTAGAAAACTAAAACCAACCAAGCCAAGTGCAAGGCAGATCTTAGTTACTGAGATTTGTTCTATTTCCCCAGTCAAGCGAAAATCCAAGTGCCAGGAGGCAGGTTAGTTGCAGGATGCAGGACTGAAATTTTAGCATGTGCTAGTAGTACCGTTTCTCTAAACCTACTACCCAACATAAGGAGAGACATATTTTACAATCTGACAATAACAACTTACTTACGATGTGCCTACCCCTGGTATAGAATCGCTCCTTGCTATGTTACATGGTTACTACTCGAAACATGTGCTGTACGGGGCCCCATGATTTCTGCATCTGCACTATATGTGAGTAAGGCTATGTCTCCACAGCTCTTTGTGATCCATCGGGACCCCTACACGTTAAGCACAGTGCTTGGCGAGGGTCCTGATGGATCACATACACTGTACCTGCCCGGTGGATGCTCTGTTTAGTGCGCTTAGCAGATAAAAATCCCTTAAGCATAATGTGTCCACCTCTATCTCTGACCATGAGGATAGTGTTCTTGAGGTCTTAAGCAACAATGCTCCTCCTTCAAACACAGCAAAGTGATTTATTGCCAAGTAGCACAATTTTGGTCTTATATGACCACAACTATTTTACCCAGTACTCCTCTTGATTGCTTGGATGTTCATTGGCAGACTGCAGATGGGCCTGTACATTTGCTGTCTTGAGCAAGGGCCCACCTTTAGGGTGCTTCAGGATTTGTCCTTTACAGTGCAGTGCAGGGGTGCAAACTTTTAATGGCTTGGCAGCTACTTTAAAATGACAAAATATTATCTATCAACAGTAAATATCTACTTCAATTAAACTAGATGAAAAAAATAAAAAGGGTCACCAGAGTTAATATAAGTCTTTTAAATTATATTGTGTTGATACAAGCTTCAGTTCAGTGTTGAACTGATGCAGGCTTGCAACTCACGCAAGCTGAGCAAAAAAAAAGTTCTAATGAGTTCCAAGATAAGCTTCATAATCTTCTCCCTGCTGCCCCAGACCAAGCCAATTCTATTTGTGAATTATTGCGCCAACTGTTGTCATGTTTTTACCAAGCTGCTTGGTGATAGTCTTGTAGCCAAGTAGCCCAGTCCAGCCTTGTGTAGGAATATAGTCTTAGCCATGACATCGTTGGAAAGCTCTTTGGCCTTGGCTATGATAGTTCTGTGAACAGGTGTCTAGTATACAGGTACTGTAACAGAGCAGGAATAATAGCACTTTCATCCCTTACAGAGGTTGCTTCCAATCTCAGATCATTACCTGGATAAAGAAAACCCTTCTGAGAGCCAAAACTCTTGCTGGTTGATAGGAGAAACGAAAAATTATTTCTCTCATTGCAATGAATGTCAAGATCTAGCTTTTGGTCACATGTTTTTTTTGCTGTTAATCTGTCTCAAGACCCCCATACATGTTTAGATTGTGACCCGATGTTTTGGCCGACCGACCATGCATGATGACGTCATCACGCGCGGTCAATCGGCTGAAACATCGGGTCACATTTGGCCCAGGCATCCTTTGCATGCCAGCGCTGTCCGTCAGGTTGGCAGACCCAGCAGACAGCTGCCGGCTGTGTGTCAGTATTGTGTGTCACTTCCTCCCTCCATCACAGGGAAAGAAGCAGGAGGCAGCCTGTGCAGACAGCTGATTCCTCAGCCCGATGGATCTGAGATCCCTCGGGCTGAGGAGACATATGCCAATACTGTGGATGGGAATACTGTGTCCCCTTCTAAAGTATCAGACCGATCTAAGAATTAAGGACATGTCCATAATGGCTTAGAACGATTTGGCTGCCGATTAAAGCTCTTTAAGCTTAAGATCGTCACCCGATTTGGCCATAAAATCTAAGCATGTATAGGGGGCTTCACAGCTAGAATAAAACTCCCATAACAATTATAGCCATTTCTTTATCAGGGGGCAAACATACAAATTAAGCAGAGCATCAAATATTAATTTGCCACATTGTATGTAAAGAGCGGTTGCAAAATGATGCAAGAGATTAGCTGTCAATCAACCACCAACTGCCCTCATGGTGATCATTTGGACAATCATTTACCAGTTGGAAGTGGTAAATGACCTGTTCCCCACAGGCCATGTAAATTCAGCCTAACAACTATACTAATAGCTACTTCTGAAAAATAATTTTGACAATAGATGTACTTAAAACGTTAATAAAATATGTCAATTACAAACACTAAACCCTTATAACATACCGTAGATAAAAAGGAACCCTTTATATCCTCAATGGTTTCCATTGTCTGACTAGGATTTCTGATCACAGACTTCTTTTATATCTTAATAGTGGAAGAATTTTCTTCACTTCACTTTTCTCTCCAATGTAATTGAACTTCTCTAAAACAAGGCACCAATGCGTTCAACCATTGAGTAATAATAAAGCTATCATTACTTATATACACAAAGGTTTCTTTCATAAGTTCTCTGAACATCTCAGACTGGGGAGTTTAATGTACAACAAGGGGCCTTCTCATCTATGGGAATCACCCTCTCATGAGGCGGAATCTGCAATTAGCTCTTAATGTTATTGTTGGTCATCATTTTCAAGTTTTAATCACAGGTAAGTTTGGTCTAACTTAAGGTGACCACATATGGTTTGATACTTCCGTCTGATCAACTTAAAACGGAAAACGATTCCCGCACACCTGGTACAATTGACCAAAAGTGACCGAAATCGTAAAAAAATAAACAATTGAAAAGTCATCCGACATGTTGGTAAATTTGATTTGTATCCAATTGTTCTATGGAGCAAGCACACCCATCTAAAGCTATGGTTCAATTTTAGTGTTCAATCGACCTCAGATTAGATTTTGTAGTTCGATGAAAAAATCGAAAATCAATTTAAATTTAATTGATGTACACCACATGGAGAGTACGATTTTTGTTCAATTTCAGCTGAAAAGTTAATTGAAAATCGTCGATTGAATTCCCCTAACGATTTTAGTTTCAATCAGAAGTGATGTGTTAAAGGGAAGTAGCCACCCACATCGAGTATCATTGACTCAACCAAAAAAAGCGGCAAGGAATGTAGTTCGATGATTGTACAATTTACCAAAATTTTCTAACTTGTCTGATTTGACAAAAATCGATCAATAATTGTTGATTGTACTATGTGGGCAGAAAAAACAATTCTCTTTCAATCTATCAAATTTTTCATCCTTTTTGGTCGAGTTCCGTCGAGCAGGATCCATTGATCGTGCTCGAAGGAACCGTGGATGGCTAAGATGAAGAAACAGATTAGAGGAACATCGGGAGCCGTGAGTTCCGATGTTCCTTTAATCTGTTACATCATCGAGCCGTGTGTGGCTAACATTTAGATTTCTCTGTCAGATTTCCTTTAGATCTCCTTTTGTTTTATTAAAGCCATGTAATATGAGGGACTTTCTAAACAATCAAGTCTACCTGTGTTCAATTGCAGAGGACCCAGCACTATATAGTTGTTGGTAGATCAATACCAGGTAGCCATACACAGGCCGATTTGTTATCAGATCGGCAACACCACCTTGGGAATCCGATTTGTAATCGATTTGGACATGAGCCGATTCCACAAAATCCATTGATTGGAAAGGCTGCTGCATAGGGCTATAGTTCCACCAACGTACTCCGATTGCCAAACGATCGACCAAAAAAAAACCAACATGTTGGTTCAATATCCGTTCCAATTTTAAGTCGATTCCGTTTGGTCGATCGTTCAGGGTGGCCGATCGATCTCGTGAACACGCGCAGTGATCGATCGGTCACAAATCGAGTAGAAAATCGACCTGTGTATGGCTACATTAAAGGATATCTGACAGAGATCAAAAGGTGTATGGCCAGCTTAAGATCAATTCTGCAAAAGTCGAAAGCAAAATTACTGATGTTTTAAAGGCCAGCAGCCATGTCACTGTGAAATACACAGCCCAGGGTTTTGTCATAAATCAAAATGAATTTAGGAACAGCATAGTAACTGCTACATTTGTGAGTTAATAGCTCTTTGGATCATGTCATAAGCTTCATGTCTACAATCATGGCCAAAAGTTTTGAGAATATCACAACTATTGGTTTTTACAAAGTTTTCTGTTTCTTATTATGACAATTTGCTTAATCTCCAGAATGTAATGTAGAGTGATCAGAAGAATTGCAAAGTCCTTTTTTGCCATGCAAATAAGCTTAATCCCCCCCCAAAAAAATTACACTGCAGCCCTGACTATGAGTGCATCTGCACGTACAGTCAGAATTTTGGAGGCTGGCCTGGTGTGAAGAAGGGCAGCAAAGAAGACACTTCTCTATATGAAGAACATCCGGGAATGGCTGATATTCTGCAAAAAATACAGGGACTTGGGGAAAGTAATCTTCTCTGATCCTCTTTTCGATGAAAAGTGAAAGCTACCAGAAGTCCTGTCTCATGTCAACAGTAAAACATTGTAAGACCATTCATGCATGGGGCTGCTTTCATCCAAGGGGATGGGCTCATTTAGTCACAAATGGAGAATGGTGCTAAAACATGCTCCAACACCATCCAAGAACAGTTTGGTGGAGATCAATACCTTTTCCAGCATGATAAAATACCATGCTATAAGGCCAAGTAATTGAAAGTAAGTAAGTACTGATAATTGAAGCTTTGGGTTGAGTCCATGGTCAGAAAACGTCCAAGATCTTAACACAGCTGTCAAGTGTCCAGTTGTCCCACTCTCCTCCTTTATATTGGGGTCGTGGAAAACCTCAGGGATCTGACAGGCATATCGGGTTTACTGAAAGCAGCAGCACTTAAGTTTATTGAAAGCAGCAGCACTGATGCCCACAAGCAGGGTGGAAAGTGAGGGAGAGTAACACCTCTTCCCTCCTTAGGAGGGGGCATTACTCACCCTAACTTCCAACCCTGCACATCAATTGCATGCCCACCTTCCAAATACCTGAAGTGAAGTTTACAATTGTTAGATAAGGGATAAACTTGACAGGTATGGACCTTAACCTCCTGGACGTTATGCCTGAACCCAGTATGGTCACAGTTTGTTCTTAGAACAAACCGTGCCCTCGCTGGAATTGGGCGTATATTTGCCCGCGCTTTACAAGCCTGCAGCAATTCCGATGGAGCTGAAGAGGTGGGGGAGCAGCCCCATAGACCTCCATGTTAATGGAGAGTGTGTAGCTTTTCCTGGTGATATTCCAGATAAAAAAAACAAATTCTGTCAATCTCTAAAGCTGGGAATAGACGGTACGGTTTACCGTCTATTCCTTATCCGATTCTCTGCACTAGGAGTGGGCGTGATCACATCATCACGCCCGCCCACTAGTTCCAAAAATCGGACGGCACTCTTTATATGCAGCACGTTACTTCGGGTGGAGGCAGCTGTCCCCAGCCGAACTAATGGGATCGGGTTAAAGTTTACCATCCTGTCGGAAAACTGTGCGATCCAACATGACAGCTGATTTTAGGCCAATCCTCGTTGGTTGCTACATCCAATTCCTGCACAACCTGATCCTTAAAGCTAGCCATACACGTGTCGATTCCTGAGCAATCGATCGACCATACAAGTCTGTGCCTACCACCATAGGCCACCGATTCCTGGACGATTCTGTTACCAGTTGATCGATTCACAAATGTCAACGCCCCTTGATGTGTGCCCAATCGATCAGAAAACACCAACAGGTTGGTTCCCTGGCCGATCCGATTTGGGGGCCATGTCGATCGGTCAGGGCCAATTGGTCAAGGTGGGCTGCACTCGATTCCTCGTCGATCGATCGACGTGCACGCGCCTGGTGATCGATCTGCCAGGAATCGAGTGTGAAATCGACCTGTGTATGGCCACCTTTAGGGAATGCGGGAGCGCGCAAGGCATCAGATCCTGCAGGAATTGGACCGTCTATGCCCAGCTTAAGCTTTGATGATGAAATAATGGGTTCCCATCAATCAGGATTTGGCCAAGTAGTTGACAGCATGGCAGGAATTTCCGAGGTCTTGAAAAAGAAAGATTTGGAAATATTGACTGATTAAACTTCAATATATCAAATGAACAACTGACAAAAAGATGTAAAAAGATTGTAGCATCAAACTTTGTAAAAACCTGAATTTGTGCCACTGTGCTCAAAACCTTTGGCCACGAACGTATGCTCTGCTACGTGTAGTTTGTAAATATGCATTTTGTTTACAGGTATCACAAATTCCAATAGTGTTCACCTCAGTAAAGGTTGTACTTTTGAGTAACAATGCCTGAGGTTTTGAGTTAGGTACCCCACAACCACATTATTAAATTATGTATTTTTAAGTTTGGACCAGCTTGGAATTTACAGAAAAGGAATGGTGTAAACCCAAAGCCAATATAGAACATGCCAGAACAAAATTGCAACACAGCCTGCACCAGCACTTCTCAAAATAACAACTCCCCAAAAGTTGCGCCTGCAAAATGTATGAAGATAAGGTAAACTGGTGGTTATAAGTGGTATAATGCATACTGGTGCCGTGAATACCAAAGCAACATGTCCTACACCCGGGAATGATTTTTATGTAACAAGGGCGCGGTCTCGCTTCTCACGCGCCAAAAAAGCGCGCTCCCGCTTCCCACGCTGAAAGAAGGCTTGCTCTCCCTTCTCTCGCCACAAGAAAGCGCGCTCTCCCTTCTCTCGTCACAAGAAGGCGCGCTCTCGCTTCTCACACTGCAAGAAGGCGCGCTCTCAGTACGCCACAGGAAGGCGCGCTCGCCTTGTTATGCCACAAGAAGGCGCGCTCTCCCACAGGCGACGTTTTCTCTCAGCCAATACCAGAAGCCTCCTCTCGTTTTCTCCAATATCAGTGAACGCACAGTTGTAGCGCAGCCAATAAGCTGTAGGGATAATAAAAATTAGGCGCGAAAAGAGACGGGAACGCGCAGATAGCGCGCGTAACGTGTGTTGCAGTGAGCAGAGATGGCGACTCGCGGAAGGAAGAGAAAGAGGGAAGAGAATGATGGGAAAGGGAAGGAGAACCCTTCTGGGGACAGGATTGTTATCGAGCATTGGTGAGGAGCTATTTACTGATATTAGAGTCGTGGAGACAACAAGGTTTGTCTGTGTTATTAGAAGCTTTGGTCTGCACCTCTGCACTATACATAAGGTGTGATCATGTGTGACCCGTTATCGAGATCTGCCATGTGGTCTAATTAACGTAGACATCTTGAATACACAACTTTAAGAAATGTCTGGATGTTTAAAACTTTATTCTTTATGTGTCACGTGCAGATTCTAGCTTATAAATGTTAGAATGTGTATCTGTTCCACCACACAATTTCAATAAGTGTATGTGTACACACTCCCCTTCCAAACGTAAGAATCTATGTCAGACATGGGTGAACTAAGACCCAGGGGCCAGATCTGGCCCGTTAACAAGTGCCCTTGGCTTCCCTCCTCTTGTTCTCTGCAATGAGCATCCATAATGCCTAGAGGTGACACGGTTCCCATGGGGGTTCCACAGTAGCACAATATTGAGTTAACGCTGTGGGTGGTTATTCCTGACAATGGTAAGGCTGGCATACATGGGTTAATACCTGTGCAATTTGAGGTGTATCAATCGCAGCATAATAACGTCCTCACGCTGTGCTCGAGCATCATCTATTTTGATGTGCAGCACTGCTGCGTCATCAATATCGGCCTGTGGTCCCCATTTAAAGTAATGTAAATTGAACAAGGTTTTCAAACATGTTGGATCCTGATCGGCTGAGCTTCTTCGAGAGGGATCCTGCTTGAAAGAAACCTGTATGGCTGTATGGCAAATTTTGTAATGGATGCATGCAAAATCAGGCACAGTGAACGCACACGGCGCTCAATTGTGCTCCAACCTATTACAGAATCAAACAGTGTATGCCTAGCTGTAGTATACCTCTAGAAGTTATGCATAGCAGGGGCGGAACCAGAACGTCTTGTCATCTATGTCCCCGCCTTTTGACTGAAATATTGGAATGTAATTGTGACCGGTTATGTATGTGACAGGTTATCTTTTGTTTCAATTGATTTTGTAGTGGAACAAAAGGGAAAGGAATTGATTTGGTTTTGAACTGGTCACACTGTGTGGTAGTATGATCAAAGTTAAGGTGCCAATACATGGACCATACAATAGATGAGGGACCGACTGCAGCGTGATGATGTTGGGCCCCCTCTGTGTGCAGGACAGTACTTTGGATGGGGACTGGATCGGCCGAGAATTTACTGACATGTTGGATCACCATGTGTTCTGATCAGGAGGATCGACCAGGGTCCTCCTGATCAGAATGGGATCGGGAGGATCCTGGTCGATCTTGCCAGGTGGGCACACCTAATTAGCGGCCAGGCAACTGGTGGGAACGCGCCGCACAGTGGTCAATCGGCAGGAAATTGTGCAGGAATCTGGCCTGTATGTATGGCTACCTTTTAGACTGCCAAAATTTTAGTGGCTTGAGCCGATCACATTTAAGATCGATCAACAACTGATTTGTGTGGGTACATAAATACAGTCAAGTTACCAATGAACAAACCAGTGCTGTACACACACCTGTCCTAATAGGAGGAGTGGGGAGGGTGCATTGGGGTACATAGCACATAAATGGTGTTGATCAGGTTAATAGATTCATCTTGGCTGATCGATCGATGCCTGATCCTGACATCTGTGCAAATTTTTGAAATTTGACTAGTCCCTTCGGTTCATAATTGTCTAATGTATGAATGAGCCTTTACTGCATTTATGGACCATTAGTAAGCAGGTCCCGGTCTGTATCTTTTCCAGCAACTTCCAAATACATTCACAAGTCACTTTCTTGCCCCACTTCTTAATCACTAATTTTGTGTTTAAATTTTTTGTCCCATTTTAGCACCAGCTGACGTGTCTATGGACGAGCTGCAAGTGAGCTCAAAAACTCGATTCTGTCTAGTTTTCCAGAGATGAGCATTGAGACCAACCCTTCCAAACCACGAAGAGGAAGCTTTGAGGTGACCCTGCACCATGGAGATGGAGATGCACCAAAGAGTAAGCTTTGTTCATGTTCTGTATATACTTCATAGCTGAGCTGTTGCATAAATGAAATCTTCAGGCCATTTCACACTGGGCGGTGTGGTTTTTACCGGTAATGAACACTTGAGCAGTAATGCTATTGCGGCCATTACTGTCAAATCCCAGTGTTGTGCTGTGTGTATTTTACTGTAGAGGCAAATGCAGGGCCATTGTGAAACCTGTGTAATTTGTGTAAATGCTAGCCGTGCTCCGTTGGTTGAGTATAGGCTGGCATTAACACTGGTTGCTATTATCTATTCTTTAGTTGGCGGAATCATCTGAATTCTTAACATTTCTGATGTTCCTTACTAGTTTTGGAGAAAGGGGTTTTACACTTTTTTCAGTTTATATTCCACTCACCTTACTCTCTATCTACCAATCACTCTTGGAACCAAGAACCCTGGATGTCTATACCTGTTTTATAATAGGCATATGGTGAGGGCACCCTAACTATCCAGTCCCTTCACTAATGTCAGGCCGAACCACAAAGAAGGGCCAAGGACCATAGCATGGAATGGTCTTGTCTGGAGCAGGTAAGCCATTCCAAGTGTAGCTCTGGGTTACCAATGCCAGTTACTAAGATTTACCCAGAGCTACACTCTGTTCCTGCTTAGGTTTTCTAAAATAGAAAAAAAATAAACGTATAGACATAACTCGCCTACATCAAGTCTTTGTCCAGGGACCACGACCCCTAAAGATTAAAAAAAAAAAGCTTTCCCTGCCCGTCGCTTACATGCCACCATGGTCCTCCCTGCAGCAAGATGGAGGATGTGACTGGCTTTTGACATTTTTACCACATATTTATTCTTTTTACTTTTGACCTCCAATTTCCCTGCCGATAATAGAAGGCAGAGGTGGTAGGTGCACTTAAAAATACATATTATGTTATTAGATAAACCTTGCCTATTCTGTATGCTGATCCCACAGCTCCTGTGCCTGCCTCTACAATGCAGGATGACCCCCATTTATGGAAGGGTAGCAGTTTTATGGGAAGGCTGGATAATCAGTATCAATGTTTGGCTTCAATCATTAACCTCCCTAGCGCACTGCTGAGGTCCAGATTTTTGTACCAAAAGTGCACCATAGACTTCAATGGTACATTTTTTATGTTAGCATGTAACTTCCCAAAATCTGTATGTACAAGGGACTAATAAACATCCTGAATATAATAATGTTTGAAACACTCAACTATGTAAAATAAAATAATTTTTTATTTATAAATTTAATGAGAAAACACAAAAATCAGGGCACAAAGCTTACCTGCTATGTACTAAATCTCGCCCAAATAAAGTCTATGGTGCCCAGGTGTGCCCATTTGTAGTTCACCCGCTCTAACCTGGTGTGATGGATGTGATAAAATCACACCAGGTTAGAAAGGGTTACTGCATA
>CM070038.1:40903220-40919898 GCA_036250615.1 Ptychadena robeensis | reverse complement strand
CTAAAGTAGTTTTGCCATCATCCCTATATAGAATGGAAAAATTTCACACAGTTAAGTAACTGTGTGTAGTGGCACCCTTTACCAGTAGACCCTAATGTCTTGCTGGTACACAAAGGAAAAGTGGGACTTTGTAAACGGCAATTGATGTGAATAAGTATGCGGTTTATTGACCTTATATAAACCAGTTGTAAATCATTCATCAAATAAAGTATCAAAATACACAAAGGGTATAATACATTACAGATAATCAGGTGTGCATCAAACAACGCGATCTCATATTACAGATCCAATGCAGTAGTGTCATGAAAAAATCATGATGTCTCGACGTGTTTCGCGGCACATAGCCGCTTCTTCAGGAGATTTGATGAGATCTATGAATATGGAATCGAGAAATAAAATTACTAAAGTGTCCAAAATGTGTCCATATTTGAACTACCAGGGACAAATTATGCATACCTTCAAGTTAGGTGGTACACTTGCCAACGGGGTCGAGCCTTAGGTCAAGACTGGGGGTGCAGGAGTAGACGGTACCCACCAAGGCGGGGCTGAGACCCGTGGTCTTTTCCGGGGAACGGGGGGCTTTTATCTGCACAGGGCTCCTAAACTTGAGCCATTTCTCATGTAAATTGGTTGTATAGGGATGTATCCTGATAGGAGTCAATAGCCTAAAATAAGTTTCATAAATAGTATATGTTAGTGTCCCTTAGTTCCTTAGTCATAACTGGAGCTTTTATGTGTGGTGGATGACTTTTAGTATATACGTAATAACTTGTAGTGGGTAAGATGGGTTGGAGTGTGATGTGCTAATCCAGGAACCTATGTGTGTCAACTGGCTATGTGTAAGTGTGTGATATTAGTGTGTGCAGACAAGGGTGTGTGTGAAAAAGAAAAAATGTGATGTAAGTTGGTACTTCCAATATTGTAGAAATCATATATATATATGTGTGTGAAAATGCATTGATTTGATGTATAAATAGATAAACAAATAAATATATACATAATAGATCAGTCAAATATACAGCCACAGAAAATAGACTTAGATGAGGAAAAACAGACGTGTAGTCAAAAAGTATCCGTGTATCAAAGGGTGACGCATCAACATACTAGTGGACAAGGATCCATGTCTATCTAATAAAGACATGGATGTCATAAAAGAAACACCAAAAACCATGCATGCAGGTCAATGTTAAATGTGAATAAATAGATAAATAAATAAATAGATAAATACATAAATAGGTGTATAGATTAGATTGATAAGTAGGCTAATAGTTCTGTGTATTATAGGTAGTGATAACCCATATTAAGCACCAAAGCAAGTGATCGTCATGTATAAATATATATATATGTGTGAAAGGGAAGTCATCTTACATATAAATATATATATAGGTGTAAAAGGGAAGTCATCTTCCATAGTACAAATAATGTTCATTGTGTGACATAACGAGATTTAAATCAAGTATTGTAAATGTAGGGACACATATCACTGACATCAGTATTGTGAGTATAAAGTTAACAAGACATGATTCATAATGTATACAAGGTAGGTATTTATATATTTAATTAAAAATAAAAGGGAGCATGTGGAGTGATTTTCATATTTTTTTTTTTTAAAAACAAATCAAGAATATACAAAAAATGTTTTGTCCTGCACCATCTTATCTTTATTAATTAGAACTTGAGAGAGTTTGTATGTATTGAAATGCTTTTCCTTAATTGGTTTTATTTTTTTTTAACACTAGATACACAAGGTAAACTTTTGAAGTTAATGTAAAGATCATTTACAGAGTACACCAGGCACGTTCTTCTCAGCCTTCTATTCTAATTGGAATAATGTTAAAATGGGTGCCTAATGACTTATGAGATGGAAGGAATTCTCTCTCGTATTGGCCAATGTATGAGTAATTCACACTTTAAGGGGATCTACCACCAGAAACTCATGTTTGTATGAATGGCACTAGAAGTGGCTATAATAGGGTAGAATGTATAAAAAAAAAAAAAAAACTTACCTTTAATGAAGTATTTAAGAAGGTCCCCTCGCAAATCCTCCTCTCTCCCTGGTTCTGATGACGCACGTCGTGGTGCCCCTGGGTGAGCCCAATGTATCTGAGCCCCTAATCTGTCTGAACGCCCCTAGTGGTTTGCCTGTACCGCAAAGTTTTTAACAGCAATGTAAAATGTACTCTACTCACAATCCCCCCGTCACTGTGACGCGATCATATCGTGGTCCCAGAAATGATGCAGCATTATAGAGAATCGCAGCAGCTTTCTGTATCTATATTTTATGTGATAATGAGATTATGTGCGTGTGTGTGTGTTTTACAGAAAAGCCAGCAAGGCATGCGAGTCTGTAGCCCATCAGCAGCCCTTGAATTTACAGGAAGCCTAATGTATGTGCCCTGGATCCCCAATTTATAACTATATTTCATTACAAGAGATCCTATCCACTTCTGGGAAAATGCCCCTTATTTGCAAATTTAGAACTTGACAGGCATGGTCTGTACTCTCTGTGATTCCATCTTTATCTGGCAGGGCCAGGGGATAATTTAGGAACAATATTGCAAGTGGCCACTGGAGGCGCTATAATTGTTTTTTATAGGAAAGATCATTGATGTGTATTTCATTGCAGAGCCCTGATCAGATACTTTAACCTCCCTAGCGCACCGCCTGTACCGCGCCGGTTTTAACAGTGTGGTACAGGCAATGGCAGCAGTGTACAAGGTACACTGCCTGCCATTTCCCCCCTCCCCCCTCCACACAGCCGGTGTCATTCGTGACACCGGCTGTGAGGGCTGGAAAGCAGAGGCCTCTCCATTAACATGGAGGTCTATGGCACTGCTCACCCTCGCCCCCTTCCGCGTCACCATGACACGATCAGTGAAGCCGCGGAAATGCTGCGGCTGGAAGCAGCATCGCCGTAGCTTTCCGGGGATATGCGGCTTTCATGGGAGCACAGCTCATCCAGAGTTTGTTCTTCACACAAACGCTGGACGAGATGGGCTCGTCATAAACAGTAAGGAGGTTAATGGATATAGGCAATTTTGGAAATGGAAAAGTACATTTTGGGTACCGGGAGTCGGCAAAAAATGAACCAACTGCTAAATTTAAATGGGAATTGCAAAATGCATAATGAACAACTTCTCTGCTATAAGAATAAATGCATGCCGTGCATAACATTACCGCAAAACCAACACGTTACATGACCATGAAGCATGCTGCACATTGACTGTATGCGTCACTACATGGGACATAATAAACAGTTAAGGTGCGGCAGCGCTTTCCATTGTGTTGTGTTCCGCTGTTACAGGGAACGCAGCGCCCACTGTGAACCTACCCGAACTCTCGCTGATAATGAAGTAAATGTTTTTTTCGGACTAGAGACACTTGTATAAGTGAGGGGAATGGATCGCCAATAGTTCAAGACTGAAGCTGCAAAACATTTGAAAAACAAGGCTACAAATACTTAGATTGTTAGCTTCAACTTTATACATGAATATGGGATTCAAGGGAAATCATGAACAAAACGATAGAGATGGCAGTGACTGGGGGAAATGACAGTTGGGTGCATTGGATACAATCATTGTCATCTCCATTCTATATTGTAACTAATGTACCCAACTGCCATTTCTTCCAATATAGAATGGAGATAATAATGATTGGAGGAAATTACAGTTGGGCACATTAGATACAATATAGAATGGAGATGACAGTTTAATGGAGATGATTGTATCCAATGCACCCAACTGTCATTTCCTCCAATCATTGCCATCTCCAATCTACATTGTATCCAATGTACCTTACTGTTATTGTTTTTTAATCATTGCCATCTCCATTCTATATTGCAGTAATTCCCAAACTTTCCCTGCAGGGCCCCCTTTTTTAGATAGGAACATTATCTGCCCCCCCCTTCCCCCCACCCCCGCTTCAAACTACAAAGTTTCAGATTGAGGGGTATTTTACTCTAGACATGTTTGCATTTGAAGTATTGTGTTCTAGTACTAGTGTGAAATGTTCCTCAAAGTCTTTGTTATACAACTCATACAACTTTATTTAGTTTTCATGGCAATCATGCAGAGATATGCATCTTACATACACACACTCATCATACAGAAACATTTGCATATTGACACACACATTACATGCACTCCATGGTTGGTTTTCTGCTGGTCTCTCCCTCAGCCACCTAGCTGCGCCTCCTCTAGAATACCTCAGCGCCCCGGGATCCCCGTCCAAAGTAATGCCTGGAACACAAAGGGTGCACTCCGATTCTCTTAGCGACAGGCTGCAGCTCAAGTATCTGATCCATATGGCCCAAATTGATCGGTCAGAGTAGGGCCATGTCTATTTTTCTCTGGCTGGTCGCATTACTTTTACAAAGTATTGACTGGCCTACAACGGGTGCACTACGATACTCTTAGCGACCGACTACAGCTCAAGAATCACGCATTGGAGGATTTCATCTTCAATAATCTGTTGACTAAATAACTGCAGAATAATTTCCTTTTCCTGTAGAAAATAGCCATCATCCTGAGTCAGCGTCTAATTTTCCTCTAGGACAGAGGCTCCTGGCCTGATTCCAGCTTTCATATGATCAAGTATAATCTGGCAACATGCACAGTTGTTGACCGTATTCATAACCGTCTGTCACAGATCAGTCTCTGCTGCATCTTCTCACCTTGCACGGAGAAGACTGAGGCAACGCTTCCTTCTGCGTGCAGCCTAATGATGGATCTTTAATGGTTACAGATGGAGCTTTTCTGACAATGATGTCTAGAATGTATTGGCAGAGAGAGGAAAAGTTTAAGATTTTGATACAATTGCACAGTTCTTGGTGTGCTATAGCTAGCCATACATCCATCAAGTTCTGCTTGAAAATGTTTTATTCGATTGATTTATTCAACTTAAATATGTACGGTCAGTCTAATATTGATCAATGTTACTACCACACGATGCAAAACCAATTCCTTCAATTTCCAGTTATAGAGATAAAGGTTTGTGCACATGCTTTAGAATCCAAATTATTGTATACACATTGATCAAAACACCTAGAAACCCATCAGATACTTGTTCAATCCTCAGACTGATGCTCCATTTCCATCACTTTTAGTCAATCAACTGTAAAAGAATAAATTTTCCCATCACTCAACTTAAACAATCCATTTTTAAATACTGTATTATTCAGACTAGAGGACACACCCAGTCTTTAGAGCAGAAAAAATAAATATTCGAAGTGTTCAAATCAATTGGGGGAAAAAATCCCCTGCAGTACCAAATTTCAGCCACAGCTGAACTTGTGTCACTAGAGAGCACACTTCACGGCACATCTCATCTTCCTCAAACACAGGGATAAGGGGGGCGTGAGGGGGAACTGCTGCATATGTCTCCCCTCTAGGCTATGTGTGTGGAAGCTGGCATTCATGCAGCTTTCCCACACACAGCTCCGCATTGCTTTTATCAGCAGGGCCCTGCTGATATAAACAATACAGTTCAGATGGGCATATCTCCCATCTGACAGCTCCTCCACCTGCTCAGTAGGGATGGTCCAAAAATTTGCAGTGCGAATTTTTAAGTAGAAATTTCGACTTTTTCGCCCAAAATTCGCATAGTCGAATTTTGATGGGGTCATTTCGACTTTTCGCCGAAAATCAGCCTGATATTTCGACTGCAATCGAAATTTGTACTTAAAAAATAACTTTGCTTTTGATTTGCCGTGCCGCTATTTCTCGTGCGAGTATCGCCATTTTATATAAAATTTTCGCATGCGGGAGCGATTGGAAAATTCGCATGGTGCTAGCTAACTTTGTCAGTTTATTGCAAAGCCCCTGAAAATGGTATCCTCACAAAAATTGCTGGAGTTGTAGAAATATTTGAAAACAATAAGTTTTGCTCTAACATGCCAAGTTTGTGTATAAATTGGGTAAATCTCAGCTCTGATTGTAAAGCTCTGCTACTATGTACACTGATTCTTCTATTATAGCTCCAGCTCATACAGCAAATCCAAATTTTCCACCTTATGTGAATTTTTGGCTTTATGCTCATTTTTGGCTTTATGCTCATTTTTGAGTGTTTTATGCGAATTTTTGGCGTTATGCGAATTTTCGACTTCGACTAGAAATTTCACAGTCGAATCGAAATTCGATTGGGAAACTCGAAATTTAAGTAGAATCTAATTTTATTCATTTCGACCATCTCTACTGCTCAGCTAATCTTGTTGAGAGAGCAAGGATGCTGGCGGGGAGCCAGGGTGCGACCATGCGGACCATAAGAAGGTACCCCCTCCCCCTGATTTTGGGGGTGAAAAAGTGCACAAACATTGACTGCGGTACAGCCAGCTTATGTCTGACCTGTGACAACAAATTCAACAAAATGTTAACGTGGTTAATTTTTTTCATTTTAATAAATTAATAGGAGAACTTTATTACAGATCTTTATTATAACATACAGTAGACCAGTGGTTCCCAAACTTTGCCCTTATCGAGCCCTCCCCCTCCCTATTCAAACACAGGTTCAGAATGAGGGTCCGCGCTCCCCCCCCCCCCAGGACCACTGCAGTAAACCATACCTGCCACAGTGGGCGAGTGAAACGTGAAAGCCTAACAATACACTTTAAAAACAAGTCAACAATGTTTTCTCTCTTGCAGGTTGAATTTGTTTGTGGTCGGATTTCTTAACCCTGTAATAACCAGCACCCTTGCCTACCCCGTCAGTTTTTCCATCACACCTTAATAATACCCCTCTTCTTCTTCGCTATCACATCTGAAGTTGTAGTTTGATCTCCTGCCTGGGATGAGAGATGAGATGTGCTTCTGAGGAACCTGCAGGGTGATACTTCCAAAAAAGTCATTAAACTTAAAAGGGGTCATTTTTTGGCATAAAGTCCAACTAGGCTCCCCTGGGCTCCAGTGATACATCTTCGAGTAACTCGTATCATCATCATAATCACTCGAACCTCCCATAACATAAATCCTTTTTTTCCAGCAAACTACTTCAGCTTCAGTAATACCATCTAAGACGGGAGGAATTGCATCAGGACATATTCGCCCTAGATGGTCCATACAAAAGCTCTTAGAGATGGTTCCTTCTGGTTCATCATAAAACATATACTGTGGTGGATATGCCCCATCAAGGCCAAGCTTAATTGCATAACTTGCGATTATGTACAGTTTGTCATTCAGTGTCACAGCTCCAGCACCCGAAAAGAGCACAGGTAGTGAGAACTTGCTCCAAGTGTCCGTCATAATGTCATAAATATGAAAACTCGGGTAATGTGGAAGACCTATACCAAAACGCCTCATTCCGCCTATAACAAACAGCCGTCCTTTAAGCACTGCACTAGCAAAGCTATGTAATGGCAATGGCAGGCTAGACACATCGTGCCAACTACAATCTGATAAGTTAAAGCATTCCACGGAATCCATAGGTTTTCTCTGGTCACAACCACCGATAGCATAAAGCATATCTCTGTAGAATAGGAAGCCATGAAAGGCTCTAGGATGTCTCATAGGAGCAAGCTCTTCCCATTCATTTAATACAGAATCATACATGTACAGAGTATTGGAAGTGACACCCTGTTCTATTACCCCGCCTGACACATACAAACAACAACCTACAGCTACAACCCCAGTTCGTTCTAAACTTCCAAAAAAGGGAAGCTTGTCCCAAGTGCACGTCATTGGATCATAGGAAAGCATATAGTAATCCTCTTCTGCAGGGTCTGTTTCAGATCTTGCGAATACATCCATGCACATTATTCTTTCTTCAAACATGCCTTGGCGGAGGCTGGTTTTTGGAGGACGATGGAAAGGAAAATGATCGCTTGGAATGTCCCTGCGGACCTTTTCCACTTCATCTGGAGTGAGAAGTGGTAGTCTGATGACCTTCAGCAGTTCCAAGGGAAAGGGATTGTCATTGTGCTGAAATTCCCACCAGCTGCGGGCAATGTTATAGACCACAAGTTCTGAGGAGACCATCAAGTTATCTGAAGACAGGATGTTCACCACCTCTTCTATATCCAAGTGAAAAAAGTCTTCGTTTCCAGAGATGGAGCTTACATTTTGGCCAATGTGGTGTATTGCTGCTTTCAAGAGTATTCTGTGATTGTGACTATAAGCTAATCTATAAATCCAAAGGCAGTTTTCATTGTCTATCTTCTTAGCAAGGTAACTAGGTAAAGGAAATAGAATATAACACGACCATCAGCCTTAACTACATTACCATTTGGGTTACAGAGAGTGTGATGCAAGAGCATTGCTATGAGCAGCAGGAACTGACCTCCAGCACTGCAACTTCATAATGTAACAAATGAAAATCACGGAAGGAGCCGCAATCACGGATACACTGTTACTGAATCACAGTCCATTTTTATTGTTAAAACTATGAAAGAAAGTATGTAGAATCAAAAACAGGATCCCATCACCGTTGGGATGCTACATACCGCCTTTGATGGTTGGACTGTGATTCAGCAACCGTGTATCCATGATTGCGGCTTCTTCTGGGATTTTCATTTGTTACACTGTGGCTATTGAAGGCTGAGACGGACCTCTATTCAGGACCCTGCACCAGATTGTTGCTATACTTCAGCTTATCCCACATGCACAGCATGTTTCTTCTTTTCTATTTTTGAAAAAAGTTGAGTGCGGAGGTTTTCCTCTTAGGGTTTGTTTCCACATACGTCGGTATCCCGACATAGCACATGGACTTACCTCCTCGGCGGATGCTGCGTCTTCGTGCTGCCAAGCCGCTCCGCCGATGCAAAGCTTAACGTAGCCGAGTACATTGAGCCTCTGCATCGCCGAGTAGGCAATGTCTATGTGCTACGTCGGGATCCCCGCCAATCGTGTACGCTTAACCCTTACATCTAAGAATACTGCAACTTCATGCCTTATGATCTTATTATAATCAACAGTAGAGTGTTGTACCATGTTAGCCATCTATGAATACAAAGAGTTTGGAATTCTAATGATCCCCTTCATTGGCAAACTGAAGTAATTTCAAAAGGAAAGCTTTTGGGACATCTTGGATCCATGGGCAATTTTGCGGCCAATCAAATGCCATGTGCGATCGCAGCAAAATGCCTGCAAAATCCCCCACGGATCACGGAGCGGCCGATCCATGTGGGCCAAATCAAGATCGGCCAGAGAACAGCCATGTCAGTTTTTTTCCTATCTGATTGCATTACTTTGGATGGGGACCAGGGTCCTCATCCAAAGAACCTGCTGGCACACAAAGGGTGTGCTCTGCTCCTCTGAGCAAAACTTCATCATGCTGCAATCGGGTGCCCGAGAATCGCGCAGCTATTGCTGCATGTATGGGTAGCTTAATTTAGCCCACCAAGCAAATATATTAGAATATCTACTATATAGATATCTCTGCCTTCCCAACAGACCCCCTACCAGTGCACTCAACACCTATTTATCCACTCTGGGACTAGAGAGCTACAAGTCCTGCTCTCTAGTCACGGTGAGCACCAGCTGCCTGGAGTACTCGTAGTTCTCTACTAGAGGACATAGTCATGTTGAGTGAAGCTGATAAAGAGGCTGCAGGGAAGGCAGAGCTGGGGAGAGGGGTACCAGAATTGGTCTGGATGAAAGCAAAGTACACAAACTGTACACACAGGGATGGGGGCACGCATGGACTACACACACTGCATGAACTGCACAGGTTATTTGTAGTCCACGTGTGCCCCATCCTTCTAAGTGTGTGTGTTCCAGGGGTGCCAAGCTCTAACCCATGGGCCAAAATGCCCTGCTATGTAATCATATTTTTAAATAAACATCATCAAGCTTGGCTTGCATCTGTCGCCCCAGAGCTTGGTCAGCCAGAGAACGGACATGTCCGATAATCTCTGTCCGATGCTGTTACTTTCAATGGGGACAAGCGTCCCCATTGAAACTAACAGCCATCACACAAAGGGTGCCCGCCGAGGTTTGGAGTGACTGAGTGCATCGTTATGACGTCATCTTATTGCTCTTCACAGCTCATCTGTCGGCCCCCACTCGGTACACGTGTGGGGGCCTTTACTTTCACATGCGAATCAAGAAGTGAGAGAACCAAGTAGCAAGTCTGTACCTGCTGCATAGATCTTGCATGGCGGTGATCTGAAGTCGGCTGGATATGGTAAACAGCTCCTCCACATTGTCCACGGTGAGATGAGCCTCACCACTGTAAATATAGTGCAGCACGGTCTTCATAACAGTAGAGGGGACATCCAAAAGAGAAACCTCGCCAAGCACAGACTCTTCCATTGAAGAAGTGAAAAGTGCCTTGAAGTAAGCACTTACTGAGGCCAGGACAACCCTGGAAGTAAAGAATGCATATGTGCTGCATCATACGGAGGACAAATAATACATTACTAGTAAAGGAGGACTTATTGCATAATTTTGGTAACGTAAAGGCGGCTAGCTTTGGGGAATTTAAAGGCAAGGGGTAGAGGCCCGAGTCTCTATAAATAGGCACGATAGAACCACATTTTATCCATATAAAGTGCATTCCATGCATATCAAAAAGATTATTGGTTAAAACATGGCTGGCATCACACGCCAGGAATTCTTTGCCTGTAATAAAATCAACTCTCCATGGTTATCCTCTCCCTTTCCCACCTACCTGTGGCACAGAAAGCGTTCGTTTGCAGTTTGTATGGCCACATCACAAAGGGTTTTAGTAGAATACATCTCCTGCAATCCTGCGAACAAAAAAAGCAGAATGTTTCACATAACCCAATGAGAAGTACAGAATGGGGTCGATATCGAACGTCAATAGTAGGCAAAGCAAGTCAACTCTAGAGGGATGCATCTATTGAGTTCTATGCATGGACAGGTAAATCTCTATTTAGTTTCAGTGAATGAGACAAATCCTCATCTAATGCTAGGCATACATGTCTCGATGCCTGTACGATCCAGGGGCCATTTGAGCACAGCGCTATGATGTCGTTATCTCACTGGGCTTGAGCTTCCTCAATATTGAGCCACAGCAATTCACATAGATCATAGATCACAAGCCCAATACTTTGGATGGGGATCCTCTGTAATGGAAATAGAACAGGGTTTACCAACATATTGGTTAGCTGTTTGACTGAGCTTTCTTTGAGTGGGGCACAGCACTCGATTGTGCTTGAATCTATTTAAAAAAAAAAAATTGAGTGGTGAATGCCTAGCTTTAGGATATGTTTCCACAGTGTTTATGGGTGCGGCGATACCACCTGCGCCAATCACATGCCTTGATGGAGATGACGACACATCCCATACATATGCATGACTTCCCCGCCCCGCCTGTTCCCATGGCGGTCATCGGGTCCATCGACCAAGAGGTTTATGCAGGGCAGTACTTACACCTCCACTGTCAGCTAGGCCGGAAGACCTGCTGAACGCCATTGGAACAATTGGGGCTCGAAGTCATACATTTGTCCCCATCAAGGAATACAAACGCTACAGGGGGACCCAACGGAGCACATACACATTACCTGCCAAGCAGGTGCTCTGTCCACATGCGTTGAGCCTATCTGCCTATGCAGGAGTTAACGTAGTGCAGTACGTTAACCCCTGCATAGGCGGATGTGTGTGGAGACATAGCCTAAACACCGTGGAAACATAGTCTAATGCAGTGAAATATTCACAACATGTGGATTATCCATCCTCTATCACTACATTGATAGAGTAAATGTAAAAAGAGATGCTCCTCTGCTTGATTGGTTTCAGCCTTCATACAATTTGAAAGCAAATCTCATTCACAGTCTTTACCACAGAGAAAATCATAGCTCTCTATAACTTATGTATAGGACTCCAGGTCCAGGTTTTGAGTCAAAGGAACTCAAAGGAAAATAATCAAAGGAATAGTTTACCCTTCTAATAACACTTCTTCCAAAAACTGCCTATGCATACTATAAAGGCCTAAGGCCAATAAACCCTGAAAATTCATGCATATGCCTCGTTGCCCCTCCTCTCGCCTGCAATACAACTCTGGCTGTAATCGCAATAACACTTGGGAGATAGAACCTTGTAGAGATGTGATGACATCATTTCTTTTTCTATATGACAGGCCCCAGTGGCCATACTTCAATGCATCTATTAACTTCTGGAAGACTGAAAACCTACACAGCAATCCACATAGCAGCTTCCACAGAGGAAGGTAGAGCAGGCAAGTATACTGTTTCAGGATTTTTAAGTGAACCTGAGCCTTTTTTTTTTTTTTTTACAGGCCAGGGTGTCGTCCGGTCAGATGTCAAGAAAACCTGTCTTGTCCCCACTTGCGGCAGACCGCTTACATTATTTTAAATGGCCTTGTCAACACTTAGGCAGTTGGCGCCTTTGGGTTCCCACGTTTTTGAACTGGGGGCTGAAGCACATAATTGCCTAAAACTCTGCAAAAAATTGCCAGTAATACACCCAGTTCCCAAGAGCACACATAGATATTGTGCTCAGCACAGAATATGTGATACCGACATGATCGAGAGATGCTGTGTTTCTATATTTCCATGTAACATGCAGATTGATGAGCCAATTAAATTCTAAAAGTGCAGTTTTTTGTCTGGGCATCTAAAAATAAGTAATATGACTCCTGGTGGTTAGCCCATACCGCGTATGGCCAATCAAAGCAGATTGCACATTAGTCTGCTGTGGTTTCTCACCCTCACGTCTTCCCCCTTCACATTCAGGGATTTGAGGACCAAAAAGCTAAACTGCTTGCATAACATGCAGGTCAATGTTGCACCTTCTGCTGTCGCATCACCGCTGGCAGGTATGTAACCCTCGTTGGAAGTAGGTGGATTACCTTACCTGCAGTGAGTGACAGAATGAAAAAATTTTTTTTTTTCTGTGTACCATTTCTAGGTTTGCTATTAACCCTTTCTAGGAAAGGGTAAGAGGTCCAGGAGACGTCTTTACTCATTCCATAGGGTGGGGATATGGGGGTCTCCTTGTTAAATAGGACTACCATTTTCTCATAAGCTCCAGCCTGTACCCTTTCCCTAGCTGACCAGATCTGCTAAAGGGGCCTGGTATTGCTTGGAGGGGGGACCATGCGGTTTGTACTCCCCACTTTCAAGCCATACTTGACCCTATGCCAAAAGGGGGTCTGGTTAATCTCTTGGGTGAGGGGGTAGCTCCATGCCAAATAGTTTTTCAATGTTTTAAAAAAAAAAACAACAAAATAAAGACACCCATGTACATATGCAGCTTCATATGCATCTGCACAGGGGTTAAACATGTAAAATGTAAAGCCCTCCATACATGCTTCGATGCGCGCTCACAACAATTGATCTGCCATGAAATCAGCTGCGGATCGAAAGCACCCCCCTTAAAATCAGCCCACAAATCGATCTAAGACATTATGGACATGTCTAATGTTTATGTTAATCCCTTTACTTTGGAGCGTCCCCATCTAAAGCAAATGCCCACACACAAAGGGTGTGCGGCTGATTTTAGAGGATGACGTCATCATGCGCCGTCGATCTGCCGAGCAATCATAAGGATTTAAAACTTCTATGGGGGGCTTAAGTCATACGTTCTGTCTTCTCTCAAGGCTCCCATACACGATTTTTCACTCGATTTTTGACTGATCGATCACCGCGTGCGTTCACCAGATCAATTGAGTTCTGCCCACCCTGAACGATTGACCAAATAAAATCTAATAAATATCAGATCGGACATTGAACCATCATGTTGGTTTTTTAGGGTCGATCGTTTGGTAATCAACGTACGTTGGTGGATCCATAGCTCCCTATGCAGCAGCCTTTCCGATCGATGGATCTGCTTTGATTGGCCATACACGGTATGGGCTAACCTTCTTACTTTTAGATGCCCAGCCAAAAAACTGCACTTGTAGAATTTAAATTGGCTCATCAATCTGCATGTTACATGCAAATGCAGGCATTATTCCTATGAGAAATGTCGGTATCACTCATTCTGTGCTGAGCACAGTGGGTTAGGTGAACAGAGTGGACGGGGGCACAGATGAGCTACACCTTGACACAATATATACCTTTTGAACAGAACGCAACAATTGCCAATACGTCTAACAACCCATATACGCTGATCATTGGTGAACACAGATAGATGACCAACAAGGCATCCTGTGGCCTCCTCGTTCCCCGTTCTCCCTTTCCTGACCTGCCCTTTGAGGGCTTGTTTTTAATCTTACAAACGATCTACTTGGACCTCTAACAACCTTTTACACATACATATATCATTTCCAAGAAAGGCACCCCTTGATAAAGTGGCTACGAAACGTGGGTCAGGGTGGGCTCGCCCTGTATGGAGCCCATGCCTATGATTCTTTTATATATAATGTTGAATGGAGTGTCCTGCCATAAAATTGCCAACTATGATGTAACAATGTTCGTCCATATCTGCTTATTTTAATATGTAAATTAAATTATTAAACATATGTTGTTTCCGATTATGTAAACTAATTGATGTGGCCCTGAAAGTCCCCTTGCCCCTGAGTAATTCAGGGGGAATCCCTTTGGTGTTATTTTCTCCTAAAATAATTTCTATGTTCTTCAGACAGTTTGGATGAAGGCAATTTCTTATTTCAGCCTGACCCCAGGAGCACCACACACTTAGGACCCCATGACTCTTGTAACTTTGTGCTGAAATGTTACCTGCAATGAGGCAGAATTTATGGCCTGTATCCTCTTCCCTTTCCTCCATTCTGTAGGTCGACAGACCAAGGTCCAGCCTGATGCCTTCAAAAAGTATTTGCTGCACAAACCAGATTAAATAGCAGTACCTAAGATCACAATCACAAAAAGGGGTATTAAAACAGCATTAACTCTCATACTAAATATTGTACAGAGAATGTGTACATCATCTACTAAAAAAAAACAGCATTTACAAAGACAATTACACTGATTTCATTGTCAATTACAATGTGTGTTATGTGTCAGGGGTGAACATAAGTGGTACACTGGTCCTCAAAAGGGGCCAAAAACTAGCTCTGCGTACCTGCATTATTGTTACAAAGCTTATATGGGTACTAACAACTTGGAGGCACTCCGTGTCTGGGCGGCCGCAGCTAAATGTTACATGTATACAGTTTATGTCACTTGGATAAATGCAGGGAAACATGAATAACTATGAAAGGTTGCAGTTAGGGGTGGGAAATTGGGAGTGTAAATTACTAATCAAAAAAAAAAAAAAAAAAAGTTTGGACGTCTAAGGGTGTTGGAGATTTGGGGGATGAAAGTCAGAGTAGGCATATGAAAGGGTAAAATCTGACAAGAGAAAAGCACTGTGTGATGGAATATGACTATGACACTGTGTGTTGGAATATGACTATGAAAGGTTAACATTTGGACTGCAGGTAGTCTCAGGGGTTAGTTACTGTGAGAGTTAAGCCCCCCATACACCTTAACATCATTCCATACAATTTCCATTAGATCTACCAACAACTATGTAGTGCCGGGTCCTCCCTGATAGAATACATAGTGATTGGAAGTTTTAGAAAGCTCCTCATATTACATGGTTTTGGTAGAAGGAAATTTGATGTACGGAAACTGTATGGTAAGATTGTAAGGTGTATGGGGGCCTTCACAATTCTTTTACCAGCAATGGAAAACCCATGTGCCATACACAATGCCATGCACTGTGCGTTGTAGTTTTTTGTAATGTACAGATGTATGCAGTTTGGATGTCATTTTGCATCAAACGCAAATGCCAGCCCATCCAAACTGCATAAAGTGGGTACTACCAAATGCACAGAGTAAACTGACATGTATTGTGAAAGAGCACTTCGGATTGAGGGTTTAACCTCCTCGGCATTTAGCCTGTGTCAACTCGGGCGAGTTTCTTTGCTAAAAAAAAATAAAAAATCAACCCGAGCTAACTGTGGGCATACTTACCTGTTCACTGAAATCCCCTGCCAATCCTTTCTAGGGGTAGAGGGGAACCATTGACCTCCAATGGGGATGCCGGGGATGTTTTCAAGGTACAGAGATCTAAACTTAGGGATCAGGGGAGAAGGTGACTAAAAACCTACAGAGCTCCAGAGGTTCTCTGTGGAGAGAGGAGAAACTTCCAGAAGGACAACCATCTCTGCAGCAATCCACCAGTAAAAACAAATGGCGGCCAGTTTGCCAAAAGACACATGAAGAAATCTCAGACCATGAGAAACAAAATTCTCTGGCTTGTTGAGACAAAGGTCTTAAGCTGGGAATAGACGGTACCATTTACCGTCTATTCCTTATCCGATTTTCTGCACTAGGAGAGACATCATCACGCCCGCCCGCTAGTGCGAGAATCGGACAGCACTCTGCATCTGCAGCTCATTACTTTGGCTGGGGGCAGCCGTCCCCAGCCGAACGAATGCGATCGGGTTAAAATCCTGTCGGATAACTGTGCGATCCGACAGGACAGCTGATTTTAACCCAATCCTCGTTGGTTGCTGCATCCGATTTCTGCACGACCCGATCCTTAAGGGATGTGGGAGCGCGCACGGCATCGGATTGGGGATTGGATCGTGCAGAAATTGGAACGTGTATGCCCAGCTTAACTCTTTAGTATGTATGCGAGGCATCATGTTTGGAGGAAACGGCTCATCACCAGTCCAATAACATCCCACAGTGAAATATGGTGGTGGCATCATTATGTTGTGGGGATGTTCTTCAGTGGCAGGAACCAGGAAACTAGTCATGACTAGAATAGGCCCTAGGGCCCCTTCACCCCTAACTAATAAACTTATTACCACA
>CM070038.1:40877719-40895432 GCA_036250615.1 Ptychadena robeensis | reverse complement strand
GTAGTGTGTAAATGTGTTTGTATTTGTAGTGTGTATATATGTAGTGTGTAAATGTGTTTGCAGTGTGTATATATGTAGTGTGTGTACATACATGTAATGTCTGTATGTGTGTGTATATATGTATGTGTGTGTATATTAGGGCAGCTCCTGGAGGAATTTGGCTATGTTCACACATGTGCAGCCGCCCACGGCGTGATTGAATGGCCTTGGTTAAAAAACGCGATAAAAAATTCGATGAGCCAAGTTAAGGTTGCGGGTCGCCCATCGGCCGCTCCCTATCGCAGCCGGGGAAGAGCCCCATTGAATAACATGGGCGCGATTGGAATCGCACGACAGGCGGCCGCACAATTGGGGGACATAGCCTTTAATTTGAAATATCCCACTATCTGACTTCCTCTGCTTTTGACACAGAACTGGACTGAATCGGACCTCCAGGGGTTAATCCCTCTCTTCTTGAGAAGCATGCAAGTGGTTAATTTGTTTATCTTATAATGACAATGTGTTCTTTTGTGAACAGCAGTTGACTCATTCTGTGTGTCTTGGCTGCCACAGTTTAACCCCCCTGGCGGTACCCATATTGCGCTGTACGTGCGATCACAGCAGAGTACTCGGTACTTTGCCCGCCCTCCCCTCTACACCTCATCGATGATGCCAGCGACATGGCCCAGGAAAGCGACGCCCCTCCATTATAAGGTCTATGGCGTCACCGATGATATAGAGGATGCGGCACCTGAGATGATCTTGCAGAGGTCATTTGCCTAATCCCAGCTAGGGCAGAGGATAAACTGTTTCCCCTCCTGTTTTGCACTTAAAGCAGATTTAAAAAAAATAAACATTACTTGCCTACATCGGGTCATCGTCCAGGGACAGTGACCCCTAAAATGGAGGAATAGATACTCCCTTTTCCTGGCTGCTAGCTCCCTCATGCCTAAAGTGTCCGGTCCTCCAGGCTTTAAAATGGAGGAGCAAGACTCTTCTGGTCTTGCTCCATTCACCTATCAGCATCTGAATCAGGTAACGCTCCGCCCCTCCGCATCACGCGATGCTGCAGGCGCACAGGGCGAACATGGGAAAGGAGAGAAAGGGAAATGGGCCAGAAGTGACCCAAGTAACTGGAGATTCATGTTTTTTTTTTTTAAGATTTACCGGGTAAGTGTTTTTTTCACATTTGTCCTCCGATCATTCACACTATATGCATTTTTATAGGCATGCGTTTCTGCATATATACAAAAATGCATGCGGTTTTCACATTACATTTGCGTTTTTGAACAAATGAACATACAGCAGTGAGTTTTTAAAACGCACCACAACGCATATAGTGTGAAATGGCCTTTATGTTTTAGAGAACTTTGATTAAAATTGTTTAAGCGATTGCCCATGGTCTCTGCGAGTATAATCGCGGTGTGGAGACCGTGGGCGATTCTTTTCCCATTTGAAGTGGGGGGGGGGGGGGGGGGGGACAATACATCTTGCCTAACCTCGCTTGAACGCCAATAGAGAGTTTAAAAGCCAATGATTGGCGGCCCACGATCAAAAACACAGTGAGCCACGTTTTAGATTCCACACCGCAGCAGTGATGAGCCCCATCAAATACATGGGTGCAATTGTCGCGCTGCTTTAGTAGGGACAGGCTCTGTTGTGTGTGTCTGTAGGATTCCTGTGTGTAATTCCGAGTAAATTGCCATGTTGGCACTTTTGCAATAATTACCGGTAAGTGGGTTTTTGGGTTTGGTTACTCCATAACTGACCTAATGGAAGCTGAGAAATGAAACTCGTTCTGATGTGGTAAATGGATAGAACCAGAATAGTTTTGTTTCTCCCTCATATGTGAATGTATAAAAGCTGAGGGATGTCACATGCTCATTCGAGGATTGTGAGCTGGGAGAAACATTTCCTGCACATTAACCCCTCATTGACTGTTCTTGCTGAATGTAAGGATGACATCTGCCCAGTGAATATTTTCTGATGTTTGTAGAAATTTATTATGACAAAATATTTATTCTTTATTCTTTCAGCCAATGAAAAGTTTCCATTCCGTGGAGGACCCTGATGGTGCTTCTCTCACCTGCTACCTAGTGATCACAGGACCCACCATTCTGTAGGCACCTCAAACTTCAATGGTAAGTTGGAAAATATTCAGTATCATACAAACATATTTATAAACACCACAGATGCACAGCTATACATTGACACATAGATATACATGCATGCACCTATACTGAGCCATATAAACATACAAAGACTCCTATACACTCTCCACACTCACCTATACAGACATACATATACATATATACACCACACACTTATACAGAAACACATACATATGTACACATGTACAACACAAACATTTTTACACAAACACATACATACCCGGACACATACATATACACACAAACAAGCACATATTTGCACAGACACATACATATACAGACAAACCTATAAAATTACCCCATACCTGTCCTTAGACACACACAGATACACATACCTCCCACACCTACACGTAGGCAAAAACATTTATACACACACTCCTTTGCACAAAGACAAAAGGATACAGGCACATCACACACCAGAACACATTAACATACATGTGACTTGTACTTTTTTCAGTTTTGAGACCCTTCTATACAACATTATATGCACATACATCCTTATACACAGACATATACATACACATATGCACACAGAGACACCATAAATGTGTGTGTATATATATATATATATATATATATATATATATATATATACATATACACACACTCACACACGCACCTATACACAGAAACGCTCACACCAAGACATACATACACATATGAATTATGCCCGTTGCCCATCCATATACATGCCTACTGCACCATTTAATAGGGATGCGCAGGGGGTATCAACGCATCCATAACACCATGGAAACCTAGCCTTAAAACACAGAGTTTATGCATATTTTAGCTAGACATTGAGACCTCCAACATACTTTATATTTCCTATTTCTTTGGGCTTTTTAGTGTAAGCAACACATCCTTGGACAAACAATACAATATGGGTAAGTTGTTTTTTTATTTATGTATTAATTTATATATATATTTTTTTAAATAACCACACAGGTGTTACGTTTGTAATCAACACACATATTGACATCCAACTTTCCAACTTTATATGCAAATGTTACTACTTTCGCCCTAAATGTTCACCAAGGAAATGGCCCTTTAACTTTCGGATATTGGTTCATTATTACAATAATTCACACAATAAATTTGGCAGATTTCAGGTAGGTATAGTAGTGTGGCCACTATGCCCATAAGTTCAAATTTATATACAAAGAAAAATCTTAACCAAAGGTCAAGTAAAAATGGGGTGGCCAGGCCCAGGGCACTTGATGTGGCCCAGAGCTATGAATAGAACCCAAGCAATGGCTGGAAAAGATAGTTTCCAATGTTAAATGTCCTTAAATACCATGTGTCCCGAAAGCAGCTTGGATACACAGCAAGGTCAGAGCGAAGTCATGCATGTTATAGGCACAATCCTTTATGTCAGGGGATCAGAGGGAGGATCACTTAGTGTTCCCGTCCCTCCATGATCATCCAGACCCCCTCAACGCGTTTTGGCTAAGATGTCTGGCCTCCTCGGGAGGGGATGGTAAGTTGCATCAGTGCTGGTTGTTAATGCCGGCAGAAACAGTCTACTTAAAAAAAAGACAATGTTTTAGAATCTTATCAATACGTGCCATTACATAGTGGTTTCATACATGGTTATATCGGTACGGTCAGTAGGGTATTAGTAGGTCATCACAGTGTAGAATACAATAGTACAAACAATTGCACACTCGAAATGGTTTTACACCTATTATATTAAAAACACATGTTTAAAAACATTTTACTCCAAAGGGGTTAATGGTATAGCTCCTTAGTTTCAGGCGTCATAATATCGCCTCCTGCTGGTTGTTACACATTAATATCATGTACATAGCAGAAGCAATTATTTGCATCAGGTAAGTTACTGGAGTCCTGGACCGGTTGCCCCGGCTAGGAATCCATTTGATGATCACTCAGTGCTCTCCTTGGGTTCTAGTTATAGCCACTAAAATCCTGGTGTAACTGAGAAAAAGTGAATAACATACAGCTGAAGCGGTTAGGAGGGGCTCTCTTGGTCCGAGGTGGAATTCTATATAGTTGGGTTGGCTGGGGTCACCAGTGTACGGGGTGAACTGAGGGGAAGCCTCCTCTCCAACAGAGGACTGCAAATCCCCCAACAAAGTTTGCAGTGCAGGACTCCAGTAACTTACCTGATGTATTTATTTTTGCTCATGCTATATACATGATGTTAATTTGTAACAAGGCGATATTATGCCCCCTGAAACTAAGGAGCTATACCATTACCCCTTTGAAGGAAAATGTTTTTAAACATGGGATTTTATTATAACGGTCTATAGGTGTGAAACCATTTTGAGTGTGCAATTGTTTGTACTATTGTATTCTACACTGTGATGACCTACTAATACCCTTCTGACCATACCGATATCACTGTGTATGAAACCACTTTAGGTAATGGCATGTATTGATGGGATTCTAAAACATTGTCACCTAGACTGTATCTACCGAAATTATAATCCAGCACTGATCCGAGTTACCATCCACTCCCGAGGAGGCCGGACATCTTGGTCGAAACGCGTTGAGGGTGTCTGGATGATCATGGAGTGACGGGCACACTAAGGGATAGTGTGATGCCCCTCTTTTTTCTCCCTCTGATGCCTTGACATAAGGGATTGTGCCTATAACATGCATGACTTCACTCTGACTTTGCTGTGTATCCAAGCTGCGTTTGGTACTTTTTATCTATTTATTCATCTAATATTTGTTAGATTTACAAAAAAGTTGTTTCCTATTTTTTCTAGCCATTGTTTGGGTTCTATTCAAAGCTAAGGGCCACTTCCAGTCCCCTGGAACCTTTAGTTAAGATTTTTCTTCATTATTACGATAGATTTGAATAAGAACAGATTTTAATAGAGTGGTAAAGGGCTAGAGCTGCAGCTCTGTTAGGACAGCAAGATTGAAGCTATATTTATCTGCCTGTATATCTTAATGTGTGAAAGTTGCCATCCCCCCATTGCATATAACTTTAACTCTCTTCATAATCAGATAAGTTATCATCCATAATGTCACTTTAAAGGTGCATGGGTACATGGGTTGATACGATTGATCGCAGCATGGTGACGTCATTGTGACGCCTGTTCGATTCCTGGACAATAGATCCGGAACAATGGCATATAATAATGCCATTACCTCTGCCTCAGAAAAGTCACAGACATGTACTCCAAAGTGGCTGTTTTTTTGTGGTGTTTTTGTTAAACCTATAATGTTTTATTATTTGACATGTCAAGAATATTTTCCTCTAGATGTCATAGCATCTGAAAAGTCTTATTTATTGAGACAAAACCTCTATTCAGATTTCTTCCAGAGAGCCCCGCCGTTCCTTATCCAGTTGCAGAACATTTTACGAAAATACCCAGATGGAGGACAGATACTTAAAGTAAGCGACTATTTCGTGTTGATTTTACAAGCAATTTTGAGCCACAAGTAAATAGTGTTAATGCTGTCAGAGCAAAATTGCAGACTTTAGATAAAATAATTCAAACGTAATACTTCCGCCAAGTTTTTATTGTTGTGTGTGACCCCATTTTAACACTTCCTAAATCCCCCCCATACACACTTAGATTTTATGGCCGACAGATCGCCGAATGCCGTGCGCGCTCTCACCGATCGGTCGGCCATCTATCTGGCCATATTAGATATGGGCCAGATAGATGACCGTGAGCGCCCACCGCACTCAGAGCGGCCATCGATCTGGCCCATATCTAGGCATGTGATCCCTGCTTTAATGCCAGGGTATAGTTGAGTCAAGTGTTTACAGGTGCAAAGAGGGGTAAAAGTTAGCGCACTTTGAAGTTCAGAAATCTAAGCATGTATGGGGGGGGGGGCTATAGATGTTATTTGTTTTACATGTAAAATTTTTGCCATAATTGTTCAGGGGATGACTGACAGAGGTTTACCAACATGTTGTCTTTTCTTTATTTGTATTTACATCTATTTGTACACATTTAGGAACTGATTCAGAATGCTGATGATGCTAAAGCAACTGAAGTCACTTTTGTTTATGATGAAAGACAATATGGAACAGATACTTTATATTCAGACAAACTCCATATTATTCAAGGTAAAATGGCGTTACTTTCGGGAACCATAATGGTTTGAGGTCCCACATATGTTCTGTTTTTAAAGCACTAATCCAGATTGTTTTTTGGGGGGATTTTGGATGTTTCTTTCAGGTTTAAGTTTCTGACACCATTGCAGAGATTTTCTCTTACCTATTGTCTCTGTGACACATGTACAAGAAGTGAGAGAAATGGTTGTCAACAGAACGAGAGAGAAGTAATGGCAATAAAGAATGTTGTTAAGCCCCCCATACACCTTTAGATCACTCCATAGAATTTCCTTTAGATTTACCAACAACTATGTAGTGCCGGGTCCTCCCTAATAGAATACATAGTGATTGGAAGGTTTACAAAGATCCTCATATTACATGGTTTTGGTAGAACAAAAGTTGATTGTACAGAAATTCTATGGTAAGATTGTAAGGTGTATGGGGGCCTTTAAGGATTCAGACCTTTCCCTGTGTTACTTTCTTTTTTTTTTTTTGTCTTTCTTCGAGAGTGTTTCCATTACATCCTGCCCTGAAAGTGAGCCAAGTCTCTTCTTTGCAAAGACAAAAATAAAATCTGACAAAAGTTCCGTTTTTCAGCATATCCAAAACAAAAGAAAACCTTTGGCTGGAGTTGTGTTCATTATGTGGATTTATCTATGTGTGTGTGTAATGTATACAATATTTTTTTGCAGTAGAGCAATATATTAGTTGACTGCACTTTAGCTTTCAGTGCAAAAAAAAGGGCATTCACACAGGCATCTGGAAACGTTTCACTTCCAGTGCCCGGACGCCCGACATGAGGTATCCCCCAGGTCACTTTTACGGCTTCCGCCTGATATTGACAGATTGGATGTGATTTTAAACGCCCCTTCAAGCGCCTGGGGGAAAGCGCATGTGTGAATGCCCCCCTACTGGTGAACCAGACAACCTCCTAAGTCGAAGTGGAGAGAAAATAAAATTATACTAACATTACATCATGAAGTCAAGGGAGTGGAGACTTCAAGATCCTTCCAGCAATATCCATAAAAAGTATCTTTGTTGGATGAGAAATACTCATCTTAGTGTTAGTATATAATAATAATTTTACTATGGGTTTTTTTGGTTCTCTTTATTATGTACTTATTATGTATTGTTTTTCACATCAAGGTCCGGCTCTTCTGGCCTACAATAATGAGATCTTTTCCGACCAAGACTGGGAAGGGATCCAGAAACCTGGCAACAGTATCAAGCGCAAAGATCCTGACACCACTGGAAGATTTGGACTCGGGTTTAACTCTGTGTACCACATAACAGGTTGGATATTTTATTCTCAAAAAGTCAAATCCTATTATTGGTTGTTGATGCAAGGTTGTCCTACAAATATCATATGTAGGAATGTTGGTATAGAAATGTCAACCTCCTGAGCGTTCTGTCCATTTCATTGTTCATGAAACTCAACCCGAGATAACTGCGGGCAGACTCGTCTTTCCCCCAACGATTCTTACGGGACTGCCCCGTTAACATGGAGGTCAATGGCGCCACCTATCCCTGCCCCTTTTGTGTCACTGGTGACGCGATCGTGGGATCGCGTCACCAGTGACGCAAAAGGGGCAGGGATAGGTGGCGCCATAGACCTCTGTGTTAAGGGTGGGGCGTCACCAGTGCCTCCTAACGGGGGGGGGGATTTGGGTTGGAAGAGAACTTTTTTTTTAAAAAAGCATGCCACGTGCGCAACACTCAGGAGGTTAAACTTGTGTTTGTTTAAGCCATGTATATTAAGTTGGGTCTACTTTACTGCACCCAATTCTATACCCCTTCATCATTGAATTTCTTGTGTTTCCTAAATTCTCCAAGATAGGTATAAAATTAAAGGTCCTCATTGTCACTGAATTGGGAGGAGGGGGGGTGCTCCACCATGTTCAGTGATTAGTGGTGACACATTTGAGATTATCAAAATGTAAGAAAGTTTTACAGGATGAGTTTTGTTTTATGGGGACGTGATGGGAAATCTTTCAATCGATCCCCTTTGAGGAAAGTTTGATCGAACAGGGAACCAACATATTGGTAAACCTTGTTCGATTGGCATTACTTTGAATAGGGATGAGGGTCCTCATCCAAAGTATCAAACGGGACCGATTGCACATTGATTCTCTGTTCAATCGACAAAGCATTTTTTGCTTGAGGGTCCACCATTTGAAGGAAAAATCAACCTTGATGCTGCAAAACTTTTTGATCCCTCTGCATTGAAAATCACCCACATCTCCTTCCTTACAAGAATGGTTTTCCATACTTATGGAACAGCGGATACACCTCTCTTTCCACAATGATGTATGTATATGACGTATATTCCCCTCTTATGCTCGGCATACACACCGAGCAGGTCAGACCGACCTGCTCCGATGTATGCCGAGATGCTAACGTGATGACGTCATCACTTTAGCATCCCATTGCATTATGGGGCCCCTTCTATCGGCCGGGCACCCTTTGTGCCCTTTTGAGCAGTGGGGCGACAGAGATCTGTCACCCCATGTGGGCACATGCCGATTAGCGGCCGATTTTTAACCTGACCGACGGCGTGAGCGCGCACGCCCGTCGGAAAGATTAAAAATCGGCCGCTTATCGGCATGTGTATGCCTAGCATTACACAGGTTATCCCTGATTTTTTTCTCATTTGTGACCTTTTATTATCTTATTCTCCATTGCTGGCTGGTCCTGCCTTCACTCACATATATTTTGTCTGGTTCTTGTTGTTTATAGGCCCCCATACACGGGTCGGATTCCGACCGGATTCCGGCACGATCGATTCCGGGCGCGTGCACGCGAATCGATCGTGCCGGAATCGTGTGCAGCCCACCTTGTCCGATCGATCGCATCCGATTGATCAGGGGCTCAGAATCGGATCCGACAGAGAACCAACATGTTGGTTCCATCAGATTGATTCTGCACAGATCAGGGGGAGTTGCCATTTGTAAGGTGGAGTCGGAGATGGAATCGGACACGGAATCGTCCCGGAATCCCTTGGACAAGGTGGTATGCAGCGATCGAATTCTCTTAATTGGCCGATCGATCACACCTCCGATTCCCGGCAGAATCGTCGGAATCGATCGGATGGGTGATCGAGCGGCCATGGAATCCGACTGTGTATGGCTGGCTTAAGACCTTTGATAAACTTTGATTAGTTTATGGATGTAAAACGACTGATATGCTTCTTCTCAATGTTATTGTTTGTGCCCCAATGGTGGCCCCCATTTTTCACCATTCTCTTGAGCTATGACATGTTCTCTTAGTTGACTTTATAAACCCAGTATATATGCCTAGTCATTCTTACTATTTTGGTATTTGTTTACCTTTACTTGATGTATGCACTGCCATTGCCCTAGTAAAGCTTTTTTCTTTCGAATGCTATGCAAACCTCACCTCACACCTAAAAGAATTGGAAGGAATCATGACATTAAACCTCATGTCTAATAGAGTGGTCACAAATCTGAACTCCTGTTCTGGTGACAACCGCACCCCACATTTCTTCATAGAGACAGAAAGTAGTAATTATGACCCTAACGAAAAGTTTAACGTTTACCCAATGTATCCCTCATAAAAGCTAGGGCTGGGCTTCATGGAATACCGAAAGAACATTTTTAAAAAACATGTCTAAACCCTCCAATAAATGTCTAAAGCAATGTAGAAGTATGCAATGAATACGCACCTGAATGTTTGCTCACAGCTTAGCACTGTCACGTGCTCCTCTATATCTGGAAGCCCTGTTCCAGAGTTGGAAGGCTGCAATGGAGTCACTACTGTCACCTTGCTTTTCATAACTTTTAAGTATTATTTGCCTGTTTTTAATCTTCTTTTTTTATTGTTTTTTGTTTTTCTTGTTCAGATTACCCAGCAATCTTTAGTGGCAAAAATATTGGATTTCTGGATCCACAGGAACATATTTTTCACAGAGGAGGATGTCTTTGGAACTTGGAAAAAGGAAGACAGGACTTCGAGAAACTTTCAGACCAGTTCCATCCTTTTCAGATGACTTTGGAGGCTCTTGGCTTGGGTAGTTGGAAAGACATTCTCGAATCTGGCTACTTCAATGGAACTCTCTTTCGCTTCCCTCTTCGACTTGATCCTTCTGACATTTCTGATAATATTTACAGCTCTGAAAGGGTTCGGGAGCTCTTTGAGTCTTTTATTATCGATGCAAGAATCAGCCTCCTCTTCCTTCGCCATGTTACTAAGATATCTTTGAAGAACATAGACAGCAATGGCACATTGACCACTCTCCTTACTGCCGAAGTGTCTATTGAAGAAACAATTGGGAATAATTCTGCTGATCTTGATGTTAAGACAGATATAAAAATTATTACTCTGGAGAAATTTGGAGAAGATAATGATAATAGTGAGTGGTTAGTGACTTCTAGTACCATTCAAGGAAACAAATTTCCAGACTTGATAGAGCTAAGCAACAAACTTTGCAACAAGCCATCACTTGACTTAGCCTATCCTTTATCTGAGACTTGCATGGACTTGCATAGTGGCCGCTTAAGTTGCATATTGCCACTTCCAGACAAGGAGGAAAATAGGACAGGTCTACCATTGGTCATCAATGGTACTTTTGACCTTACTGATGACAGAAGAAGCTTGAAGTGGCCAGAAATAGACCAGCAACATGATGAGGCTGCTAAATGGAACCATATTTTGGTGAATCAAGTTCTGCCTTTACTATACAAACATGCAGTGTGTAATGTGGTGTCTTTAGTAAAGTTGTCCAGAATTTCAGCACAAAAGGTTTACAATATTTGGCCAAACCCAGAAAGGACTCAGCACAAAAACATATGGCATGAATTGACAAGACAAATGAGCAATATTTTGATGAATGAAAAAGTATTGCAGGTGGCAGATCAGTCCTCTTGGGTAACTGCTTCCAAAGCCATTTTTCTATTGCAAGTAGAAGTTAAAGAAGAAAATGTCTGTGAATGCTTGGAGGAAGTACTTCTGTTGTTGAAAGCTGCACTTGTTAAAGCCCCCAGGCATGTTGCTTTAACTCTGCAGCTAGCTACAAAGTTACACTGTGTATCTCCATCTCTAATGAGACAGTTGTTGCGCAACGACGGCTGGCACAAGGTCTCTCCTGAAAATAAAATGGTGCTTCTAAGGTATATCATCAAGGATGGACAGTACAGTGAATTACTGAATCTTCAGCTATTGCCATTAGCAAATGGAAAATTTACATGCTTCCAGAACACAGAATCTAATGGCATGGTCTACATTGACAGCAAAGAATTTCCAAGGTAAGCCAACAACACATGGTCCTGTAATCCAATCTAATATTTTTATCTAAAACTAGCTGTGAGCAGGGTTGGTGCAGGCGAGCAAACAGGCGGTGGGGGTGTGGGGTGGTTCACTCCTAAATCTCACATGTAATTCAGTGAAGGTAGCGGACCCCAATTAAGCGGGCACACCACCTGACTGGGCAGGCCTGGTCCCCTTGGCCTGCCCATAATGCTGGCACTGGCTCTGAGCAATATGTATGAATATCTTTGATCCTAAGGTTCCCTGATGAAGTAAAAAGCATGTAATAGCAAATGGTTTATATTGTTGTTTTACTCTGACATCACATTCAGTGAAAAAATAATGAATACCTGCTGATTTTGTAAGTTTGCCCACAAACAAAGAAATGACAAGTCTAAAATGTCAATGGTAGGTTTATTAGAGAAGAAACAATAACAAAGAAATTTAATATTTTTTCTATTTTATACTGATAATGTGCTGATATTGGGAGCCTTTTCAACACATTACCTGTATAAAACACACCAGTCCATAGCAGCAATAGGTCCAGAATCCAAACTCTGTATCATGGCCAAATCCAAAGAGCTGTTCAAGTATCTCAGGTTCAAGACTGTAGACCTACACAAGGCTGGAATGAGCTGCAGGACCATCGGCAAACAGCTAGGTGAGTATGCACATTGATGATAGAACCTTGTGAAATTTAAATGATAAAAAGAACAGTGTGAAGCCAGCCCAGAACTACTCAGAAGAAACTTTTCAAGCCATCTGGGACCATAGTCACCAAGTACCAGACTGAAACCTTGCAGTGCTCTTAAGGTCCCCCTGCAATGGGGATTTTTTTTAGTTCCCAGAGGCATTGGAGGCACCCGTCAGTTAGTGTACAAGATCTTTATTCTGTAAATATCAACGCGTTTCGTGGTGCCTCAGACCACTTCTTCAGGATGGTACAATTTGTGGGTAGTCTCCTGCCTCAGTTCAGGAAACTGTGCTCTGACTTCAAACTCCCCACTTTTTTTGGTTTAGTCATTTACCCTTGCCAATTCTACACTCCTAGCTGCAACCTTCCATAGTTAAATTGCTTCCCTGAGGTTATTCATTTGAAATAATTTGTATACATTTAACTGTAAAAACTGAATTCTGGTAGTCTAAAAGGTTTAACTCTTACAGTAATGTATACATGATAAAGTCTAGTTGTTTGTACAGCTATTTAATGTGTTTAAGCTTCCATCTCAATTGGAACACACAATATTCCGCTAGTTAAAACTTGCCATCAATGTTTGAAGAAGGAAGTATGCTGCCTTTGACTCCAAGAACACTGAGATGTGGCCACCTACAAGACGCCTCTAATGTCTGTAATTGGCAACAAAGGTTTTGCCACCAAGTACAAAAGCATGGATCAAATACTTCTTTCACCAAAATCTACATTATTTTACAACTCTTTTGTAATGTATTTTTGTGGATTTATTTTTCGCTCTGTCTTTGTTACTGCTCAAACAAACCTACAATTAAAATTATAGACTGATAATTCCTTTGTAAGTGAGCAAACTTCAGCAAGCACTGTATGTATGTATTCCAGGTTCACTCTCCTGGGTGTTTGGCTCAAGTTAACTCGGCCTGATTTTCATCCATCATAAAACTTAGCCCGAGTTAACTATGGAAAAACTCACCTGTCTGCCGGATTTCCCCCGGCATGTATGCCAATGCTTCCAGGTCTGCCCCCGATCACGTTACCGGTGACACGAAAGGGGTGGGGGTAGGCGGCGCCATAGACCTCCATGTAAATGGAGGGACGTTGCCTTTTCCCAGGATAACTTATGTACAGGACCTCCAAGCATGTAGGAAATGGCGTCGGAGCATGTTGTTACGCCCAAGAGGTAAAGGGCAACAAAGAACTAGAAAAAATTAACCAGGCTTTAGCATCCCCCTTAAAGGGGGTCCTGTTTGGCTGCATCAAGGATACTTTTTTTCCCTGTTTGAATGCAGGGAGCACGTTCGGGTCTGTTGCGTTGTTTTTATGTAAACATGGTGCTCTGTGTTGACATAAACAGATCATGAACGCACCTGTGCCAAAAATTCCACCTGTGGAAAAAATGGATGTGTTTATGCACCACAAATGCAGTGTTTTTCAGCCTAAAGGTCCCCACACACGCATTGAGCGGCAGACGATTTTGCTGGCGGCCACAGAACGGACATGTCCATAAATCTTTGGCCGATGCTCTTAGTTTGAATGGGGACCAGTGTCCCCATTGAAACTAACAGCCGGTACACAAAGGGTGTCTACTGATGCTGTGAGCGATGGAGAGCGGCGTGATGAAGTCATCACGCTGCTCTCCACAGCTCATCTGTCTGTCCCCACTCGGTACATGTGTGGGGACCTTTAGTCCTAACGTCTCAAATTTTGTCTTCACTCCTGATCTATGCCATAACACATTATACAAGTACAGAAACACACCACCGCACATAAGAGGGAGCCAGGCATAACACACACCCAAAAGTGTGCTACGTGTAGAAGATATTCTGGCACCTGTAGCATTTCCCACCCACTAGTTAGGTAAATAAACTTTTTTTTCTAAACAAAAAAGATCCCTCTGTCACTCCTGGTCTGGTATTGTCATCACCACAGAATAACAGACAGACAAAAATAAGCTCTAATGAACACCGATGGCAGTAAAAATCTAAACGAGATTCTCCTTTCACCAGTCCATACAAAACTAGGAAAACGTTTTGTCTTGGCTTAAACATCACTTCCTCCATTATAAAAAAAAATTGAATGTGATATATTTTTCGAAATGTTAATTTTAACTTTAATATTGCACTGATTTAGCTTTTCTGAATAAATATTTCAATCTTATGCCTTTTTTTCAGAATTTTGTTGCCCGGACTTGCACATCAGTTTATTGCTGAAAATTTGATGGAAGATCTGCGTCTGTTCTTCGAAAATGTTGGGAAAAGAAGTAGGTGCTGCTTAGATACTGTAATTTAAAGTGTATGTGAAGCTGAACAATGAACCTCTCCCCTTTGGTCTGTTAAGGATGTTGTTAGGGCTTGTCCACAGCTTCTTTCTCCTAATTTCCGAATGGGATAATGTCCACTCTGCGTTATCTGAGCAGCGCGCCCGCGGTGCTGTTTGGAAGCTGTGGAATGCCCCGTCTTTATTGCAGCACCGCGCAGTGCTGCCGGAGACACGTCCATTGAAGGTCAATGGATGTGTCTCCAAGACGTGGAAAAGCAGTACCCCATGCTGTTGGGCGCTGATTTTCCGCCTCTTTGGTATGCAAAATCAATTGGCTGCAGGAAACCTTTTAAACCCAGTAAAATCTTCTGGGTTCGTCTTATACGCCGGGTACTGTGGCTTCCAAGCCGGAGAAGTCTGCCTGTCACACAGTGGCAACTCCCGCTCATCCCCCCTCTTAACCTCCCTCTCCCTCCTCAATGCTTTAAGACGTCCTCACTAGAGGCTGTGGCCCCAGTGGCTGAAACTGGTATTGCAGCTCAAACACATCTAATAGCCTTCACTTACCATGTATAAATTTTTAGATTGCCAAAATTCTTTTTAGTTTTAGTTGTTAAAAACATATATACAATTTATGTCACTTGGATAACCACAGGGAAAAATTAATAGCCATGAAAGGATGCAGTTGGGGGGGGGGGGGGGGGGGGGGGGGGGGGGGATTAGGAATGTAAATGACTAAAAACTTTTAAAGTGGTTGGAGATCTGGGAGTTGAAAGTCAGAGTAGGCATATGTAAGGCTGTGTCCACTGCTGTTTCCAAGGCCGCGCTGGCAAATTTGCGGGTGGCTTTCCTATGACTTGCAGGCAGTTTGCCCATGTCACGAGCATTTGAATTAAAATCAGGGTGGATAAAAATCAATGATTTTTTTTTTAAAAAAATCAAAAAAATTTGATTTTTTTGATTTAAATCAGATTTTTTTGATTTAAATCAGATTTTTTTGATTTAAATCAGATTTTTTTGATTTAAATCAGATTTTCTTGATTTAAATCAGATTTTTTTGATTTAAATAGATTTTTTTAAAATGAAGTGCTTTTTGAGAAAAATATATTACCACCCAAAGGTAATTCCATCATGAATTCGTTTTTATTATGTAGAATAAAGCTGTATATGTTTAATTTTTTGATAAGTAAGTTCCATGAATCCATTCAGGCTCTTCCAGAGGTATTTGTAAGATTTTATAATCAATAAAACTACACTCTCAGATATATAGCGGCCAACATACCAAAACAATAGACAGAAGTTGATGATGGCATAAACACATCACCCAAAATTTCCCCTTGAATAGATAAGGGCGAGGGGACAGGCCACTCACTATGTAAAAGCAATACCTTTATTATACACAGTGCAAAATATGAAGTAATGACCATCATATCAATTAAAAACAATGCACAATGTTGCGGATGTACACATCTGTACACATGCTGTTAGACAATTAAAATAGTCCACATGGTGAAAATTTCACCCCAACGTGCGTTTCATTGAAGACTTCTTCAGGGGGGTATGATATGTAATTTCAGTCAAATCTACATAAACAAACATATTGAATAACCAAATCAACATAAAGGTAGACACAGACGCTCAGGGGTTACTCACGTCCATAGATCAATATAGGGGGAAAGACGCAATTTCTCGAAATGGTGTCCCCACCGCACCAACACCAGTGGGAAACAGATAGACAGACTTTAACCGCATAAATGCCGTGGTGATCTGTGTACAACAAGACCGATTTTGAATACACTTATTTTGGTAAACATGATCAGTTGATGGTTTGGGCAGATCACCAGCGGGGACACCATCTTGAGAAATCATGTCTTTCCCCCTATATGGATCTATGGATGTGAGTAACCCCTGAGGGTCTGTGTCTACTTTTATGTTGATTTGGTTTTTCAATATGACTGATCCCCTTGTGTCGGCTGTTTGTTGATGTAGATTTGGCCGATGAAATGACATATCGTATCCCCTGAAGAAGTCTTTAACCATATGCGCCTTGGGGTGAAATTTGCAAGATTTGGACAATTTTAATTGTCTAGGCACGTGTACAGATGTGTACATACGCAACATTGTGCATTGTTTTTGATTGATAGGATGGTCATTACTTCATTGTTTGCACTGTGTATAGTAAATGTATTGCTTTGACATATTTAGTGGCTCTTAAACCCTCACCCATGTCTATCCAAGGGGAAATTTGGGGTGATGTGCTTATGCCATCATCAACTTCTGTCTGTTTTTGTAAGATTATTGAGCAGTTTCTATGCCTACAAGATATTATGTCAGATGCTTGGTTTACTTTTGCAGTTCTCAAAACTAAGTACAACAGAAACGTTGTCCAAATATGAATGATTAACCTAAACTGGGGATAAAAAAAAACTAATATGAAAAGTTGTTATTCTAAAAATCTTCATCTACTTGCATTTTAAAGTTATACCGGCAAGAATGATTGATTTAAATCAGTTTGATTTAAATCAAGCCTTACTGACTAATGATTTAAATTGTGATTTAAATCATGATTTAAATCAAATCCACCCTGTTCAATATTACCATATTGAAATCAAATCCTATGTTTTTTTGCTTTTTATTTGGTGTGCATTGGAAGAGGGGTAGTCTTATACGGCGAGTATATCCCAAACTTTATATTTTAACAAAAAAATTTGGGAGTCGTCTTTTACACCCAGTTGTCTTTTACACAGGAAAATATGGTACATATTTATATATATTTTTTAAATTTGTAAGAGCAAGATCTAGTCCCTTTCGACCTTTAAGTTCTGGGATTGAGCCATGCAAAACTGAACATGTGAGGTGCTGGGAATGTGACCTTTGTTCTTTGGGCCATGCTGGACCTGTTTTTCTAAACAATTTGTCTAAATTATTTAGCCACAAGGTAGGGCTGGACAATAACTTAATAACAATATATACCGCGGTATCATTTTCTGAAATACTGGTGATATGATTTGAAATCACATTCTCTGTATACTGTGACACTGGCAGGCTGCCCTCTGCTGTGTACTGACATCCAATTACAGCTCTGCTCTGGGGAGGGGACGGGGAGCCGGATGTCCGACTCCACCTCTAACTCATCTCTGCTGCTTTCTTACCAGCACATGGACATGTAATAGAGGTGGAGTCTACCACTGTAAAACCTCCTCTGGACGTTCATCACACACACGCTGCCAGCACTAAGCAGTAGTCTGTGATGTACGTGCCTCTCCTGTGTGTGCATCCACAGCTCTGATCACTCCGGGGGACCCCCCCCCC
>CM070038.1:40852770-40873047 GCA_036250615.1 Ptychadena robeensis | reverse complement strand
CGCGCTAATACTCATCGCGAACCCTTTCAAAAATATTTCGCCCCCTCTCTTTTTCATCCCTTTTAACACCCTTTTACCCTTTTTTTCCCTTCCCGCCTTGTCATTAATCCGACAATACTCACTCTTCCCCCCTGCCCGGCGTGCGCCCCAGGCCGCACGGGCCAGTGTCCCTTCCTCCTCCTATCCTCGTCTCTCGCGACTCCCCCATCGTCATTCGTCGCTCTATGCGTCTCGTGCGTGTGCTGTTCTTTCTTGTTTATCCTCGAGATGGGCCAGAAGATGCCACATTCACATGCTTCCTGAGAGAGTGGAGACACGGACAAAGGTCCGTGACACGGGCATGGTATTGACACGGAAAAAAGGCAGTGACATGGACAATAGTTGTGACACGGGCAATGGTGGTGACACGGGCAAAGGTCAGGTGACACGGACAAAGTTGTGACAAGCGGCAATGGTGGTGACACGTCAAAGGTGTGACACAGGCAAAGGTGGTGACAGGCAATGCCATGATTGACGCGAAAATGACGCGAAAACCAACCCCCCAAAACGGCGGACGCGAAGATGACGCGAAAAACCCCGCCAACGCGACGGCTATCCATTGACTATCATTTGAAATCTTGGTGCTATTTTTTTTGTGAAAAATAATTTTCTTGGGAGTTTTGCTACATGGTTCCCCTCTGTCATTTCTTGTCCAGGTGTTCAATGCCATGAGCGACGCGAAAACCGCCAACGCGACGCGAAGAGAACGCGAAAAAAAACCCGCCAATGCTAAACGCGATCCATTGACTATCTTTGACACTTTGGTGCGGATTTATTGTGTGAAAAAAAAAATTTTCTTGGGCGTTTTGCCATGGATTCCCCTTCTGTCATTTCATTGTCCCCAACATGCGATATTCGCCGCGAACAGTTCGGCGGCGAACAGTTCGGGACATCTCTACTGTCATTTAGGCAGTACGTTATCTGATAATTTTCTGCACACCTTCTGTCACATTCAGAGGGTTGTTGACGACCTCATTGACTTCAGTTGCGAAACTCAAGCATGTTCAGCATCTTCAGCACTTTGCAGAGCTTCTTACAATAATTTTTTTACTATAAAGCTCAGGTGTTTGTATGTTCTGTAAAGCATGGAGTCTAAGTGGCATTTTACACTATATGCGTTTTTTAAAGGTATGCTTTTAGGCATAGACCACAAACGCATGAGTTTTGCACATTACACTTCTGCGTTTGCAATCGTGTTTGCATTTTCAAATAAAGCATCGTTTATAAAATGAAGTTATAAAAAACACATAAGCTAACATTGCATTAAAAAAAATGCAACACATGCAGTATGAATGGTATTCTGTGTGAAAACGTAGCATTGTAAAATTGCATGCGTTAAAAAACGCAATGTAACATGTATAGTGTGAAAGGGTTCTGCCACTTTATTACACCTGCTAATAATATATACCGTATGTAATTACTGTAACTGGGAAGTATGTTATAGCAAGGTTGAATGGTTTATTCAGTGCCATATTTATGCATAAATGGAGCAACAGCTCCCATGTAGGTACCTCTTTGAGGTGGGGTCAAGTTGCTCCCCTAGATGCTTGTGTGAGAGATCTGGTGAAGTAAACAGCAACACTAAAGACATTGACAACCTTGGAAAGAGTTTCCTGCTCACTAAGTCAGGCAGTTAATGGGGTAATGAGGAGGGTGGAGAGGAAAGTGATGATGAGCTGGTTGGAAGCTGGGTTACTGCAGTTCAAGGGAATAAAAAGGGGCTAACAGAAAAGGTCCTGTGTTTGAATACAGAACCAACTTGTTATCAAAATATCAAGTGAGGTTAGCAAACCAAGACCTAACAGCCCTAGATTTCACTGGTACCCCTAAAGCTAGCCATACACGGCACGGATTCCCTGGCTGATCGATTCACCATCCGATCGATTCCGGCGATTCCGCCGGGATCCTCAGGTGTGATCGATCGGCCAATTAAGGAATCCGATCGCTGCATACCACCTTGTCCTGCCGGATCCGTGTCCGATTGATCACCTCCCGGAATGCAACTCCCGCTGATCTGGGCAGAATCGGACCCGAAAGACCAACATGTTGGTTCTCTGGCGGATCCGATTCTGAGCCCCCGATCGGTCGGACCCGATCGGACGGACAAGGTGGGCTGCACGGGATTCCGGCCCGATCGTTTCGCGTGCACGCGCCCGGAATCGATCGGGCCGGAATCCGGTGCAAATCCGACCCGTGTATGGCAGCCTTAACAGTTGAGAGAGCCGCCCATCTAGTAGCACTGGGTTATGTATTTCAGGAAGGCCTAGACAGTTGGTGGTAAAATGGATACCATAAGGGATCCCATGGGAGGACCCATGGAATAATTTGTTGCCCTTTAGAAAAGATTAGGGATTGAAACTTGTTCCTATAGGCTGGTCTGCCACATCCCAACATACAAATATAGCCAAAAACTAAAAATGTTTTCTACCACTACCAATATGGTTGGAATCAAATGAATTCCATGCAGTACTGCAGTTGTATAAAATAAAGTAAAGTGTTTTATCAAGTATCAAAAGTACATCACATTATTGTTCATAAACCACGTGTTGTTACATCACCACATCATGAGTTGTCACAAGATATCTTAGGCCGCGATCTTGATCGAGAAACACCTTGAAGGTACACTGCCTCCCTACTAATAAGGTGGGATCCTTCCTAACCTAGGTGCTATATGCCTAGATAGGATCCCTGCCTACTTGGACAGCTTTATATGCATCATTTAATACTACTTAGGACAACACTGACCAGAAGTGTGCAATACTATCACTTGATTTAAGTCGCCACATTCTCGTTGAGTACGCCATTGCCATGCTGGAAAACTAGGGTGTATAACCACCGTAACCTAAGGAAAGCGAGCTGAAATACAAGATTATCTGTAATTGTATCACTAAGATATCTTGTGACCACTCGTGATGTGGTGATGTATGAACATGTATGAACAATAATGCGATGATACTTAATAAAAACACTGTACTTTATACAATTAGAGTATTGCCTGGAAAATCCCTTAATTCCTACCATCTTGGTAGTGGTAGAAAAACACTTTTTTGGGGGGGGTATATAATTTGTTGCCCAAATCACCTCAACTGAATGGTTTCCTGCCAGAGTTTGTGTGCAGTAAAGTGGTAAGTCAAAGTACCGGGTTGGGCTGCGTATGACCCAGCTATCCTGGTTCATGTTAGAACCAATGACAGAATACATGGTAAATGGAGAATCCTTAAAAATTTATTAAAAGCAAGGCTGCAAGTTAAGAGGAAGGGCTTAATCCCATGCTGCTTATGTTGACTTGTTGACTATTGAGGTTTTCTGTATAAAATGATCGTTGCCGTAAAAATGATAATTCTAATCTTGTCTGATACTTCTTGTTGAGGTAGTCTATTGGCCTGGAATATGCTAACATCTACTTATTGTCTGTAGGTTTCCTCTTCCCCTAGGTCAGTGGTTCCCTTTCTTTGCAGGCCCCCCCCCCCCATTTCTATTTAGGAACATTATCGAACCCCCCCCCCTATAATTCCTTCACGACCCCCAGTTTGGGAACCACTGCCCTAGGTAAATATGATTGGTATTGTAAGAAAGACTTGCTTAACAACTGATTTCTTTTAATGATTAGTTTAGTTTTCTTGCTTGTCTTGTTTTTGGTGCTTTTTATAATTTTTTTGGGCCTTTAGCAGACCCTTAGGCAAACTTATATTCAGTAGTTCAATATTTATCCATTTTTTGTGCCATGACTTAGATGTGCTTACACGCAAAAAGGTAGACATTTGCTTGTGTCTGGTATTTCTCTTGCCTTGTCACTTTTGTCTGTTATGCCTTGATGGTTCAAAAGTAGTGTTTTGACTTTCCCTGTTGAGAGGTTAGGTACTCTGGGTTCTTGCTCCCTAGCACACTTGCAAGGTCCAGATTTCTGTACCAAAAGCGCACCATATACTTAATTGGAATATTTTTTTTTTTTTATGTTGTAGGCCTGTTACTTCCCAAAATATGCCTGTACAAGGGTCTAATAGACATCCTGAATATAATAATGTTTGAAACACACAATTCTGTAAAAAAAAATTCATAAAAAAATTGAAATAAATAAAAGGTATAATTTGAATGATAACATTTCTAAAATACTTCTTTAGTACGATAGATGTATTCATATTTCTTTTTATGTATCCAGTACAATTCCCTTTGGTACCCTCTCTCCTCTCGTGTGATGAACACATCAGGGGAGGGAGGGTTAACTTCAAAGGGGCACATCTGGGGAATCACATCACGGGGGGGATTAGGGGCTTCAGTATAGAACCAGTCAAGATCATCGGAGCCATTGGGACAGCGTGAAACTGTAAGTATGCGCTGTTGGGGCTCTGATCTTCGTCTGACGGCACCATCTCCTCCACTGCAGTACTGACAGGACAGCGATGGCAAGATGGTGCCGTCAGGAATGGCAGGGGGTTAAATGTGCAGATTGAAGTCTTGACCATTTTTTTTTCTCCTGGTACAACAGCTCAAAAATCCAGTATTGCATTACAAATTTAAAAAATGTAAGCAGTTGCTATAAATATCTGTAGTGTTTAATTCAAATCAACTGGACTTACTGTGTTTTGTTTCTTAAAGACGTTTCGCTAGTCATCCGACTGGCTTTCTCAATTCAGAGTGATATGTTTACACAGCAAGTCCAGTTGATTTAAATGAAACACTACAGATTTATAATGACCTGGATGAATGAGAACCTTCACAGACAGTTGAAATAAAATAGATGCCTTTCCTCAACTTATGGTCTTCAAGTGGTATTACTGGGAGGATAATACCAGCTGGCGTATGTTTTGCTTTCCAACCATGAACTCGGGCAACGTCCTTTTTTTAACTTAACTAAGCTGCTAACGGTATGATATATTCCTGTGCTGCACTTTTGTTTTAAGTTGCATTGTTCTAGGTGTATCTGAGAGCATCCAGAACACCTCTACTTTGTTACTTACCTGAGGAGAGAGGTGTTGTTTGACTTAGACATACATAGATGGTTTAATCATCCCTGTTACCCATCAGTAAATTATAATCTTTACTGTTTTTTTCTGCTTTAGGAACTTTTAAGAATCTCACATTCTTAAATGAAGAGGTAGTTCACAGAAGATTAGAAGAAGCTCTTCCTCAGAGGTGGAGGGAATGCCCTAATGTAATCAACTGGAACCCACAAGACCCAAACAGTCCACCAGTAGAATGGATAAGAACACTTTGGGACTTTCTCCAGCAGTTTCCCACTCTGGATCGCTTTGAAAATCAACCTATTGTGCCAATAAATCAAGTTACTAAAAGTAGGTCTAACATCAAACTTGCAAGGCTGAAAAAGAATACAACATTGCTCCTACAAAAAAAAGACCGGATCCTTTTAGATGACCGCATTTCTGAGTTACTGGAGAAAGCCGGTTGCACCATCTTACGGGAAGATAATACTTGGTTGTGGCACAAAAACTTGGACGTGTACATTTTAGCACCAACACCAAATAATATTCTGAAAACGTTGTCACATTTAAATTTAAATCAGATTACTAATGTTCTTGCAGGTGCTCCTGAAGAACACATAAAACTATTCTGTGAAATGCTTTCTCAAGCCTACTCACTAACAACATCAGAAAAATTTATTTTGTACAAACTGCCAATCTTCTGCACAGCTTCTTGTATTACTGCAAAGGCCTCCAAACTGGTGGCTGCTGCTGACTTAGCAGCAGTAGATAAAGACACAGTTCCTGCGTTTTCAGACAAGCTGAAGTTTCCAGATTTATTCATAAAATGCAGAGATGAAGCAGACCGAAGGCTCCTACAACAAATGCAAATCAGACTCTTGAGTGCAAGAGATGTGGCGTTACTGATAACAATGGCCATCCAAAATGGCAGATACTCTGCTTACCCAGCTGAGGCTGAGGAGGCCATGTTGTGGATATTAAGAAACGGACATGTGCTATTCTCTCAGAATGACCAGCTGAAGAATATATGCCGAAACCTTAGTTTTGTACCTTGCAACGGTAGTTTTGAGCAACCATCTGCTTTCTTTGATCCAAACATAAGCATCCTAAAAAAACTATTTGAATCACACAGATTCCCTCCCTTAAACTTTTGTGAAGATTCAATATTAACATCACTAAAACAATTGGGCATTAAAGATTCTGTTCACAAAATTACACCTGATGATGTCTTACAGATTGCTGAGACTTTAAGCCATGCTTCAGTCCATGAAACCTCCTTAAGAAAAGCTAAAGCTCTCATAAGTGTTTGCAATGAAACTGTAGTTTTATCTCAGTTTACTCCACACAACTTGACAAAGCTTTGCAACCTTTCCTGGGTTCCAGCTAAAACTCCCAATTCACAGATGGTTTTTTGTGAACCTGTAAAAATTAGAGACATCATGCATTGTGACATAGTAGAATATTCAATGCCTTTAACGGGTGACTTTAAAAAAGAGGCAAGTGCCATGCTTGGCTTAGCTAAACTACCACCTCCTTCAAGTGTGATTAAAAGTCTTAAAGTTCTCAGTCAAGAATATTCTCAGGTGAATCAGTTCTCTCTTGAAATAAAACTTCATAACATTTACAAGTATGTACAGGATCATCTTAGCCAGTTGCACAGTAGTCTTCTTTCAGAAGTCATGATTTGGAATGGCGATGGATTTTCGAACCCAGATGAAATTGTTTTGTTTTATCCTGAAAGCTTGGATTTAAGGTCCTTCACTAAACAAGTTCCACCTGCATACTTGGTTTACAAAAAGCTTTTCACAAAATGTGGAGTAAAGGAAACCTTATCAAACGAAGCTGTGGTCAACATTCTGCATATGTTAAAACAACATTTGGATAACACTGGTTTGGGCACCTATAAAGACTTAAAGCTTGGAATATCAATATTGGACTGGATGAAAACAAATTCCGTACATGGAACAGATGACCTTCCTATTCCAGTTCATTCTGAAAACAATGGATTTAGTCTTAAACCGCTGTCAAAAGCTCTGTTTTGTGACATTGATAAACAGAATGTGTCTGGTGCCTTTGATGATACAAACTGTTTTATTGTACATGATGAAATTTCTATGGCAACAGCAAAATTTCTGAATATCCAGCTACTGAGCACCAAGGTTTTAAAGCCTGAGTTTTTCGAAGCCTGGGGCCCAAAAGAACCAGTGACCCTTCGCATTAAAAACATCCTTCGAGAATACAGTGAACCCTCTGAAATTTTTAAAGAACTTCTCCAGAATGCAGATGATGCAGATGCAAGAGTTTGCAAATTCTTAGTGGATAGGAGAAAAAACGTTGAGTCTCGCCACACTCTCATAGATCCAGGGATGGCTAGCTGTCATGGTCCCGCACTGTGGTCTTACAACAATAGCAAATTTTCAGATATTGATTTTATCAACATTACCCGTATTGGAGCAGCAACTAAAGAAACTCAGCCACAAAAAATTGGAAAATTCGGCTTGGGTTTTAATACTGTATACCATATTACTGATGTACCAGCAATATTAAGTAGATCGATCATGATCATATTTGACCCAAATGTGAATCACTTGCAAAAACACATTCCAAGCAATAACCCCGGAATCAAACTAAATCTTCAGAAAAACTCAGAACCCCTTTATACTTTTCCTGGCCAGTTTCAACCCTTTATCGGCATATTTGGTTGCAAGTTCGCACAACCTTTTGACTTTGACGGGACTCTTATTCGCTTACCGTTTCGGACCAAAGAAGAAGCACATGAATCAAAAATCTGTCACCAAACATTCAGTGAAAAAGAGATCAATATGCTCATAAATGATTTTGAAAGCTTTGCAGATATTCTCACAATTTTCATAAAGAATGTCAAAGAAGTGGAATTAAATTGTCTAAACAATGGATCTGACCCTAATGATCAGTTAACCAAAGTACATCTTCAGAAAGAAATCCTTAAAATACTGATGGTACCACAAACTGTTCTCATACAAAACCAGCAGATAGTGAAAGCTCAAAATCTAAACGTGCCTATAGAAACTTTGGATATCTCTACATCAAAAATCATAAAAGTTAGTGTGCGGGGACAAGTGACAGGTGATGAAAAGTACTACCTGGTACAATCTAGCCTTGGAGTGCACGAATCATTCCAGATGTTCATACAAGATGCCAAAATCTTTTCTTTTCCAGTGTCTGGAGTTGCTGTTCCTCTAAAGAAAAATTGCAACACTGGAAAATGGACCCCCATTTCCGAACATTTCATGGGAATGGTTTTCTGTTACCTTCCTCTTCCCATGTCAACTGGACTACCTTTTCACATAAATGGAGCTTTTGCTGTTATGTCAAATCGTAAAAACCTGTGGGATACAACTGAAAAGGGGGACTGGAATAGGAAGTTACTCTGTGATGCTTTACTTATTGCTGTCATCACTGTGCTATCACAGTTGCAGATTCTACATAAGAATGGTGACTTACAGGACTACTGCTACTACACATTCTGGCCTAACATCCTCAAAGTCAACACATTCTTAACAACAGCTGTGAAAAGCTTCTATCAAGCAATAACTTATGGAATTAGAAATTCACTGCCTGCTCTCATTAGCAATGGCCAGGAATGGTGCACTCTAATACATGCTTGCTTTCTCGAACTTGAAGATTTTCAAAATGAGGATATTGAATGCCTTGCCAAAAATGTGTTTTCCTCATTGCTTAAAAAACCATATTTGGCAGTAAGCCTACCCCAATGGGTAAGGGAAAGTTTCAGTTTGTCTGGATGCCTACAAGAGCTACAGAAAAATTCTTACAATACTGAGAGGTTCTACAAAGAGATCCTCCTTGAAAATGTGAATGCTGTAAATGCAAAAGATAGAGATAAGTTAGTGCTTTATGCCATTGATCTACAAAATAAAAGACTGGACAGCATATTGACATCAAAACCTTGCATACCATCCTCTGATGGAAAACTGCAGCTAATTGGAAAACTTGTCCATCCAATGGGAAAAGTGTCAGTATTGTATGATGATCATGAAGGGCGTTTTCCTGTAGGAGATGAATTCCTTAAATCAGAACGACTGGAACGTTTACTGACCCTAGGCATGTTAAAGGACCGATTACCCATGTCAGAGCTCCTCGCAAAAGCCAGAGGAATAAACGATGTATGGAGGCTTGACAAGACAAAAGCTCTCAAACAAATCCATTGTGTTTTAGAATTGTTAAACAACATACTTCAACAAGAACCCAATGCTGTCAGTTGTGGAGAATTCAGAGAGATTGTGTTTCTCCCTTCCATTCCACTTCATAATGGGAGTGCCTCGTTAAGAAATCTGACTTTAATGAAATCAAATGAACTTTTTCATTACAAGCACAGAGAACTTGTCTGCCTGGTAAAACCAGTGCTAAGCAAAGAACATATGGAAAACATCAAATTGTCTAATTCGTTGTTGTCTTTCTTGGGCCTTGATCAGGCTCCCTCTTTGCCAATTGTGTTTTCTCAACTGGAGAAAGCTTGCAGAGAACCCAATTTGTTAAAGGCTGGAGACATTTTACAGGTTGCCAAAAAATGCTACAGTTTTTTGAATAAACAGATCCAAAAACAGCCCTTTAATGCTGCAGAAATAAAAGAAAAATCATCTAGAATGCCTTTTGTTTATGTCGATGATGAATTTGTCTCACTGAAAGTGGTAGCAAAAAAGGTTCCTTTTGATGCGCTCCCTTATTTGCATAAACTGCCAAAAGATTATGAAACTTTAGCACCCTTGTGGACTTGTGTAGGACTTCGTGACGAATTTTCTAATGAAGATTATTTTTCTGTTTTGCAACAGATGGCTGTAAACAAAAGAGAAATGCCCCTTTCAGCCAATGAATTCCAGCTGGCATTAAATCTTATCAATAATAGCTTGGAAAAACTGGCAACTCTAAATATACATAATCCAACTGATTTGCAGCACGTTTTTATACCAGACAAGCAATGTGTTTTGCGTCCAATTGATAAAATATTTTACTATGATACTCCCTGGCTTCCCTGTGGTGAAGATTTACATATTTGCCATGAACGGGTTCCTCGTGCTGTAGTTTCAAAAATGGGGGTCAAAACCAAAATTCACCACACCCTTCAAAAACTGAAAATTTGTAGTCTTACCAAGTGGGTCTCACAATTTGGTGCCAAGGAGCAGCTTACCACACGCATCAAAAACATTATAAAGGAGTACTCCTCAAAAAAAGATATTTTAAAGGAACTTATCCAGAATGCAGATGATTCAGAAGCTTCAGAAATACACTTTGTGGTGGACTGCAGAACTCATCAGACAGAAAGAACTTTTGGACCACAGTGGAATCCTTTACAAGGTCCAGCTCTTTGTGTTTACAACAACCGACAATTTCAATCTAAAGATATTGATGGAATCCAGCAGCTAGGAATAGGTGGCAAAGACGACCAGTTGCACAAAACTGGAAAGTTCGGACTTGGCTTTAATTCTGTTTACCACATAACCGATTGTCCTTCTTTTGTGACAGGTGACACAACCTTGTGCATCTTTGACCCTAATCTCATGTTTTTGGAAACTGCTGAGGATTACAGTCCAGGTGGCATGTTCTCTGTGAATGATGAATTCAAGGTCACATTTAAGGATGTGTATGATACTTTCTTGCCTTCGGTTTTCAATCTGGAAGAGGGTACTCTTTTTCGTCTACCACTAAGGACAGCAAACACAGTGTTGAAGTCTAAAATCAGTGATCAAACATCATCACTGGAGGACCTTAAGGTTATGTTTGAAGAATTAAAAAATGATGCTGACAACATGATTCTGTTCTTGAACAACATAAGAAGAATATGTTTTTCTGAAATAACAGCTAGTGGCCATTTTCATGAACTCCTATGTATTGAATCAAAAATACATGATGAAGATAAAGAACTATTGTTGTCGTTTCAACAAAACTTTTCCAAATTGGACTGGAATTCAGTTTTTTCAGACAACTTGCCATTCCAAGTTTGTTATAGAGTGCAAATAGAAAAAAATGGCTCAAGGAAAGTAGACAACTGGCTTGTAGCCAAGCAGGTGGGCCTGGAAACCATGGACATGCACATGGACTTAAAAAAAGTTTCTGATCATTTACATGAACCAATGATTCCACATGGTGCTGTTGCAGCCCATCTGTGCCTACCATCTGAGGGTAAAGCATTCTGCACCTTGCCTCTACCTCTAAAAACTGGTCTCCCTGTACATGTCAATGCAAATTTTATTGTGGATTCTGCAAGGAGAAGCATGTGTAAAGAGGATGGGAACAGCCCAAAGACTGAATGGAACATGTTTTTATTAGTAAACCTTATAGCTCCACTCTACTGTTGCCTTCTCAAGTGGTTGTGTGAAATGTTTACTAAGCAAAGGGGGAAACCACTACTTTTTGACAATGTCCACTCTGCCATTTTGTTTTTGGATAGATACTTGAAATATTTTCCAGCAGTGACAGAACCTATGCCACCTGAGTGGAAAACACTTGTCAAGGAAGTCTACTTGACAATTTTTAAAAAGAAAGCACCAGTGATTCCAATTTACAAGGAATATGAAGTGAGAGAGAAATGTAAAAAGTGTTTTAACATTGAGTGGTCAAATATTGGAAAAACAAGCATTGTTGAAGAGCCAATTTTTCTTTCCCGTGATGAATTTGAAGCTATTGGATATATACTCCAGAATATTAACATGCAGTTAGCATTTGGTGGGACCAATAACTTTCTATACAAAGAAATGAAAGAAGCGGGCATACCTGTAGATAAATTAAGCCCTGAGACATTGTGTGAGTTTTTGAGACATTGTCAGCTATTACCTAGTGGACAAGTACTTCCTGCTCCTGTTTCCATGTCTTTTTTAAAAAATGTAGAAAATTGCAATAGGCTGTTGGACTACTGCTTGAAAGACTGTTTATCTAAAAAGGAAGTTGATCTGCAGGGGGTTCCATTGCTGGTCACTATGGATAAAGTACTTCACACCTATGACAAAAATGATCCAAAATTTTCATCAACATTCTCAAAGCTTTTCCCAGATGTGAGTAACCAGTTTGCTGTTTACCGTCAACACTCTCTGAAAGAAAGGGGCTTTTTAAAATCCCTAACAATTAAGAATTCTGTCATTTTTGTTAAGAGCCACCTAGGACAACTACATTATTTGTCTTCTTCGAAAAGCACATGTGGCCTTACACTTTCAAAGGAAAAAGAAATGTGGTTAAAAAAACTATGGGAATTCTTTGAAAGTGAAATAGTCAAGCAAAAAGGTGAGTCAAAGAAAGCACATTTTGAAATCATTGTTTCTGAGTATAAACAGTGGGCAATTTTGCCAGTCCATTTTAAAGAGGAACTAAAAATTCTTTCTTTTGAACACATCAAAGATATGATTTATCCACGTGACAATGATGTTGCTAAATACCTGCTCAAATTGGGATTGCCTAAATTACAATTGTACTTATTTCCTTCTCAAATCATTGATTTCTTACTGTCTTATCTGCTTGACCCAGGAAACACTGAACGTGTTCTTGAACATCTTAGCTGTAAAAGAGATCTTCACTGGGAATTAATGGATAACGGAGAGATGAATATGTTTCTATACCTAATTTTATCAGAGATCAGATCACAAAAAAAACAGAAAAACATTAACAATCTGAAATGTTTACCACTGTTTGAGACCTTGGATGGCAAAAGACAAAGACTGAGTGGATGGCAAAAGGTTTATGTACTCAACAATGTGTCCAGTTTAGATTTGCTTAAACTTTCAGAAATCAACACCCAAACAGTGTTCCTAAAAAACAGTGATCTTAACAAACAAGCTGCCAGTATATTGAATGTTCCAATAATCAATGAAGTGCAGTTGCTTACCGAATTCCTTCTTCCTCATATAGGGTTACTCTGTGAAAGACAGTTACTAGGAGTTCTACGGTTGGTTTTAGAACAAAAAAGATGTCAAGATTTTCAAAGTAAAAAAGATGAAATTTTCTCTTCTCTCAGATGTACCAAACTGATTATAAGCAAACAAGGAGTACTAGAACAAGTCTCCTACTTTTATGACCACTCTGTAGCACTTTTCTGTACCTTTGGTCTACAGGACTATTTTATCCCAAGCGATTTGCTGAAAATTTTTATGTTGTTTGAACCAGAATTCAGAATGCTTTTGCGTGAACTTGGTTTGAAGCATTCCCTTACAGAAGAGGATGTGATCACATTTGCAAGTCAAGTTGAAAAAGAAGCAAAAAGTATGTGCCGTTCAAAATCTTTAACTTCAAAAGCTAACGGGTTATTTGATTACTTGCTATCTATGAACATGGATAAAGTAAGTAACGATTTTGCATCAGAGATAGGAAAAATTGCATTCATTATCCCTTTAGATATCCAAGAAGAGTTAAAAGCACTGCACCCCACATATGTTGCGAAATACCTGACTGTTCCTCTAAAAGGATCATTACTGGACCGGAACAGTCAACATTTGGTTTGGACATCCATGACACTAATAAAAACGCACACAACCAAGAAACAAACAGAGTTTTTGAAAAGATGTGGTGTGCTTTTTGAACCACCTGTTCAGAAGGTTATTGAGAACATGAAAAACATTTGTGATTCTCAATGCAACAATCAGCATTTTATAACGAGGAGTCAAGTCTTAAAATCAGCTTACGTATTTCTTCAGAAATACATTGATGATGTAGACCATCATTCTTTGGAAAATGTTTCATTTATTTTAGTAGAAAGTGATACCTTGCTTGCCAAACCAAGACAAATTGTATTTAATCTTCAAAATCATAATGACTTTCGGCCATATCTTTACAAACTGCCTCCAGTGCTGGCATGTTTTAGTGATCTGTTCCAGAAAATAGGAGTTGAGGAAGAAGCATCTATATTTCACTTTATCAAGGTCTTTTCAACAATTTATGAGGAAACACTAGACAAAGTTTCTTTGCATGCTAATCTCAAAAAAACTGTGTCCGAGACTATGAAACAATTTTTTAAGCTTCTTGAAAAGCTTTTGCCAAGAGATCTTCAAAGCCTTGGACCACTTTACCTTCCAGCTATAAATGGCAAACTCTATGAGTCATCTGAGTTAATTCTAAATGACTGCCGATATTTTTCGAAGATGTTAGAACAAGAAAGTACTTTTAAGTTTCTTCACACAAGCTTGGACCATTACGAAACAAAAGATCTTCTCAAATTGTTACCTGTGGCTATTCGGCCAAGATTGCTTTCTGAAATAACAGAAGAGTCTATCAATGCTTTTGAGGGCTGTGTGATGGGGGAAGACTGCACAACGACAAGAAATTTTTTGGAACTCCTCCTCTCGCCAATATTTTGTGACGGTCTGGTTTGCCTTCTGCGCAAGCAGACCGATGGTAAAATTACCCAGAAAGAAGCAGAACAAACTTGCAGCAATATCTTGGGAAAAATACAAATTGTATGCTGCAGAAAGTTACAAACAAGTCTCATGTATGACAACAACATTTTAAAGGGTACAGCATTGGGAAAAACAGTTTTTGTAAGATATGCTGACATGTGCTGTAAGATTTATATTAAACATGCTGAACGGGGAAAAAGTAAGTTTTTACAGGTCCTACATTTTCTTGCAAGAGAAATTGATAATCTCATTGGAAATTCATTAAGTTCTAGCTCGTTAAACATTGTTTCAGAAATGCTTGCCTGTACTGATCCGAAAGAAATGATTGAAGTGCTGAAAGAATATAACATTTGGAATAAGAAGAAGTTTGAAATCAAAAATTCCTACACTTTGCCAAAACCCGGAGAAAACATACCAAATGAATGGTATGATTGCTTGGACATGAGCATTCTGAATACATTAAAAGTAGGTGACTATGTGGGCTACATGGTACCTGGAGAAGATGAGCAATACCTGTATGCTGTGGTTGTTGAGGAACTGGATTTGAAGGTGTTCAGAAGCTGTGAGCTTCCTATGTATCTCATAGACATTGGTCAAGAAGAAAACATTGAAGTAAGCGTGCTTGATTTATATCAGTTCAAAAGGCTTACAAGCTCCAATTCAAAAGCTCTTGTACCACTTAGCAACCCGCCACCTCCTCAACAAACTTCTGACAAGTGGTTTGAAAGCTCCATGGAAAAAATTAAAGCAGACATCGACCTGCAGTTAAATCAAATATGGCAGTTACCTCAAGCTGAGAAGATAAAGGCTATAAGACGACTTTACTTAAAGTACCATCCAGACAAAAATGTCGGCCAAGAAAACATCTCAAATGAGATTTTCAAATATCTGCAACAAAAAGTCAAAGAATTGGAGTCTGGTGGGAAAAAAGGGAACCACACATCCCCTCATAAACATTCAAGCACTTTTCAAGGCTTTTCCACTTTTTGGGGCAAGTGGGATAGAGAAGCAAACCACCACAGACAAAATCGTGAACGCTTTTCTCGAACCTCTAGATCCAATTACGATTTTTGGCGTTATCACAGCGAAACCAAACCAAATCCCTCAGAGGCTGAAAGATGGCTGAGGCAAGCAGAATGTGACTTGAAAGCTGCAAAAAATGATGTTGGTCAGTACACAGAATGGGTGTTCTATAAAGTACATCAAGCTGTGGAAAAAGCACTAAATGCAGCACAGTATATAAAGAAAGGGAGTATTGACAAAAATGTCGACATTGACCATTTAGCACGCAAAGTCAGCACATACTGTAGTAATCTGCACGGTATTTGCAATCAGGTGTCACAAATGAAAGCACTTGGGGTGGATAACAAAGGAACCCAGTACCCTAACTTTCACCCACCACCTCAAATTCCCAATGACAGTTTGTCATCCGACAAAGAGAAGGAAGTTATTGAGTTGGCGGAGAATGTTTTACTGAGGATAAAAGGTTATGTTTACCTGTAAGAACATAGTTATTGTCCATCCTAGAGCACACAAGCCACTGTCATAATCCTTTCTATTGTATTTATATAAAGGCTTTGTCTTTGCATTTTCTTATAACTCTTATTTGTACTCCACTTTTGATAATTTGGTAAACCCAATTAGCTAACCAGTTTATATGTACACTATGTATTTTGTTTATATGCAAAGTCCTAGTAAACCTTTGTTTTTCTGCCTATGTTGTGTGAACATATTATTTCCAAAGTGTGTGAATTTAAGTAAATGTAAGCCTAATCACTTAAACCACAAGCTTTAATGGGATATCATCATTTCCAAGGTTATATTTACTACTTTAACCTCATCCAGTCCAGCTCGGGGTGGAAATAAACATATGAAACTGGTAATTCCAAGCTGGTTTTGGGGTGGAGTGGACCCAATTGTGGAAGAGCCATCTTGTGGATGTTGTAGTGATTTTTATTAGGGATGGTGAAATTTAATCTCAGTGAATCTCAGATATTTGGATCTCAATGAGCTGCCAGTGTGGTTAAATTTTTCGTACCACTTTGCCGCAGAAAACTGGCTTTAATCAGACCCTTAGTGAGGTTAAAAACTTGATCACATTTTAATAATCTCTAAAAACAATAAAAAGATGAATGAGTCAAAAACCAAAAAAAAATAAAATAAAATAGATCAAAACTTCCCTTCATTCCAGTCCAATCCCAGTTTGCCCACTTTTGTGGAAAAAGTAACAAAGGAAATATTAAATATTAAAGAGATAAAAAAAAGATAGATTATTTAACAATTGAACAAAGAAAATTTAAAAGGTTACAAAAAAATCCTAATATAATAATCAAACCCTCCGACAATGGAGGAAATACAGTGGTTATGATCAATGTACAATGTGTCACAGAAATGTGTCTAAAAATTTTGTCTAACAAGGAGTGGTATAAGAAACTGTATTTTGAGAACATTAGACTTTTTCATGAAAACACAACTCCTTGATAAAAGAAGCCTAAAGCGTGAGATGAAGAAAGAAGGATTTTCTCAAAGTAAAATATCAATGGATACCAACCTTTTTATGCCCTCCCAACAGTGCATCAACAAACAAACCCTATTCCGGGTGGGCCAATTTTTTCAGGTAGAGGCAGCCTGACAGAAAAGGTCTTTCTACGAGAACATATAGAAGCATTACCACCCTACACAAAAGATAGTCATACCCCCTGATTCCTGGTTAGTCTCTATAGATGTAGAGGCTTTATGTAACAGTATTCCACATGACCTGGGATTGAAGGTGAGGAGTGAAAAAAGTTGTAATCAAAAGGAGCTGAATCGGTTCGTCTTGAAAAGATGTCTTAACAATTTTTTTTTCAGAATATAATTTTTTATTGATTTTTCTAACAGTGCAGCATAAACATTACAATACCATGCAGTCAGCAATAACATGAAACAGTTAGAGACCTCACACTATAATACAATACCATGGATATAGCACGGTTCGATAAATGGAGGCAACGCCTCCGTTTTGGATCAGTCTGGGGGCATTGCCATATATCCACATCAACAGGTAAATGTCCAAAGAATATGAGTAATTGGCCACTGGCTATGACATGACAGACTGAAGAAATCATCCACTAATATAATGAGAATGAAAATATCAAGAAAACAAGATAGTTTAAACAAAAATAACACCACCGTCCCTGTCAGACTCACCTTCATTTCTCTTAGTTAACAGTGGTAATCTCATGCTAGCTCTTCAAACCAGCAAATCCAGCTCAGAGGCCCCAAACAATAACGCTAAATATTAGACATAAGATAGGTGGACAGAGAGAAGTTAGGGACGTGGTTCCCAAATTATGACATAGAGTATTATATCTAGACCTCCTAGTGTGCCTTTTAAACATGCTTCTGCATACCATGTGGAGGACAAAAAAATTTTGCACCATACTGCAAAAAACCTGTCCATTGTCCTGTGATTGTGGTAGTGGGCATGCAACTGTTCCATGAGCATGATATGGTGGAGATGGTTAACCACCTCCGCTACCGTCGGAGATAATGGTTGCAAATACTTTGTGAGAATTGCTTTTTAAATTGCCAGAATATAAATGTGCTCCCAGGTGGGTAATGGGAGATCTTCATCTGCCTGGCTCTCGTCCCTCAGAACACTATGCAATAAGGAAGTTCGTAACAATTGAGGACGTGGCACCCCCGCTAATCAGGTCACCTATCCAGGTCAGGGAGGAATCTTTTGGGGGAGTAGTCATACCTGTACCTGGGGGGTATGGGAAAAAACATCTGGAACCATGAACTCACTGAATATATGGATCACATTTTTGATTTGACGTCGATATATTGACGACCTACTGCTCATATGGACAGGTAGAGTAACAAAACTCAAAATCTTTTTGGAAAGTTTAAATAATAATACGTTTAATTAAAAATTTACAAACATTTATTTTCTAAAGAAATTAGCGTTCCTAGATGTAAAAATATATGTTGATGAGCATTCTCAAATCCAAAGTTCCCTTTATAGGAAGTCAAGTGCAGGAAATTGCATCATATGGGCAGACCGCTTTCATCCCCTCCCACTTAAAAATAGTATTCCATATGGTCAATATTTAAGGATTAAATGCAATAAACGAAGAACTGTCAAAATTAAAACAAAAATCAGGAGAACTAAAGGATAGACCAGTAAGGAGGGGTTACAGCCAAAAAAGCTTACAATAAGTAGTTCAAATAGAAAGAAGGGAATTACTTTTTAAACGGAAACAAAAATGTGAACAAAAATATACTACCGTATTTTTTGCCGTATAAGACGCACTTTTTAACCCGCAAAATTGGGGGCAAAAAGTGCCTGCGTCTTATACGCCGAATGCGTGACCCCCGTGGCCGCCGGTGGTCGCACCTTGGCTTCCCGACAGCTCTCCCATCTGAACTGTGTAATTGCCTATGCCAGCCCTGAACTGGCATAGGCAATGAAGAGAGAATTATAAACGATCATCTATCTAACTCAAGGACAAACTAGTCCAAAGTAATTATGAATTAAGAAAACAAGAAACTAAACCAAAAGGTTTGTTTAGATGTGGGAACTGCCAGCAATGTACTTTCATATATGAAGGTAATCAATTAACATTACCAAATGGGCAACAACATATGATCTCTCAATTCATAAATTGTAACACCACTCGCATTGTTTATTTGATGAAATGTGTCTGTGAGAGATTCAATGTTGGGAAGACAAAACGAAAATTCAAAAAACGGATCTATGAACATATATCTGACATCAAAAATGGGGTTATTACATCTCCAATTGCTCCCCATGTAGCCTTTTCACAAGTGTAATATCTTTTTTGTTCTGGAAAGGGTCAAGGTAAACATACGAGGAGGAGACCTGGATCATTTACTCCTAAAAAAGGAAACAAAATGGATAGTGGCAAAGAAATTGCCTGATTTAAACGACTCTTTTTATAACTGGCCCCAGGATCCATGCAGAGAAATACATGCACTTATGATCAATCATGTTTAGTATTACAACGTTGTGTATATAAAGTTGGATGTAAAAAATGCAGCATAACTGTTGACAATGACTGTGTGGTGTATCCAATACTGTACAGGTTTTTCACAACAGTAAAGTAATGGCGAACATACCAGCCTTACATTAGTATATATACAAATATAGACATATGTTGTTGCTAATTGGTTGGTTTTTAAGTGGTTTGATATGGTTATGGGATAATAAGCATTGCAAATAAATTGAGTCCTATTTCTTGTGGGGACAGGGTAGGCAGGGAATAGGGTACAACTAACCCAAATTATCTATAATATAGACCTTGTTCCCTTTCTTTCTTCTCTTTTTTAGCTTCAATGTGGGTAAAAAAGACTTTGCAATTCTCTCCTATAAACATATTACCATTACCATCAGAGGAGGTTGCAAACTCCAATGGCTGCTGAGGTCTCCTCATTAATAAAGGGAATTCTCAAGACTCCTATTTCTAATGAGAGCCTGTGGACGAGTAGCAGCTTTCAATTTTTTTACCCTATCCACATGGGGTGGCTGTTAACTTGGAGCATGTCTGTCTCTGTTTAGACAACGCGGAAGTATCCGTGTTCCACAAGGGCAGACATCACTTCCGCCCACATGTTGAAAACTTCCGGGTATGAAGGCACAAGGCGACGGAAGTCCACTGGCATCACGGGGTGTTGTTACACGAGGGGAAATTCGTGTACCTGCGGTCTATGGTGATTGCAATGTAGTCCGCAATTTTTGGAGGGGACCGCCCCAAACGGGGTACAAAAAGAGCAGTGGAAGTCATTAGAGGCAGACACAGGCGGCATCCATACAACTATACACAAACATTCCTTTTTGCAGTATATACACAAAGCTTTCTATAAGCGGACCTACCACCAGGAATCTATGTTTTCATGAATGGCACTAGAAGTGCCAATAA
>CM070038.1:40812334-40831464 GCA_036250615.1 Ptychadena robeensis | reverse complement strand
GTTGCAGCTTCAGTTTGCCCGAACTGGGTTCGGGCATATCGCTAGGGAGGTTAATGTATTTTGCTGTTTTTTGGTTTTATGTGTATACTAAATGTCTGTGCTTGTGTCAACCAGACGTATTTGCATGACGCATTCATGAGGGTCGATACACAGGCTTTTATGGTGGCGTATATATACAATGTTCTGTATAAAATTTGGCAACTTGTAGTGGCGGTCTTTAGCAACCAGTTTCTTGTACATGGGCTGCAACCACGATGTGCGCATGTCTCTTCGTGGAAGGTTAGCCACGTGTTTGGCAGAACGTAGTAGAGCGGCCTTACCCATTATATCCTCCACATTCAACTGTTGGCTTTTGCACTCATTGTCATAACCACCGCCAAAGCACCCGCACACCGAACACTGCAAGGAGCAAACACAGCACACTGAGTGCAAATGGAGCACACTGTGAGCAAATTGTTTACCTTCAGTATAAATGCCGTACAGTGTGTGCAATCAGCCAGAGAAGAGACTGGTGACTTATGTCAAAGGTACAATGTGAGCTGCTGAAATCTTGAACACACCCCCCTAGACTGGTTCCAGCTAGTTTGTACAGCTTTTGAGGGATTTTTCTTGTGAAGACAAGCTGTAATATGTGTTTCCTGTTCAAAAACGCAAAATGCGTTATTTGTTTTTGCATATGCGGAAACACATGCCTATAAAAAATGCATGCCTTCAAAAAACGCATATAGTGTGAAAGGGCCCTAAGGCCCAGTATTGCAAACATGCTCAATGCTATTAAATGGACACATACACACAGGCGTGTCAGCTTTATGCCTACTGGAGTTGGCATGTGAAGGTGCACATTTATACGTCCATTGAATATGCATTGGACAAGTTGCTTCTCCAATTATTTCTGAAACATTTTTGCATAAGAGTCTTTCGTCCTTTTCCACTTGCATTATAAATGCAACAAAATGCATCCAAACCATGCCTGCACTTTTGAATGCGTTGGCAGTAAATGGGTCCTGGCGCCAAGCGGAGATATGGCCTTAGAAGTTCATTTTCCAGAAGGAACAACCAGTTTGAAAACTACCATGTTTTTTGGACTATAAGACACACTTTTCCCCCAGATACTAATGGGGAAATGTCTCTGCATCTTATATATATAATATTTTACAAAATAGCCCCAAACATCCTGGGAGCAATATTTCTGCATCCCAAGAGGCTGGAATTTATTCCATTCCCACCAGCCAAGCTAAAAGGGAGAATTTAGCTGTATTAGCACCAGCAGTACCCAATCTCTGAACACACTGACCAAGCAGCTGGGTGAATTGAGGCTATCTGCGTTATCATAAAAAATGGCACTGATTTAGCCCTCTTTCCATATGTAAATGGCTGCTTATGGGTAAGCTGTTAGTGTCAGAGTGTAAAATGTGTCTCTTCATAAGTTGGTCAGTGGGTTTAGAGAATGGGTATTGCTTTTATCTAGACACATGATAAATATTTATCCCTGCACACACTGCTGGAACTAAGCTCAGCCTCCTGGTACTGGCTCCGTTTGTAAAGTTCTGCATGTTTGTGTCATTTGTGTTCAATGTTTTTTCTGATTCTATATTTTTACATCTGTTGTGACTTTTTTCATAAAATATTATTGCAAAATGACTTTCTTTTGTGATGATTAAGGTGAAATAATACATTATTAACTTGCAGACTGCAGATTTCATGCCTTTAAGTTTTTTTTTCCTTTTTTTTTCTTTTGTCTTTGTTACAGTTTGTCCTACTTCTCCACCTTTTACATCTTCTGACAGCGAGAAATCCATTTCTACTAATACAAGCGTTATAATCGTCGCCTGTGTAATCAGCATTGTACTGTTCTTAGCACTCTGTATCTTTATCTTTTTTCGTTGCTTGAGGTAGGTTACAATGGCTGATGATTTACATCTTTTTTCTGATTGGCAATAAATGTAAAGTTTCTAAATATATACATTTATTCAAGCAATGTGTTCCTGACCTATAACATTTTGCGGGCAGTTACCCATAGACATAACTTTGGGGCATTTATCCACCACCCACACAATGTGTGCAACTACTGCACATTGGTGTGCAGTAGTTGCACACATTGAAATAAAAAAATGCGAATGTCAATACCCATTGCTTATGTTAAAGTGTAAATAAGGAGAATGAGGCTCCTTTCTGGTCACATGGTCAGTGTTCCCAACAGGGAGAGGAAAGAAGTGTCTGAATTTTTGGCACGTTTTGGGGAATGATTAAATCTCCTGTATGGTTACCCCTTTTTTTATGTTGTTGACCACTTTAGGCATCATAAGATGTGAAAAGAGTAAGCTTACCAAATGATAAGAGATGAAGCCTGACAGAGCTTCTAAAGCCCCCCATACACGCATAGATTAGTGGGTAATTTTGTAACTGACCAATTTTGTAGCAATTGACCGGCAACAAAACTGGCAACTGGAAACTGTGGCCGATATTGCGATGTGGCCATGTCAATTTTTATCTGACCAATGGCTGGGGATGGCGCAAAGGGTGCGCTCCAATTCCCAGAGCAACCGGCTGCGACATGATGATGGCATGACACTGCAATTGCCGCTTGAGGATCGAGTAGCTATCGCTGCGTGTATGGGTAGGTTGCCGTTACCCCTCTCATTACAGTACTTCCACTATAGAATGTGGAGAAGATGCAAGTCCTTGCTAAAAAAAACATTTACTTCGCTTAATCTTTTTTATATTTTTCATATTTGAGAAGTGAAACAAATTTTAAAGGATTTACAGAAAGTGTAACAACCAACATTTTATATAGGAAAATCATGAACATTGACAAGGTTGCCCAAATTTACGCGCCCACTGTATATTAAAATAAATTGTTATACAGGCACCTCCATGGCAGGGCATTGGGTAATATTTTAGTAAAAGCTGTATATATTGTGATTATGATAATAACACCTTTATGTATTTTTCTTTGTGACTGTCATTTTATGTAACTGTCATTTTCATTCTTTGACAGAAAGTCCATCTACAAGTTAGTGAACAAACAAGACAATCCTGGCTAATCTTGGTCCTAATCGCCTAAGTACAAGAGCATTGTGGAGGAGCGAAAGGCTGCTACAATGATGACCAATCAAGGGAATATAATACTTTTATTTACTTTTACTTTTTGTAATTTTACATGATCAAGCTTTTACTATTTGCCTCCAGAACTACATTACAACACATTTAACTAGGAAATGCCATACCCCCTGGCACCTGCACAGATTCTAGTTATCAGTCAATTCAAGTGAATGAGTGCTCAGGAATGATGAATCTTGCACCTTTGCTTCATAAAACCGGCCATTTTATAAAGCAATAGTGAGACAAGTATAGGAAGTGTCATACCTGAGCTCTCCTAAAAAGTTCTTTCACATTACACACGCTGCAGGCAACTCACACATTATGCACTGCGCAAAACCTTCTTACCATACACACTCTGTTGAACATTTTAAGAAAATACTGCTGTATGCAGTTAGGATGCGCTGGGACACTTGGCTCTGCTACCCTTGTAATGGAAATGCAAAAACCAGCCTATCCACCAAAACACTTATAGTGGGTACTGATCAATGTGCTCTGTATAATGTGTGTGTTGTTTGCAGCACAACGCAGCGCGTGTAGTGCTGTTTAGTGTGAAAGTGCCCCTAGTGTTGCTGACAGTGGCTTTGTAACTCTACAAATTTTAATGTATTGATAATGTATTTTGAGTGTTGGATTTTTATGATAGACTGCAAGGGTGTCCATACATGCTGCGATAGGCGCTTGATAGATGACGCATTTGAGTACAGCATGGCGATGTCACAATGATGTCACCACACTGTTGACTGGGCAGTAATCAAGGTGCACCACTTTCAGCCCCGTTTCCTTTTCAATAACCCTGGTCTTCATCTAAAACAATGCACATCGAGCAGGTTTTACTGCCATGTCTGATACCAGCTTGACCGGCCTTTCTTCGAGTGGGATTGATCCCACTGGAAAACAGGGGTGGCCGCTAAATAGATAGTCGCAAATTTGCACGTCGTGACATCAGCCCTCGAATCGGCCATCGATCTTGCTCGTCTCTATGCGTGTATGGACACCTTGAGGACCCTCAAATGCACCTTAAAAAAAATAAGGAAAGAAAACACTAAGCCCCTTTTTATTTTTCCAGTTGCAGAGTGAGCATTATAACTAATGTTTAATAGTTACTGTTGTAGACCTGTTAAGAGATCCTGCCAGTAACAATTTTTTCTGTTGTAGGCTGACAAGGCTTAACCAATGTCACCCAACTAGCAGCAGGATTGTCAATCTGCCCTTTGAGCTGCTTCTTTTTGTCTTCAGTCTATCAGGTCCACATGGAAGGCTGGTGACACTTCTGCCACTTTTTAGACACTTTAAATTGTACCCAATGACCAAGAGTGAACGAAACTGCTGTTGAGTTTTATGTCTCCCTATGTCACATCCTTGCTGGCAGATATCAGCCCCCCCCCCCCCCCACCCTGCTAAAGCCAGAAACAATGTCAAAATACAATATAATCGGGGGTTTTATCAAGAAAAAAACTTATCCAAACCAATCACTTTTTTATTTTCCTTTATGTTATATATATGAGGGGGGAAGGCATGTGGTAACCTCCTGCATCCTGCCCATAGAAGACTACAAATGTCCAATAGTCCTGGCCAATCAGCGACCTCACTCAATGGCCTTAATGTTGTCAGCCTGCAACAGAAATCTGGCAGATTTTAATTGCACTTTAAACTTAGCATTTGTCTGCTGCATTAATGGAGAACTACAGAATTCTAAATAATTATCTGCACATTATTGGTACATAAGTTGTTTGAAATAGCCCTATAAGCTTAACCAAGCATTAAAGCTGAACTGCCAGCAAAAAGGTAAATACAGTAGATGAAAGGCATGTTGGTGAACTTAAGGTGCCCATACACATACAGATGGCCGCTCGATAGATGACCCGTTCGAGCACAGCGGGCGGATGCCATGATGACGTCACCACCCTTACCATTTAAGGTGCTCGACTCCCAGTCAATCCTTTGCATGGGGGCCCTGGTCCATTTTCAAAGGAATGACATTCGATCAGTATTTACAGACATGTCCATGACCTGTCTTCGAGTGGGATCGATTATTCCCACTTAAAGACAAGGTGGTCGAGTCAGATAACTGCACAATCGATGACCGCAAGCGCACATGGCGTGATGCCAGTGTTGGAATGTGTCATCAATTGTATGCCCATCTGTAGGCGTATGGGCAACTGTACTCTCCTGCCAATATGATTTGCCTTACTGGCAAATGACGACTGCTTCGGCCTCCCATGGTCTGAGCTCTGCTTGAGTTTATTAAAATATACTTAAGAATGAATTAAAAGAACATCATATAATTTGTATTTACCTGGAGTTTCAGCAATAACTAAACTGTCATTGGCAGAGACCAATACAGTGAATGTATTGGAAAACAGATCTGATTTAGTCCCAATGACAATAATTCCACTGACACTATTTAGACTTTGGATTTGAGCAACAGCAAGTAAGCATAAACTAGAGTACTAGAGTAAACTATAATAATCTAAACAATAGCGATGGCAAGTTCTCCTATAAGAATATATAAGAGGCACATGATCAGTTTGATCAGCTGATTATTAGCCCTACACTGATTGGCTGATCCTGCAATAAGCAGAAATGGGAAATGATCAAATCATGCTTAACAACTAATCAGGGAAGATTAACCGGTGGATTGTATTTATCATGTGCTTCTGCATAACTTCTAGGAGATGACTGATGACCATAGTGTTGTCAAGCCAATCAATGCTATAAAATTATGAATTGACCATTTTTAATACGATGATATTGACTCTGGAGGACAAAAGTCATCATTTTGTCTTTGACATCAGTATAGTGCAGGTGCCCAAGAAATGGTCAATAAATATAGGTATATATGCATATATATAGATAGTATGTGTTTATAAATAGGCAAAATGTATGTTGTCTTTGGCACTGGGAAGTACAATGCATGTGCTCAAGTGTGCCTAAACATAAAACATAGCTACATACAAAGTATACATAGAAATGTATAAATCATACCTAGATATAAAGCATTATAGATAGTATATATAGATTTACTGCATACAAAATGAAGCATAGCTAGCTTAAGTATATTTTATAGCCGTTAAAACATATTTAATAGAGCCATTTAATCAAATGAAAACCTATTACATTCAAGTCCTTTGTCAAACCATTCCTACATAGCTTTATAGATCATTCGTACAACGTTAGCCATGGTGCTGTTCCAATATGATCATATTTTTGTGGTGAAATAATTGATATCATCATTGATATTATTCACAATTTTGGATAGAGTAGGGAGGATTAAAACATCCGTTCATTTTTTGCTTTATTATCGGTTTCTCTTTCCCTTCACTTCCTGTTGTAGTAGCTACAACAGGAAATCATGGGTTATTACCTATGGCAGAGTCAATACTATTGTTCTCACTGAAAGATCATGTTGTAGTTACAACCAGAATTCGTTTTTCTATCTTAGTGACAGTGGCCAGCAGCACAAATTGAGGTGCTGAATCTATACAGAGGAGGCACAGCAATACAATATTGACAGAGGTTACTAGACAAAAACGTTGTCTTGAGAAGGTAATATACTCCTGTTCATTTATTCAGCTGATTATTGGACCACAGGTGAATTCCAAATTTGTGTTGATCGCGAATATTCTATTTGCAATTTTTGTTTGAGAACATTGGCACTTTGAGAATTTGTGAAGATCTCGAATATAGTGCTATATCTTTGTAATTGCAAAACATCAGTACCAGTACCGTGCGTTGCGTTGCAATATGCACATCTAAAAGGTTACATTCACGTGGGCTTTGAGCCTAATGTGATGAAAAAATATTGGACTTAAATAACTAAAACACAGGCACCCTAGAATAAACATTTGAAAATAAAAATGTCATTGGTAAAACTCACAATTTCATAATCAAAACGTTCTAATTGTCAGCCAAAAACGACGGGTTTTAGTCCCAGAATTTTCAGGTGTGTGAACTCTATACACACAAAAACATTGTCACTGACAGCGCTCAGTACAGTGGATGTACTGAAAGGCCTTAGAAATCATTGAGGGCTCTTTCCACAAGATGTATATGGTGCGGTGTGAGGTGTGCATTTTGCAGTATACACTTGTACTTATTCAGAAACAGAAGTGCAGCTAAAGCCACGTCTAGATTTTCTGTTTAATCAACTTAAAAAGATAAATTTTTTGGGGGTCAGAGAAATTGGTGATTGATTGTATGTTTGCCAACTGTAGTAACAGATATTTGATCAACTTTTTGGGGATCGACTGAAAGTGTAATAAATTTCAATACAACCAATTAAAATTTACCAGCATGTCCAATCATTTTTCAACAATTTTTTTTCCCAATTTTAATTGTTTTAGGTTGATCTAACCATGTGGGCTGCCACAGATTTTCAATCAATCAACAAAAAAATTTATTGAATTGAGTTGATTGGATGAAAAATCTAGACGTGTATGGGGGCCTTAAAACGCATACTGTACATTTAGTTAATGCTAAAATGCACCACACGCATCAACTTTACCGTTGATTAGGTCAACTTGTGTGATTTAAATATTAACTGTAAGGAGTTTGCATGTTCTCCCCGTGTCTGTGTGGGTTTCCGGGTACTCTGGTTTCCTCCCACACTCCAAAGACATGCTGATAGGTTAATTGGTTTCCCCCCAAAAAGATTCTCCTATGTTAGTTACACTGTATGACTAAAGCCGGCCATAGACATGTGAATTCTTCTTAGATTCAGCTGCAGATCGACGTCATCACACACGGCCGGATGTGCAGAGAATCGAACGGGCACCCTTTGTGTGCCGGTCATTACTTTGGATGGGGACGCTGGTAAAAGTAATGGTCTAAGAAACTACAGACAGGTCCGTAATTTCTTAATTCGATTTCCTGGCCGGTTTATGGACAAATTTAGCTTTTAGGCATTAGATTTGCAGTCTGTGTAACAGACTGTGGCCAGCTTTAGGCATATGTCATATATATGGACATATATATGACTATGGTAGGGTCATTAGATTGCGAGACAGTTAGTGATATTACTATATATGCTCTGTAAAGCGCTGCGTAATATGTCGGCGCTAAATAAATACAGAATAACAATAATAACTGTCTAACATAGGGGAATTGAAAACGATTAGGTAGGATGCGACCAATATGCGTCTTTGGTACGCACCCATAGACATTAAAAGGATGCATCCGCGTCAGACATACGATGCTGCCGCACTGCATAAATAAAAACGCGGCGAACCACGCTCTTTTCAAGTGACGAAGTTTACACTCAGGCTATGACGTCCCTGTGTGTACATGCACGTCATAGCCCATTAATTAGAATGGGCAGTGTTGCTCCCATATCTGTTTACCCACTATTAGAGATGCTCTTATTTTTTTCAAAAATTCGACCATTTCGACAATTTCGAGTTAATTGCAAAGCTTCTAAACATGGTATCATCACCAAACTTGCTGGCGTGGTAGAGAAGGGTTGGGGGTCATACTACAAAAAAAAAGTCTCTAACACAAATAGTTTTTGCATAAATTAAGTTCAAAGTCAAGTCAAAATTTAGAAAATCGGAATTTCGGCTTTGTTTTTTAACTTAATTTATGCAAAAACTACATGTGCTAGAGCAAAACTTTTTTTCCAAATGTTCCTACAGCCCTTCTCTACATCTCCAGCAATTTTGGTGATGATACCATGTTCATGGGCTTTGCAATCAGCTCACAAAATTAGCAAGTCAAAAAATGTGACCGTCTCTATCCGCGATCGGCCCCTAGTGGTCTAACACTAGCAGTACTGTCAGGTTACATTCACATGGGCTTTGAGCACAATGTGATTACAAAAAATAGAGAGACTTGAATGCCTAATAAAACACGGGTACCCCAGAGTAAACGTAAAAATGTAATTGGTAAAACTAAAATTTTCATAAACAAAACACGCTAATTGTCAGAGAAAAATTACTTTGTCCCTGGAAAGGTTTTAAGTACAAAGATTTTTAGGTGTAAGGGGGGGGGGGTTCCACATCCGTCGGGACCCCCTGCACTAAGCGTATTGCTTGGCGGGAGGTCCCAACGGAGCACATTCACTTACCTGCTTGGCGTATGCAGTGTTCTCACAGCGCTGAGCTGTTCCACCGATGCAGGGCTGAACGTAGTGGAGTATGTTGAACCTCGTTGAGCAGGTAAGTGAATGTGCTCCGTCTGGATCCCCACCAAGCAATGCGCTTAGCGGAGAGGGTCTTGACGGATGTGGAAGCCCCCCCCCCCCCCCCCCCCCCCCCCCCCCCTAACTTGGGAGAATGTGTAACATTTAATACACCTTAATACCGGTACATTGTGACTGACAGTGCTCAGTACAGTGGATGTACTGAAAGGTGTAAGGGCTCTTTCACACCTAATGTGTTTTTTAAAGGCATGCAATATACAATATACAAAAATGCATGGGGTTTTTCAAATTACATCTGCGTTTTCGGTTTTGATTAAAGCAAGGAAGAATGCAATGCTTGCAGTTTGAATCTAACATTGGTTTTCTATGAGAAAACGCAGGACTGTAAACTATTTTTTAACCTTCTGAGCTTTCATACATCATGAAACTCAGCCCCAGTTAACTAGAGCCACGCTCTAGGTCTCGCCGGCTTTTTGCATGTATGCCGATGCTTCCGGGTCCGCCCCCGATCGCGTCACTGGTGACGCGAAGGGGGCGGCGGTAGGCGGCGCCATAGACCTCCGTCTAACTGGAGGGGCGTCGCTTTCTTTCAGCATAAGTCCGGCGTCTCCAGTGACGCCGGACTTATGTTTACTACCTCCAGCTGAGCAGGCAATCGCGGGAGCATATTGTGCTCCGCCGCGATTGTCAGGAGGTTAAAAACAGAAGCGCAGCAAAAATGCATACTGTACATTTAGTTAAAATGCTAAAATGCACCACATGAAGGTGGCCATACACACATCAACTTTACCGTTGATTTGTCAGCTAGTGCAATTTAAATATTAGCTGTCTAAAGGCCCCCATACACCTTACAATTTTACCATACAATTTCTGTACATTCAACTTTTCTTCTTCCAAAAACATGTAATATGAGGACCTTTCTACACCTTCCAATCACCTCCCTTCTATCAGGGAGGAGCCGGCACTACATAGTTGTTGGTAGATTTAAAGGAAATTGTATGGAGTGATCTAAAGGTGTATGGGGGACCTAACATGGATCCATCATTTTACCACACGATCGATGCAAGATGGATCGATTCCTCTCCAAAGCCCTGTGCGCATTCCCCATCGTACAATCTGATGTTAAATATTTCAAACTAAATGAAAACCCGTCAGATACGTTGGCTGTATTTAATTGGATATAATGCTCCAACCTGCTTTCATTTTATGTTTGATTTTGGTCACTTTACGTTGACCAGTTCAGTTAAAAAGCAATCAATAAATGACCACCTTAATTCATCGTTTTTATGTTTTTTTAAAAACCGGAAACGGAAAAATTTAACCATGTATGGCCAACTTTAGTGTCAGCAGTAACATGTTTCATATAGAAACTTACTAACCATGTGCATCCTATCATGCATGCATTACCAAAACGCAACACATATAGTGTGAAAGAGCCCTGAAACATAAGATACAAATTTAGATATTTTTTTTTTATTGAGCCCTCCGTTTTACACACAAAAACTGTGACTATAAAGTGAGTTCACAAAGGTGAACCACACAAAAAGGCACTAAGTGCCCTTGTTGAGTCCCAGGGGTTCCACTGGCCGCCAACAAGCAGCTACAGCTACAAGGCCCTTGATTCCTGTTCCCTTGGGGAACACGAGAGGAGAGGCACGTCCACTCAAGTACTAGAGACAGGAACTCTGGTACTTGTGAACTTAGATACAACATGCATGGTGTTGTGGGTGGAGACTACTAATATAACAAAGTATTAGTGCTCAGTGTCAAGACACTGGGCTTTCCTTCTAGCTAGCTATACAAATTCCCCCGGTTGGGGCCAACCTCTAGAAGGAAGAGCTTAAACGAAGTGCTTAAAGGTGTCCATGACCAAAGTGCCATAAAACCATGGTCCACAACTACCATGGATTTCTTGGCACCTCTGACTGCCACCCAAAGGGATAGAGATATGGTAGTTGACCTGATAACTATATGTGAAATGCATATATGCTGCAGCAAGCTGATCATACATGGGCGAGTAGTACTGGCATTGTTAATGCCCCAAATGTGGCAGTATGTGAGCATATACCATAGCTGTCAATTTTGCCAGCCAGGAATTCTGGCGTGCCGCCAGTCTCTTCCATGTTCCAGATACCGGAAGTGATGTCACTGACCTCACTTCCCGTTTCAGGAGATTAAAGACCTTTCCTTCCAATTAAGTTCCTAACTTACTTAGTAAGGGAGAGGGAGTTACTCTCCCTAGTAATGTCCCACCCTGCACATGATCTGCACAAACGGGGTGGGAATTTAGGCGGTTGAGTAACGCCCCCTCACACCTAAGTTAACCCGGTTTCAAAACCCCAGGAAAAATCACATAAAAATGTGACTTTCCCGGCCAAAGCGGGAGGGTTGACCGGTATGGCATATCAAGTAAACAATGCAATTGCAATGAGCAACAGTTCCTTTTAGGTTCCTTTTATAGACTAGGAGGTACAACACAGTTTGGATGTTCTTTGCAAATTAGGACCCCGCCCCCACCATTAGCATTAGCTAGTTATAGAAATTGTGATAGTTTGGCATATTCACATCTGCCACTCATGCCACCCTGTAATCTCACAAGTGTGTTGTAACTGTTTATTCCTTCTTATATAGGTTTCAGGACATTTCTTGCTGTATATTCGAAACAATCTGCAAGCTTGTCATTCTGTAATGTTTAGTTGTCTATTATGTGTGGCATACGGTGAACATTAATGTTTTTACACTAATATAGTTTGTGAGATACTGTTGAATAATGCAAATGTAATAATTTAACTGAGAAAACGTTTATATGACCTACTTTGATGGCTTCTTATAGCTGTCAATTAATGCAAAAAGTTTAAAAAGACTCTGAAGGCATTATTCCGATGGTTGGTTCCTGCCCAACTGAGCACATTGTACAGGTGGTTGTCAGTCAAAGCTAACCGCTCCATGTTATGCCTATGGGCAAAGACCTGGTGAGTGCAACATGTCCATGTGAAGATATAGTATAAGTACTTGTTCACACAGGCAGTTTTTAACCGCCCAGTAAACAAGCATATGCCACAACTACCTGGCAAGCACAGCATGGGGTTTTTTCTGGCTTTCACCTGATAGACCTGCCATGGGGCCATTATCTAACCCTCACTACTGTTTCCACTACGCCTTTTTCCCCGCTGCGGATGTGGGCTGCCAAATGTGGGCTGCCGCGTCTTTAAAGCAGCACAAGAGGCTTGACATATGACCTGTCCATTGACTGTCAAGGCACATTAGTCCAGTAGTCGTGCATTAGCCCATTGATTTTAAATGGCCGCTTTATCGGCTGCGCTATGTAACATCCAAGTGCATAGTCTAGTCCTAGCCTTATCCTCCAGCTCTGAAGTGTGGCAAGAAATAAATGTTTTGATTTTGTTATTTCTCCTTGTAGATCTGTGTATAAATGTCTTAAACTCAGAATTGCATTAATCCTCAAGAAGCGATCTTAGACATTCTCGAATAACTTCTTTACTTATCTAATATGTAAACATATTTGCGTACTCTGTGATTTCCTTGATGCTTGTCTTATGTTCATATACTGTATATTCTTCTTCAATAAAGCAATGTTAAAGATCTCTGCATTCATGGTGTGTTTTAGTTTGTTTTTTAGCTTTGACAACTGGATATGTGCTGACAAACTAATGTAAATAGTATAAGAAATCAGCTAAGGAGGAAGAGCTCTGCTTTTCCTAATAATTACATTACCGACATGTTAGAATATTAATCAATAATGTTCTCTTTATGTTGTAGGCCTGTAACTTCCGAAAATATGTCTGTACAAGGGTCTAATAGACATCCTGACTATAATAATGTTTGAAACAATCATGTAAAATAATTTTTTTTCAAAATAAAATGAATAAGAAAACACAAAAATCAGGGCACAAAGCTATGCTGCTATGTACTAAATCTCGCCCAAATAAAGTCTCTGGTGCCCCAGATGTTAACCCTCTCTCACCTGGTGTGATGGATGTGGTAAAATCACACCAGGGAAGAGAGGGTTACTGAAAATGGGCACATCTGGGGCACCAGAGACTTTTGGCGATATTTAGATACATAGAAGCACATTGAAATCAGTTTTCTACAAAGAAAACTCATTTCATGTAATTTACTTTCACGTCACTCGGAAGGGGGGGGGGGGGGGGGGGGGGGGGGGGGGAGAAGAGTCGGAGGATCAAGCCTGCCTGTCACATCTGGGATACCGGGACAGCGCAAAACAGTAAGTATGCGCTGCCGGAGCCCCGATGTGTACTGGACGGCACCGTCTCGTCCAGTGCTATAGTAGGAGTAGCAGCGCTGGACGAGATGGTGCCGTCCCGACCGTTAGGGCGGTTAATAAGTACCTGGTACCAGCTACTAGTTAATGGTTGTTGAAGACTATACATTGTCTATTATTTTCTTTGGTGAATGTCTGAATACTGGGCATCAGTCATTCGAGGGTACACAGTACATTTATTGATAGGGCATCAGCTACATTTTATTCAAAAGCCCCACATCCCAAATGTACAGTTAAAGAAATGGAAAGTTTGAGTTCTGCTCCAGGCAGCTCAAACTAGAGGTGGCCAACCCCCAGGGGATTTTACCGGTGTAGAAATAGTCCACAAGCTGCTGACTAAATTAAAATATAAATGTCCAAACAAAACCTGTTCCATGAAGTGCATATTGACCAATGATCATAATGGAATTTGTGCAAACCCTTGACAGTCCAGTTAGTTACTGTAGGTCACAGGTATAAGCTAGTCAAAAGTAACCCTGGCTCCTGGAGATGTCTGGAGCATAGCTTACATTTTTCCTTTTTATGAACTCTAATTGGTAAACCGTCAACCTGACCAAAGCCTACTGTATCTGCCCTCTCCTCAGGACAGAGTGAGCCCTGCATGCACATGCCCATTGTACCTGCCCAAATGTGAACCTGCTCATTGCTGATTGGTTCTCTAGTACAGTGTTTTTCAACCTTTTTTGGGCAAAGGCACACTTGTTTCATGAAAAAAATCAAGAGGCACACCACCATTAGAAAATGTTTACAGTTTTTACTGTATAAGAGGCAGCTAGATAGGAGGGCCGAGGGTGGGGTCAAAAACCCACGGCACACCAGGCAACATCCCGTGGTTGAAAAACACTGCTCTAGTAGTTGAGAACGATCAGAACTGATTGCGCATCTATACACATTATTATACATTAATATACTTGATGAGGTTTACTTTAAAGTGTCTATTGAGCAGGAAGGAGGACTGAAAGTTAAAGTGCAGTTCTCTAATCCTTTTAATCAGAGAAATGTTATTCGTCAATGCTGGAGTCAGAGATATTTTCTAAAGGCCCCCATACACCTTACAATCTTTCCATACAATTTCTGTACAATCAAATTTTGTTCTACCAAAACCATGTAATATGAGGACCTTTCTAAAGCTAGCCACACACGGTTCGATTTTTGGTTCAATCGATGCTCGATTAGATAAATTATTTCATCGATTGAATGAAAATCGAGAAATGCCCACATGGTACGATCGACGATAATTGTTCGATGAAGGCAGAAAAATTGATCGAATTTTGATCGGACATGTTGGAAAATCATCGTCGATTGTGCCAAAATCGTTTTATAATCGTGGATGTTTGTGGTGTTTCTCCTGGATCTGGCAGATTTGATATAATAACATAGACCACTTCAAACTGAACTTCAAACGCTTTGATACCAAAATCGACGATTTTAGTTATCTTTTTTAGTTGAAATCGCACCACAATCACTAACTCAATGTGGGGTGTATGTTGATGCGATTAAGATCGATTTTCAATTGAATTCCTTGATCTAATTGAGCATCGATTGAACCAAAATCGAACCGTGTGTGGCTAGCTTTATTCTTCAAATCAGTCTGTATTCTATCAGGGAGGCCACTATACTACACAGTTGTTGGTAGATGTAATGGAGATTGTATGGATTGATCTTAAGGTGTATGGGGGGCTTAGCAAAGTTTTTTCTTAAATTATGAAAGTCTTATTAATAAACTTGGCGCATCATTTGTTTTTGTTTTTTTCATTTACAGTTTGTTGTATTTCCTCCTTTTCATTTATTTTTATAGCAGTTTCAGACTAGGTAAAATGGACAGGACCAAGCACCTGAAAACTGTGAGATTTCTGATCTTTTTGACAACCATGTGGCACTTACATTGTGTGGGAAAAGCCCAAGATCACCCACCAATAAGTTGCAACGTAGGTTTCAGGTCCCACCCTATGTCCCTGTTTTTCTGTAAAGAGCACAAGATGGTTTTGGTTTGTTGTTTTTTTTTCCATGGCTGAGAAGCTCCATTCAAGTCTTACAACTTCAATGTCATGCATCATATGGAGTGGTGACATGGAGCGATGAATCGCTCCTCATCTGCAGGACACGTTTAGGTTTAGAAGATTGTGTAATTATAAATAACATTTCTTTGCCTTTTCCCCTTCTTTCTTACATTGGAAGCTTTCTTTCTCCTATATATATTTATTCTTCACACTTACCTACTGTGTCTGCTGTAAAAATCTTATTGGTGTCTTGGACCAATCATGATCCAGGTATCCATGTTCACCTTTTTCCATGTTCAGCAGCCTCTCCTTGGATGTTGAATGGTTTCTCTATCTGGGGTTGTAGATGAACTAATAGGAAAATCTAAAGAATATTTTCAGTTGAATGTTGCTACTCTTGCCACAACGTAGAAGGCCTATAGGGCGGTCCTTAGTGGTTAACCTTCTGAGCGTTCTCCCCGAATTAACTCGGGCTGAGTTTCATGCATCATGAAACTCAGCCCGAGTTAGCCGGAGGAACGCCCGAGGTCTTGTCATCTTCTGACGGCGGTCGGGAGCATCAGCATGTATGCCGATGCTTCCGGGTCCGCCCCCGATCGCGTCACCGGTGACGCGAAGGGGGCGGAGGTAGGCGGCGCCATAGACCTCCGTCAAACTGGAGGGGCGTCGCTTTCTGTCAGCAGAAGTCCGGCGTCTCCAGCGACGCCGGACTTTTGTTTACATCCCTCAGCTGAGCTGGCAATCGCGGCGGAGCACATTGTGCTCCGCCGCGATTGCCCGTGGCATGGTTTTGAAAAAACCCTCAAAACCATGAAACGCTCAGAGGGTTAATCTCATCTTGTAGGAAAACTGAATGAATGGCGACAATAGTGAGACTTGAACAGGACATTGTTAACTTGTGGGCTCCTGATAATCTCAGAACTGATCTAAATGTATTGCTTTCCTCTGAAGCTGAGCACATGCAACTGTGGGCTAAAAAAGCTGATTTTTCATTGGCTAGACCCTAGGTGCCCAACCTGCGGCCCTTTGGGCGTTGTTCGGCGCACCCCCTTGGTCCTCCACATGCGGCCCCCAAAACCGAACTGTTAATGCATATGGCATATCAACTCACCTACTGACCCAGCTTTCCTAATCAACTTTGGTGGTCCTACATCAGTAAAATTGGCAATGTTGATCAGGGAAACCAGGTCTTCATATGAGTGCTGCACCCAGGGACAGGAGGGGGTGCTGTCGGGTTTTGACTGCCTGACGGGATCTGGTCCACCGCCTATGTCAACACGGGAGGGTCTGGATTGGTGTAGCCCTTTAGTGATGTCGAGGGCCGCACTTGTGGCCCTACATATCAACTCAACCCCTTACGGAAAAAAACATAATCAAATATATTTTACCTACAAAATCACAAACATCTGACTCTTCAGGGACACTCAGCGCCAATGCACACACTTGTGTCCAGACTCATCAGCACCACCCCCCCCCCCCCCCCCCCCCCCCCCCCCCCCCCCCCAGTGGGTATTAGAAACAGCCAAATCCAAGCAACCCTCTCAAGCATACAAGTACCGACTAACCTAACCTCACCCCCCCTTTCTTTCCCCACCCATTACCCAGCTCCCAATAGATGCCTAGAACAGACAGCGACAGTGACACAAGCAGTGAAACAACTAAATGAAAGTGAAGACAACTAAATTTGTGTAAAACCAAACTGACTAACTACTAAAAGCAGAAAAGGAGATGAGGGGGAAAGAAGACTAAGAAGGAAGAAAGGAGATTACGTGATAGTGCTACAGATGGCCCCTTATGCTAGCCATACACAGCCCGATAAATAGCCCGATCAACCAAGCCCAATCGAAGTTTCTCGTTAATCGGGCATAAATCGGGTTTTGCCCACATGGTCCGACAGAGCTTTCCCGATCAAAATTTAGCGGAAAATCGGCCATCACATGATCGGACATGTTGGAAAATTTTAATTGGTCTGGTTACATTGTTCTACTTTTCTTGTAGCGCCCAACTAAATGAACACCGATCATCCCCGATATTACTATTACTTCCCATGGAATGAAAAATTGAATGATAAAAATGACAATAAACTCCGACTATGATGTACGATCAAAACTGTTACATCGTTCAAAAATCATTTTTCCTATGTGGGGTTTTTTTGTTAGATCATCCGAGAAAACGCCAATTTTTTTAACGGCAAACTTCGATCGGGCTTGGTTGATCGGGCTATTTATGTGTATGGCTAGCATTAGTGTACTGTGTGTATATGAAGTGGCGGCGCCTTTATTTAATATACAAAAAAACAGAAACCAGTGACAAGGATTGGATGATGTGGAATGTGGTTGGACATAGATATGAGAACGACAGTTGAAATGTGACTGCCTAAATTGTCGGAATTATTGGTGAAATGAGTGACGGTAAACTTAGACTGCAGGGGCGTGACCAAAGGACAGAACATAACAACAATTGAAAAAAGGGGGGGGGGCAGACAAAGCGGACAGAAAGGGAGTGTATTGTGTTTAAAAGGAACAGGAAAGGAAGATAAGTGTATGGCAAAGTGAATATATAGACCCCCCAAACCTCTAACCTTGACACCTGTAACCTGTAAGATCCCTGTTGTTCGTATATGGTGCGTCCTATACATCAGAGCTTCTTTAAGCCCAAAAAATACAGTATTTTAAATGAATGAAGAAATTTATATATATATTTATATATTTAATATATATTTATATATTTAATATATATATTTTCATAATATATGGATGTAAATGCGTCACTAATCAAGAAAGTATTTTTGCACTTCAATATGCCTAAACGTGAAAATATCAACTGTAAAAAGTTCAATAAGTAATATCCATGCAAATTTTCCTTACCATAATTTATATCTATATATTAATATATTTTCTCAAATCTCATTCTTTTCTGGCTTCTTTCTTTGTTTCACACCTGCTTTGCTGCAGTTTGTTATCTTTCCACCAGATGGCGCCATGACTCTCGATAATGTCATAGTACTGCTATTGTTGTGGAAACTCAGTGCAATGCAAGCTCTATATCTGGACTTCATTTGGTATTGTACCAATTTGTGAGAGTTTCATGCCCCTTTGATGCCCTTATTTTAATTGTTCATAATGTACTGTATGATAGCTTGGTACTTTGTATATGTTAATAACTTTTTTACTTTAAATAAAATATATAAAGTGCTGCACATAACTGCTATGCAGCTAAGCATGCGGAACCAAAGCTTGCTATGGATAGCTGCAGTAGAATTATGCGCCTTTGCGCAATAACAACAAGGAGTTATTCTGGGTGGCAGCCGAGAAGACGCCGAGTAATAATTGCTGTCAGCCATAGAGGAGAGAGATCTGCAGTGCTCAGCCTGACATTAAAACTGCAAGTATGTATATATATATATATATGTATATATGTATATACTGTATTTTACAGACTATAAGACACACTTTTTCACCCCCAAAAATATGGTCAGAATGCAAGACCCCCGAAGGCACTCGGCTGTGCTTTGGCTCCCGCCAGCTCTCCCAGTAGTGATGGCTCGAACCCGGAATTTGATGTTCGCGAACGGCGAACGCGAACTTCC
>CM070038.1:40772302-40793181 GCA_036250615.1 Ptychadena robeensis | reverse complement strand
AGCCCTTCTCTCAATTCCACCATATCCTGCTTATGAGAGTTTTCAAACCTCTGAAACATCGTTTCAATGTCTCTCTTTGTTGGCAAGAGTGCGAAATACTTCCTGAAAAAGCGAGGAAACTCTGGGTCCTCCTGGCCACTCTCTGACGCCCTGGAGTCCTCCTCTTCCACAGAGAAGTCAGAGTCTGCCCCATCTACAGGTGGGGGACATGAGGCTGATTTGTTGTGGGTGTCACCAGATTTCATTTTTGAGGTGGATTTTGGAGATGCGTCTGAGGACTGTCTAAAAAATCTCTCAATGTCTCTCTTGTTTTTAGACGTGGAGGGTGCTTGTTGAGAGGAAGGTGTTCTCCTTGTGCTAGATCGTCCCATTATATAAGAATAGAGAAGGACCACCTCAGACTGGGGGAGTTGATGAGATGAGTAGTAGATTATGAGGAGAGGATAAGTGGTGTCAGAGCAGTAGATGTTGTGCAGCCCTGAGGTTTGGGACAAGCAATCAGGGCAGTTATAGTCACTGGGGGGTGCAGTAATCAGAATCTGGCCCGGCTACTGGGAAGGGTATGAAGTCACATAGGCAGGTTAGAAAGCAGAGTCCATTAAGTATGGCAGCTATAGGGAGTTTCAGCTGTTACAATAGAGGCCAGCCACAGGCCTTTGATTCTTATGCTGAAATGTGCCTCTGTCTAAACACACTAAGGGAATGAGAGCCGTGCTGTCAGTAGGCCCACACCGCGGCCTACTCCTGCAGATCCACGCTGGGGAGTATGTAAGGGCTTTCCCTGGTATGTGAGGGATGTCCGCCCCAAGGGTACTCACTGCGCCCGGCGTTTGTGCCCGTTCGGTGTCTGGTGGATGGAGCCTGTCACACTGCCCGCCGGTCCGCCGTAATAGCGCGCCCTCGTGGGTAATGGCGCCAACGTGGAGGGTGGCGATGCCGCCGTCGCGTTCCTCGGTGCGTGCAGGGAGACCTCGCCAGCGACAGGGAAGAAGGTGCCTCAGGGTCCCTGGGTGCTCATAAAGCTGTGTGGCTATGGGTTAGCAGTGGATGGCTGCATGAAACAGCAGATTAAGGCGCCCTTCACAGAGGAGCTCACGTCCAGACGTCCATGCTAGTCGGCGTCAAGCCACGCACCCCACAGTGTAATAGATTTGTGTACGATCGTACTATGGAGTGCATGCCCAAGATCAACATTTTGTGTTCCTAACGCATGTGCTCCATAGTACAATCGTAAATTTTTAAACATGTTTGATCAATTGCAATAATTTTTGGTCGATTGTACCAGATGGGCAGGGATTGATTTCCATTTAATTGACAATAATGGAATCTCAGCAATCTCTCTCAACCCCCCTGGCCAGAAACTGAAAGAAAGCCCCACACACAACAGGCTGCCTTCGTCGATTGAACGGAAAAATTGTACTATGTGTGGCCAGCTATATTACTGACAGTATGTTAAATGATACCATTCATGACAAGAAAAAGACACAAGAAGTTTAGCTTGTTTTATAGTCCCAGGATCCACTGCCCGCTAAAATGTAGAGCTCGAGCCAGCCACTACCGGCAATGGGGCTATGACAGGGCTGGCTCCACAGCCTCACTCTCTCATAAGGCTATTATTGATGCAGCCCATCTGCGTCCATATTAACGTGAGGGATTCTTGCGCAGGCATTGGCGGATGCCGGCTCATAGTGGAGCCTGGGTCTAAGAGTTGCCACGAAAATGTCCTCCTATGTAAAACCGACCTTGTAGCATTCTTTTTTTTAAAACATGTCGGCAAGCTTTAATATACACAAGAATTGAGGATTTCAATCCTACTTATTATTTTTTATGTTTGAATTGAAGTACGGTAATTCTAGAACCTGCTAATGACCAAATGATTGTTTGTTATGTCCTGATAAGAAAAGCTTCTTCCTCATTGCAGCAGGTGACAACATTTTAAGTCCCCCATACACCTTTAGAATACTCCATACAATTTCCATTAGATCTACCAACAACTATGTAGTGCCAGGTCCTCCCTGATGGAATACATAGTGATTGGAAGGTATATATCACTGCTATGTAGTGCCGGGTCCTCCCTGATAGAATACATACTGATTGGTAGGAATATATCACTGCTATGTAGTGCTGGGTCCTCCCTGATAGAATACATAGTGATTGGAAGGTTTAGAAAGGTCCTCATATTACATGGTTTTAGTAGAAGAGATTTAGATCATCAGCATGCTGCAGTTGGTCCCTCATCTATCTTAATGTGTATGGGGGCCTGGATATGCAAAGTAAAGATGGATTATAGGATGACTCTTTCCTAATGAAAGGTGGAGAAGTAGATGATAAGCCAGGATGTTGACTCAACAAAGAAAGAACAGGTAGATAAGGTGAATATCATGTGAGTGAAGGGGAAATGACAGACAGTATACGTACCCGGAAATCTTATACTGACACATGTAGCTATTTTGACATGACAATATAATAATACAAATCTTAGTAACCATTGTGATAGGTTTCTCAACCAACTGCAAGGTTGCTTGTTTAATTCTACAGGGTCAGCTGGCATTTTTTTTTAGGGTCCTTTCATACCTGCTGCATTGCAGGACAGTACCACAATGCAGGCTTAAGGCCCCCATACATGTCTAGATTAGTGATGGACGAACACCAGCTTTGGCTGTTCGCGAACAGGCAAATCGAACTTCTGCAAATACCCGCCATTAGCATGTTCGCGGTGAACCTCCATTGACTTTAATGGAGGGCGAACTTCTCAAACCTTCAGGTCATATTTGTAGCCACAATACCAATAAAAAGTGTCAAAATGGTGCAACCACCTGGACAGTGTCATGCCAGATGGGAATTAAAGGCTAAACTTTCAAAAAATATGGATTTCTTAAAATGCTGTTTTTTTTTCAGGTCTAATGGCCGGAAATCACATCTAGATTACAGATTTTGCCAAAATTTAGCTGGAGTGTCTCTGATCACCTGAATCATAATTGTTTGTTTCAAACATTATTATATTCCAGATGTTACGCTTTTGGTATGGAAATCTGGACCTCACAAGAGGATAAGGGAGGATAGTGACTTATGTGACTTATGTGACTTATACAGGGATCTGTCGCCCCATGTGGGCACACACGACTGGCGGCCGATTTTGCCGTCGACCGACGGCGCGAGCGCGCACGCCCGTCGGTCAGTGGAAAAATCAGCTGCTAATCGGCGTGTGTATGCCAGGCATTACGTGTCTCTCGACCCTACAGTAATAAATCAAATGAGTTACAACGTAGTCACCCACAAACCCTGTTACTCATGGTTTATAAAAGGTAAGGCCTTGTAAAATGCTGGTGGACTGCCAAACTTTACTGTCAGACCCTAACGAGGTGTGAGAGTACTTTGAAGTTGCTGACCTGCCATCTTTATAGAGAAGAATAGGTTTGGTAAAACTGTTTAGTGTCAATTCACATTGTTCGACAGTAAATAGTAGTAATGTGAATATAATCAAACATGACTGCATACTGGTGAAAGGCCATATCTTTATATCTTGCGCTGCATGAGGTCATAGTGCTTGCACACATAGTAAAGTATTATCTCTTTTCATGACCTTTGTATTCTTGGGGTTAAACATAAAATGTTACCATGGAGAATGCAATCAGTTTCCTGTTGCTTTTAAAAGAACTTAAATATAAATCCTGAAAATTTTACTTGTCACCGTACACAAAAAGAAAGAGCCGCAATCACAAATGATATTGTTGCAGTGTGTTATATCAGCCAAGACAAACATGATTGTGTCATCCTTAAGTCACCAGGAAGTAGATGATGATTACCATAAATGATGCCTAAGCAAAGATGGCTCAGCCATTGCCCTTACTAAAAACCTACTCTGGTCCATTCGCCGCTGAGTTTCTAATTTTCCTGACTTTATAACCCTTCCCAGTTGAGGAGATTCTATTGTTTCTCTAATGTGATTGCTGATATCCTAAAAGGTACCCATGCATGAGCAAATATTTTGTTTGAGCTAAACGCGCGCACCATAGAGGCGCGTTTGGCTCATAGAGATAGTTTGGCCCACCATGTTTGATCGATACTGCATGAAGCAATGCCAGTTGAACAGGGATCCGACATGTCAGTAAATCTCTGTTTAAACGCAATTACTATGGATGGGGACCAAGGGACCAAAATATTGACCAGGAATAGATTGCGCAAAGTGATGGACCACGATGGACCATGTTCAATTCCTGAACGTGTGCACAAAACAAAAAATCGACCCATGTATGGGTACCTTTAGGATGGGTTTGTCTCCATTGCATATAAAGCTAGGCATACACTTAATATGATTATATTTAATTTGATCGTATAACATTTGGATTGTTTTTACCACCACATAATGTGATAGATTCAAAACAGATTGATTTCTTTCCTTAGCCCTGTGTGTATGCTCCATACAATTATTGCATATAAATCGATTGAAATAACTAGAAAACCCATCAGATACTTGAACGATCTACTGAAATTTACCAACATGTCTGATCACTGCTCAAACGATTTTATGTTTAATTTCTATATAACATTTTTGGACCCAATTCGATTTTGATCCAAAAAAAGGAATCGTTTATCGCCTAAATTTGATCGCTTTTTCGATCGAATGCATGGCCAGCTTAGACGGACTGGCCATGGTTTACAATGGGCGTGTCTTCACAGAAGTCTCACTGCCCGCCATGTGTCAATAAGAACACCTATCCCTCTGTTGACACTAGTGAATGTGTACATCGAAAAGCAATGGATGCATCAAATGATGCATATTTTTGCAGTAATTGATCATTAGGGTAAATGGGACCCTAAGGCCTAACCTCCACTGGGATGTGACATGTCCATAATGCTCAATGGGGGTGCAGGCACATTTTGCGTTTGTTTAGGACTCGTAAATGAAGTGTTCGTAAATCCCATGTGCCAAACTTGCTTTTTAATAGAAGCGTTATGGGCATCAACTTGGGCCCCTTGTTGTTACTGACGCAGTGCTGCGCACCCTATGCCACAGGACAACTGTAAGATTCCTTTAACTGTTAAATATCACAGTACATCCATCAGGTGCCAGAACAAAGTGGTCAGTGATACAGATAAGGGACTAAATACTACCTATAAAAAGACATATTTATCTATGGAGCAAGCAATACTCACTCAGCAAATGGAAAGTTACTGTAACTAGCTTGGAGAAGAATGTGAACTGTGACCAGTAGCCATGTCCAAGAAAAAAACACTGTTTATTTAAAAATGAGTCACACATAAGTTGGTATGTAGGATGAACACAACTTCCCCATTTCTGCTCACTTTTCCTTGTTAAATGTCTGCATTTACATTCATAATATAAGTGAACTTCAATTACTTCTTGTACAGCCTGGAAGGCAGCCTGGCGTCCTCTTGTGTCCAGAAACTGGTACTGCGGCTGTGCTCTGTTCTCGTTGCTTCTATAGTCGCCTGTTTTTAGAGACTCCTTGCGGTCTTTTTTTCAATTTTTAAGACTGCTCGCTGACCCTTTTACAATATCGTACAATTATCATATAAGCTAAAGTTACCAAAACATTTTTGACAACATACGTTTAAGTCATCAAATCAGTGGGATGGATGCATCCCAGAGGAACTTAACTGGATTCCTCATTGGGACCTGGCAACCAGTGGCAATATTCTCAAGTGAAATAACATAAAACCAAAATACTTATTATATAAAAATAACATTTCGTCTCCCTGAAACAGCTTTGGGGTATACAGACCCAAGTTTTAGAACCACTGGTGTAAAGCATAATGTCCTTACACGGCTTATTGGTGGTGAGATTTTCATGTGACCTGGACTGTAACTGGGAACTTGGGAGCTGGAAAATATATGTGATAATTTCCCCTTGTTCCCCTCTTTTCTTATTTTTTTCTGGCGATCCTGCCAGTAACGTATCTGTCCTAGGATAGGAATGTTCACACACTGTACTGTATCCACAGAGGAGCAACATTATAACCTTAAGAAAAGACGTTTGTTATGCTGAATATTCTTCTTTCCATGATAGGAAGGTATTCTGTAGTGCACAGGAGTTGGGCTTGGGTACATTTCTTTGTACTTCAGTGCATAGAGCAGGGATGGGCAAACTTTTTCACTTGTGTGCCACATTGTCTTCTTTAATTTGATAAAGGGGCAGGACCAAGAGCCTGTAATGCCCCGACCTGCCATAGGCGTGCCAATTTCATGTATGTCCGGCGTTACTTAATGATGGCGTTGATGTGTAATTGGCAAAGTGTAACAGGGCTGTTGTTATCTTTATTTTCTGCACAATGCTCATTCCTGCCTGTTCTTGCCACGAGGATCACATGAACATGTCACTGCATGGACCCCAAGGCAATGTTCGGACAGCTCTAGGCATTTTGTGCACTCATTAAAGTGAACAAGCGGAGTGGAGCATTTTTTCAGCAAGGTGACAAAGGGCCAGAAAAGGAAGCTAAAGGGCCAGATCTGGCCCCTGGGCCTTAGTTTGCCCACCCCTGGCATAGAGGGTACCAGACTGGAAGGTAGCTCGCTGGTCTTCTGCCAGGCTTAAAAACTATTTTCTGTTAGAGATAGGTCCAAAACTTTTATAGTTGTTATTTTTGATGGATCATTCAGATTTTTTGATGAAAAAGTTAAAAATCGTGATCAGACATGTTGGACAATTTTTCACCAATTGTACAACAATCTAAAGCTAGGCATACACAGTTCAATTTTAGCAAGATCGATCTGTAGATCTTGATCTTTTCATCGGACACGGATCGTAAGGAAATCCAAAGTAGAACCACATGGAAGGTTCGATTGTAATACGATCGTAATCCAACCAAAATCGCCGATACACAGGAAAGAGTCAAATATAAATGTGTTTATAAAAAACAATCCACCCGGCCAACAAACACAATGCTACGATTTTAGTTCGGTCACTATACATCAATACAAATTTTCCAACATGTCCGATCATATTACGGTCGATGCTTTGATCGGTATCGAGTATACGATTTAAGTCTGATCGATGTAAACTTTGATCGGTTAAGGTTGATCTAAATCTAAGATCGAACTGTGTTTGCCTAGCTTAACTAAAATCGTAGCATTGTGTGTGTTGGTCGGGGCGATTGTATTCAATGAACATGTTTTTACATGACTCTTTCCTGTGTTTTGTGATCGAAACTAAAATTGGCGATTTTGGCTGTATTACGATTGAACCTTCCATGTGGTACTACTTTGGATTAGATTACGATCGGTGTCCGATGAAAAGATTACAAACTTAAATTGAATCGAAAATCGATTGTGCTTAAATCAAACCGTGTTTGCCTAGCTTTAGTAATCAATCAACGCAACAACTTTTTCTGATAGCACACACCCCTACCCCCCCTCTCTCAACAACTATTTCTTTTACAGTATTGTCTGGGGGCCCGGAAAATTTTCCAGTATGACAGCGGCCCTGTGCCCTTACATAGGCTTTAAGATTTCCAGGAATAAACACAATCGAAAAATACCCCTAAACATGTAAATAGTGAGCCTACCATGGAAAGTGTGGTTAATGCAGAGACAGATAAGGCATTGTTCTTTTTAGTGTGGCTATAAGGTATACACCTTAAGTATCATAATGTCCTACCTGACGTGTCACAGATTAGGTAATGCCAGATTCCAATAGATTAGGTAGAGGTTTAGAAATCCAAATTATTGATACCGGTGACTCCTATAATAGTGAAGGTAATCATACAGACATGTGAAAAGAATGATTACTAATCTAGTTTAATTATTCATTACTTAGGAACAAAGTATGGCATTGTCTCGTGGCGTAGAGTGACCCAGAGAGCATAGGCAGGAAACAGTGATAAGAGGTACCAAGGAGAGATCCCTTATAACACAGGACCAATTGACTGTAGAAACACAGATATTACCTTGTAAAAGTAGCAGTGACATCACTACTATGCTGCCTCTCACATGTGCAGACTTATAAGTATATAAGGGATCCAGCAGGTCCGCTCCCTGCATGCTACTTTCCTATAGTTCCAGGAGAGGATGGAAACAAGACTAGTCACCTTATTTAGGGAGAGAGCAGCAGTGATTGGTCTTTTTCTGCAGAAAAACCCTTCACAAAGTGCTGGTTACTAAAAAAATATCCTCATCTATTACGTTTCATGTCCCACGCAGTTAAAGTATGCATTCTGTAAATAACGTTGCTCCATACATTCTCCCTTCTGCCAAGTGCAGAGAAACTTGGAAAGGGAGACATCAGTGCCTCAAAGATGCTCCAATCACATATAGATGGGCACATATAGAAAATTATACTAAAGGGTGGGAAGGTTATCCCCACCATTAGCACCCTGAATAATTCAGGGGCACACGGGGACCTTAACGGCCAACATTGTTGACATGGTGGGGTAAAATAAGCGTTCACGAATGTCTTAACTTAGGTAAAATATTAAATCATGTTTTAATCCACACATGATACGTTAAAAACACTACAGGTCATGGCATAGCCAACTCTGGCCTCCCGACACCATTCAGTGTGTATAAACCAAAGAGACCAACTGGATATAGAGATAGCTGTAAATGGTTCACTCATGTAAAAGCAATGAGTGTCACAATTTTACAGTAGTCAATGTAATAACAGCACAGGATAAGGGCATCCTTAAAAACACAGGGTCCACACCCACCCCAACGCGCGTTTCGAGTCTGACCTTCATCAGGGGTGTCTTGATCCAGAGAGTTCTGTTGTATTGATGAGAATCCAAACCAGAAGCCAGAGGATAGACAGCGAGAGGGTGTTTAGTCAGCATCAGACATTGTATAAGTAGATAAGTAGTCAGTAAATAATACAATTAAGGTTCACTCACACTTACGGCTATAAATAAGCCGGGTTAGTGGAACATGTCACCCAACTGCCCATTACGGGCTGACACGGGCCAGAAACGGGGGGCCGAAGAAGGTATCCCCATGACCACCAAGACCTATGCACGAGAAGTCGACCCATGTTCTAATTGTTATCAATATTAATTAATCAAATAAAGATGTAGGTGAGTGAGGGGACGCCCACCGGGAAGTGATAAATCATGAGGTCCAGAATGTGAAAAGAAGGAGTGCATTGAGGTGAGTGGATGTGTAGAGTGTTCAAGGGGTGCAGTAGTAATAGAAAAGAAAGATTGCATAAAAACACAAACAAACAAAACACATGAAACAAAGGTATAAGGTGAATGAAGTGAGCAATAGTGAATGTGTGAATTAAAGGAGGTGGTTTAGACATACATAAGTATGATGTGAGTGGAAGTGACCAAGTTATATAAAAGGTTGTATTAGCCAGAACAGTACCCCCTAATTAAAATTAAATAGTAGTAGGTGTAGAGAAATAGAGAACATAAAGTGAAAGAGTAGGACTTAAAGTGCTTGGTTTGGGAGTGTAACACGGTGCTAAGGTAGGGACAGTTAGTGCTAGGTTGACTTAATGTGCTAGCAGTGTTAGGTGTAGAAAGATGAGAACATTGGGTACCCTGTTAAGGTTGCAGTAAGGTAAAGGTAATCTCGATCATAGAGTAGTAGGTCATTCAAGGGTTTGCTCGAGAAAAATATATAAGCATTAGGTATTATATTCCTACATCTCAGAGAATAATAGACTTACTAATGAGGTAGGATTGGTGTAGAGACATGGGTAACTTCGGCTTCCTCGCGTGCACATAGCCCGGCAAGCCCTGGAGGCCGATCTTATAAGCTTGTCTTAAGAGGGAATTTTAGTCAAAGTCCAAAGATATAACCTACGATGTATTATGATGTGATTGTTACTTAACACAATGCAATTTATATGCAATTCATATTTATTATACAACGTCTATGCACTTTTACAACAAACAAATTTGTTTTATATACAGTGTGCCATGGCCTAGACATGGGAGGGTGATTCTAAGCATCTTTCTTCTAACTTAACTATTAATTTACCTTGAAATCCCTCTCACTAATATTAACATCCATATTTACCCCGTGTCACCCTGTGGTGGTTATGCCATCTGATCACGGGCCAGATTATGGACGGAAACGCGCCGTCTGGCACGGCTAGGTGCCCCTCTGGGATGGGATGGTGTGAGCCCTGTCCGCTGTCGAGAGGTAGGTACCCCACATTGGGGGGGGCGGACCTGCTGCCTTTGGGTATGTCTGGTGGAACGTGAGTCGATGGTGCGGTTTTCGGGGCTGGCTGGTGGGAGGTTGTTCCTCCAGTCCGGCCTGAGTTTCTCCCACTATCTGATGAGTTGCGTCCCGCGGTGTATCCATGGGACACAGACGCCCCAGACGTCCGTACGTCGCCGTGCCGGGCGCGGGCCCCGTGGCGCGTGATGGCGGTAGCTGTGGGCGCCGGCGGGGGCGTGCGCCGTGCACGGCGACGGCGGGGGGCTTTATAAAGATCGGCCTCCAGGGCTGCCAAGCTATTGTGCCGAGGAAAGCCGAAGTTACCCATGTCTCTACACAATCCTACCTCATTAGTAAGTCTATTATTCTCTGATAGTAGAATATAATACCTAATGCTTAGTATATTTTATCTAGCAAACCCTTGAATGAGCCTACTACTCTATGATCGAGAATTACCTTAACTTAGCAACCTTAACAGGTACCCAATTCTCATCTGTCTACACCTAACACCTGCTAGCACTAGACGTTACAACCTAGCACTACTGTCCCTACCTAGCACCGTTGTTACACTCCAAACCAAGCACTTTAAGTTCCTACTCTTCACTTTATGTTCTCTATTCTCTACACCTACTACTATTATAATTTACTTAGGGGGTACTGTCGGCTAATACAAACCTTTTAATATAACTTGGTCCTTACCACCTCACATCATACTTATGGTAGGTCTAAACCACCCCTTTAATTCACAACATTCACTATTAGCTCACGTCATTCACCTTATACCCTTTTTTCACGTGTTTTGTTTGTTGTGTTTTATGCAATCTTGTCTTTTCTATTACTACTGCACCCCTGAACACTCTACACATCCACATCACCCCTCAAGAGCACTCCTTCTTTCACAATTCTGGACCTCATATCTATCACTCCTTCCTCGGTGGGCCTCCCCTCCTCACCTACATCTTTATTTGATTATTAATATTGATACATTAGACATGGGTCGACTTCTCGTGCATAGGGTCTTTGGGTCATGGGGATACCTTTCTTCGGCCCCCCGTTTCTGGCCCGTGTAAAGCCCGTAATGGGCATTTGGCTGACATGTTCCACTAACCCGGTTATTTGTATTCACGTTCAAGTGAGTGAACCTTAATTGTAATACTTTATACTTATCTACCTTAGACAATGTCTGATGCTGGACCTAAACACCCTCTCCTGTCTATCCTCGGCTTCTGGCTTGGATCTTAATCAATCTACAGAACTCTCTTGGATCAAGACACCCCCTGATGAAGGACAGACTCAAAACGCGCGTTGGGGTGGGGTGGACCCTGTGTTTTACAGGATCCCTTATCCTTGCATGTTATTAATTGACTACTGTAAAATTTGAACCTCATGCTTTTACATGATGAACCATTTACCGCTATCTTTCTATACTTGACGCTTTGTTATACACTGAATGTCGCCAGAAGTGGCATGCCATACTGTATGTTTTTACTATCATTGGATGATTAAATGATTAAATATTTTACCTAAAAATTTAGATATCTACGCTATTTACACCATCAACAATGTTGGCCGTTAAGTCCCCTTGCCCTGAATTTATTCAGGGGGAATGCTCTGCTGAATGGGTGGGGATAACCTTCCCCTCAACCCTTTAGTATAATTTACTATATATATATTTGGGATGTGGGCCAAACTACGCTGAAAATTGTAACTCTAGATTTCTTATAGATGGGCACATGATTGATGACCCATTCAAGTACTGACGTCATGCCTTGCACGCTTGCAGCCATCGATCGCGACCACCCCTGTCTTGGAGTGGGAACAAACGAAAATAGGCCGGTCGAACAGATCCTGGTCGAATCTCATTCCTTTGGACCAGAGTTCTCATACAAATGATTGGACTTAAATCAAGCATTTAAAGTGGTGCACCTCTATTCCTTCTATGTCTTCTGTTCAGAACACTGCCAGAACAAGCACACACACCAGGAAAAAGGAAGGAAGGTCCAGGCACGAGGTAGGGGGAATATGTACGAGGTAGTGGGAACATGTACAAGCTTTACTACATCAATCTTAAGTATCTAAGTCCCAGCTTGTTGTCTACCTGTGGATGGTACCTTCTAGATGGCTGAGGCTCTCACTCCAGAAAGGGGGTTCAGCAGTCCTTGCCAGGAAGTCACACTAGGCAGTGCATAATTAATCCGGGATTCCTGCGTCTGGAGACACGTATGGAGGAGTCTGCATGTATCAGGTAAGTATTCATCAGAAGAGCCCTGAACATCCTCAGGAGTCAGTATTTATGGACCCAAGAGAAGGTTGGCTTAAAGCCAGTAGTAGGGCAGATTAGGATTGATACATTCTGAGGTGAGGAGAGCAGAAAAAGTACAGCCTTCTAGACATGTTCACATCTTTGGGGTAAACAACAGGTGCAAGGCCCTTAAGGGGACAGGCATCGATTAAGCATATATACATTGGCAAACATAGGAACAGTGTACAGGGCATGTCATACATACAGTAAAGCACACACAAGAGGCCCTGTCACTACCCTATGCTAGGGAGAGAACCATATCTTATTGGCATTTAAAATAATGCAATAATAAATACAATTAGTGCCATTACTGGTCACTACATTTATATATATATACAGTGGCGGTTTTACATATGGGCATTATGGGCGGTTGCCTACGGTGGCATCATGGGGGGTGGTGGTTTTGTAGCGAGAGCAGGACTACTGACTCCAGTTCTGTAGGGCTTGCAGAGCTCTCCCTCAGCGCTTTGCCTCCCCCCCCCCCCCCCCCCCCCCCCCCCCCCCCCCAGTCATCGCTCTCCGTCCCGGAGGTGGGACGTCAGAGGGAGTGCTCGCCAGGGCGACAATATCCCTATGACCACATCTGTATATATATATATATATATATATATATATATGTAAAAAAATCTATATATAACCTCAATACATTATTCATTTTTTTACAATACCATTAACGCAGTCTTAAAAGGTTTTCTATACAATCATGATGCATGTTTATACAAGGTTTCCAATTTTATTGGCCTATTATTCTGAGCAGGAATTGGCACCTGTAAGCTTATAGGAAGGAGAATCTTGTCTGCATGCCAATGAACATTTAATTACATTCCACCAGTTCAGTGAGTGGATCATTATGACCAGCAAGTTGAGTTGGGAATCAGTAGTGTACACCTGACCACTTACAGATGCGCATTGAGACAAACTGTTCAGTGGAATTCCACTGGGTAAAGCCTCCCCATACTCCTTACAATCTTTTCATACAATTTCTGAACATTCAAATTTTCTTCTACCAAAACCATGTAATATGAGGAGCTTTCTAATCCTTTCAATCACTATGTATTCTATCAGGGAGGACATTATACTACACAGTTGTTGGTAGATCTAATGATTGTATGGATCGATCTTAAGGGGTATGGGGGGCTTTACCCATGTAGTGTATGGAGGCTACAACCAGCCATTAGCGGGATGTGCTCAGACAGGCACCTTCATCTAATCACTTGTAGAGACACAGAGAGATTGCACACAATGAATTCTGAGGAATATTGAAGATGACATATTGGAAACACTGATGAAAGTGCCCTGAGCTGCATATGTTTATAATATGTTATGTACGCTGCTTGCCTGCCTGCACAAGTATTTTCTGTTACAAATATTTTTATTGGGGTTTTTAGAACAATACAAAGAAAAGTCAACACAATAAAACCATAATAACAAAAAGTATAGCAGAACAATAGCAAATTATACTCCAATGAATGGTTGGTGCCTGAAAATTACTGACTACCACTTGCATTGACTATTTTCGAAAATGAGATATCAGCCACTTTCAGGAATACCTCCAGGGAGGTTGGGGTTCCTGCAGTTAGTGATGGAAATGTACCCCAAGCCTCTTTCAGGGATACCTTCAGGGAGGTTGGGGTTCCTGCAGTTATTGATGGAAATGTACCCCAAGCCACTTTCAGGGATACATCTAGGGAGGTTGGGGTTCCTGCAGTTATTGATGGAAATGTACCCCAAGCCACTTTCAGGGATACCTACAGGGAGGTTGGGGTTCCTGCAGTTAGTGATGGAAATGTACTCAAAGCCATTTTCAGGGAAACTTCTAGGGAGTTTGGGGTTCCTGCTTTTAGCACTGGAAATTTGCACCAAGCCACTTTCGGGAATACCTCTGGGGATTAATTAATATACCAATCGTCCATCACCCATGAAATGAGAGGGAAAGCTGCTACCAAGATCTCACAATCACCTGTGGCATCTGCAGTGTGTGTCTATTGAGCAGGGCATCCTATGGTCTTTTTAAAAGAGGCCTGCACTGGCGTGTTGTAATAACGTTCTAAACCTTGATCCACAATTTCCATTATTTAGGGCAATACAACCATATGGGCATGAAAATGAGCATCCCCAAAAACAATTAGGTGAGGCCCATGGTGAGAATTTGGCTATACATAGGAGTGAGGTAGCAACTCATGAGGACCTTATAGGACAGTGAATCTCGACCAGGTCCACCTCTCATGAAAGGTGGGGGGTGCTGTGAAGGAGAGCCCCGCAATTACCCCCCCCCCCCCCTGTGATCTCTATTGCATGGTTCGCAGAACTCTCCCTCAGAGCCCCCTGGCTGTGAGTGATCTCTCTAGGGGAAATCAGGGGGGGGGGGCACCGGGGCTCTCCTTCACAGCACCCCTTCACGCTTTGATGCTTTAATGATCTCTATTACAATTTCAAGAAAAAAGAACACACTAGGTTTTTAAAACTGAAATGAGCACTCTGTTAGTCTCAACATGTGGCTGGGGAGGGACCAATTCTGCAAGTTCTGCATTTAAGAATTAGGGAAGTTTTGCCAGAAGTGATGTCACAAGGTGTAAACAATTGTCAGTGAATGTGTAAAATGATCATTTGAAGTCTTTAGCAAAATGCTTTGTGGCCGGGTAACAAAGGGGGAGAATGACTAGGAAACGGGGACAGAGTGTTGTCACTCTATGAACCATCTTATTCCATTGTTTCTTCTTGATTATAGAACACAAAAATTGATTGGCATGTTTATAGGGAGGATCTTCAACTCTACAGCCGAAAAGCTTTGGGTTCTTCTGACCCAAAAGGGCAGGAGAACCGCATTTCAGAACTTTTGAACTGGTGCAGCTCCTTGTCCAAAAGGGCTTGGGACTAACTATTTGCATGATCAAAAAGTTCTTTACTACACACACAAAAAAGTTTAATCTTTTTGATCAAGGGTGCTAGAGCAAAATGTGCCCGACTTTGGGAGCACTTGCAACCCAATTCCTGAAGTGCCAGGATCCAGTTCCATAGTGGTTCTGGTGGGAAGGGATGACTGAAATACTCTCTGAACGTTTACATCTTGGAACTTTGGGTAACTGCAAGCTTGACCTTTTTGTCTCCCTCTCTCTTTTATCTCTATGGGAAAAAGTTAACCTATTTGGGGTCAAGGTTCTCCGAAACCAAGGGCGCTAGAGACCCCCATTTTTGGATGGATTGTAGTTATATTCTTTGGCTACAACCATGCCAAACTTGGGGTCTTTAGCCCATCAGGTTCGTTAACCTGTAAGGCTGAAATTTAGGGCTTTAAATGTGACATTTTTAAACTTCACCGTTCATCTCTATGGAAAAAAGTGACCAACTTTGGGGTCGCAGTTCTCCAGAACCATGAGGGCTAGAGACCCCCAATTCTGTGGTCATTCTACAGGGGGAAGCAGAGCTTGGGGGCCCCATAGTGGTCAAAGGGGCTCTATGCACCTGCATACTTCATTTACAGTTGTCTTCAAAATTATTCAACCCCCACTGAAATTTAGTGTTTTGGCCATTTTGACATTGATTTTGATCATTTCAGTCATCTTGTTTACAATGAAATCAGTGAGGCACTTGTAAGTCAGACAAATATAACATAGAATTAATAATAAAATAAACACAAATGTCTTTTCTGTGTTCACATCATTCTCAGTTTTATTCACCCCCCAAGTGACATTCATTCTTAGTACAACATCCTTTTCCAGTTATAACAGCTTTAAACGTGAAGCATAGCGTGACACAAGTGTCTTGCAGCGATCTATGGGTATCTTAGCCCATTCTTCATGGGCAAAAGCCTCCAGTTCAGTCCAGTTCAGTCCAGTGGTGTGTTTACAAACATGGTGAAGTCAAGAGAATGGTCCAGGAAGACAAGAGAAGAGGTGATTTCTCTTCACAGGAAGGGCAATGGCTATAAGAAGATTGCAAAGATGTTAAACATACCAAGAGACACCATAGGAAGCATCATTCGCAAATTCAAGGTAAAGGGCACTGTTGAAACGCTACCTGGTCGTGGCAGAAAGAGGATGCTGACTTCGACTGCTGTGCGCTACCTGAAGCACAAAGTGGAGAAAAGTCCCCGTGTGACTGCTGAGGAACTGAAATAAGATTTGTCAGATGCGGGTACTGAAGTTTCAGCTACTGAGTACTACTCAGTACTACTGAGGTATGAGATCTGGGGGTTCAAATGTGTTGTACTGTTAGAGTTACATTTGACCCAAAGCCATCAGTGACCTGTGGATGGAGACAGCTAATCAAAGGATCAATCAGGAACAGGGAGGTCCATCTGCAGCAGAATCTACCATGTAGACGCAGAGGACAGTGAGAGAGACAGTAAAGAAGACCTCCCTACATATGGGGTGAGTACCAAACACCATCTCCTGGTACTCATCTGAGGAGCTCACTAAAAATGTATGTGCACCCCTGTGTATAGTGTTCCTGACCATCAGAGCCATTCTTCCATATAAATATGAGATATTTTTGGCCATGGTAACGGAGGTGGTCACAATTCTGCTCTGTTCCGAATAGATAAGCTGAGCTTATTGTGGTTCTACTCGTGTAACATAAGCGGATGTCACCAGAATATTTCATCCCTGGAAATAGACCATTTTCTAGTAATATCAACTCTTCCGCCACTCGGACTGAGCATTAACAGGAATATCCCTTCTAAGGTCATACCATGCATCCTCGTGTCACAGGAAAAGAAGGGGCACTCTTTCCATTCAGCTATTACCAGGTATATGAACACTAGTTAAAGTGGACCTGTCAGTCTGTGTGAATAAATCCCTAAATGTGACTTAATATATAACAACACAGTCTAGTCCAGTGGTTCCCAAACTTTCCCTGCGGGCCCCCCTTTTCTATTTAGGAACACAATTGAACATTATTCAAACACAGGTTAAGAATGCGGGCCCCCTGGAAAACCTTCGCGTGCGTCCCGCCCCCAGTTTGGGAACCACTGGTCTAGTCTGTTACTTTTCTTTCAGTATGACTTTATTATCAGCTATTCCACTACATTTTGTTCTGCATTCGTCTGCAGTGCAAAGCCCTGAAAAAGGAGGACTGGTGATCCCCTAAATTTATTAGCTACACTTTACATTGTATTTACACACGATAACATTTTAGAATGGACTTTATAGGCACATATCCACACATTTCTATCTCAAGTAGTTGTTGACCCTGAATGATGCTCTTAAGCTAGCCACCCATGGTTCGATATTTCTGTTAGATCGACTTGTGATCGAAATGGAGCAAAAAATCTATTGAAAAGGGATCAGACATGTTGGTAAATTGTGCTCGATCATACATATATCTGGTGTTTTTTCTAGGTATTTCAATTTGTTTACGATTTCCTTTTTGATCAAAATGACAATCATAGTACGACCGTAAATTGGTCATGTTTAAATCGAACAAACTGTGTGGTGGTACTACAAATTAGAAGCTAATCAAGGAATTTCCCTGAGGGTTGTACCCTACTGGGACTTTTTCAAGGCGCTGGTTCAGTCAAATTAGTGCTGTCAACTCATACTTTTTTAAATATAATAAAAGGTCTTTATTGTGTCTTTACAGTCGGACCATAAACATGAATATAAATATAAACAGGAAGCAAAAGTGTGCAATTCATACAATGAATATAAACATTCTCTGGAAAGTACAGTGAATAAAAGGGTTTTAAATAACCGTACAGTACAAAAACAACTGTCACCAGCCCATCTTAGATTGTATCTGCCTCCGACATGTTTCACCTTGATGGCTTCTTCAGGGAGGGGTTATTTCTAAAATATGAATATATTCAGGTTAGAAGGATGACATGAGTCATAATTCACATACTTTTATATGAATATGACATGATTTATAGATCGCATGATATAAAGTGCATTGGTTGGAGTAGTCATATTTCAGTATTAGTCACTAATATGCTATACCATATACTATATGCCATATATGTATGGTGGTACAATCGTTCAATATAAGACAGGCACACATAAATGAATCTGTCTGGCTGGAGAGAAGAGCAGATAAAGGCACAGTCAAATTGTATGCTTGTCATATTATCCCACCACCGCCTACTATTGCTAGTATAGTCATTTATAATTTAATTCCAGTCATCCAGTAAACTATAAGACTGGCCATACATGGGTTGATTCCCGTGCGATTGATGAACGCAACTAGCCACTTTTGGCAATTGATCCCTGGCTGATACTTTGGATGGGGACTGATCATTCGGGAATGGAACCCTAAATTGACCCGTGTATGGCCAGTTTTAAAGCTATTCAGCACCTTAGTTTTTATTCCATCCGTTTATTTTTTTTTTTACTTCTGGCAGATTCCACACAAAGTAGTATACCTCTTTCCAAATCTCATCTGACCTTTTCCTGAATAATGGTCATTAGGTATTTGGTTAGTTGGATTGCATCATGAAAACAATGTTAGGTTGGAATGGATTTTTAATGATTTTTCTGTAATAAGTGAGGCCTATTAGAACCGAATCAGGCATGCTATCTTTTAATTACATTTATTAATCTGTAATTATATTCTGTAATGTTGAGCCAAAGGAGTAATTATGTTCAGAGCCTTTCTTAGTCACTGAAGTCAGGACATCATACTATGCTCCACGTGTACCACTTCTGTTTACATCAACCAAGACAAGTTGAACAGTTGACTTTTTCCTGTTGTTTGGTCTGTGGACTAGGAGGACCAGTTCTAAATTAGGGCTTGTTTCCACTGGAGCGATCGGCCGCAAGTCTGTGGCTGATCGCTGACATTCAAAGTCATTTGGCAATTTTCGAAAAATCGTGCCCAAACCACACGTTTTTAATCATCACAAAATGATTAAAAACGCGTCCATCCACGGCGCTGGCCCTCATTCTTAACCTGTGTTTGAATAGGGAGGGGGGGCTTGATAATGTTCCTAAAAAGAAAAGGGGTTCTAGTGGAAACAAGCCCTTAGTAAAGGGTCATAGGAAAGACTGGTGTAGGGAACACAGGGACTTTAGCTAACTCTCCAATCAACAAGTGATATAATATTACACACGTAGATTTTTACACCAATCAGCCACAACACGGAAACTACTGACAGGTGAAGTGAATATCATTGATTGTGAGGGGCTGGAATATATTGGGTAGCATAACCTCCCCAGCGGTATGATACAGTACTCTTGATTTCCCTGTCCTCCTTCCTCCCCTCTACCATGTATTATTGATGACACCGGCAATGTGGGTTGGGAAACCGACGCCCCTCCATTAACATGCAACTTGCACTTGAGGATACCGGAGGGGACGCGCCTTACCCATTTACCTTACCTATTGATAAACTTTATCTGTGGCCCCTCGTTCCTCTTATGCAGTTCCGCGGTGGATTGACCAACCCATTGATTTACAACCTTTTGAAACCACACCTCCTGATGAAGACGTTGTAGAAACGTGCGTCGAGGCTAACGGGACAAAATATATACCTAAACAGATTAATTGGATATTATTTTTTATCATCCTGGTCGGGAGGAACACGTGACACTTGGTTTTATTGTGTGAAGAATAAAAGAATATGTTTTACTTTTAAACTAGGACAATTGGACTTTATCAATTCTCTGCTAATTTATTACTGTTTCGTTATTCTGACCATGTTATTTATCCAACTAGCTATCATTTTTTAAATCCCCCACGGGTAGCAATGTATGAAAAGTAGTGTGGCCTCTAGAAAGTCCCCTTGTCCTTGCTTCGGTAAGGAAAAAACTTTAATGGGTGGAGAGACTGGGACCCCTTGTCTCTCTATCCATTGACATTTCGTGCTATATTGTCTTTGGGATGTTGGCCATTGACCTACTAGGGTATGTGGTAATCCATTTGTGTGCTTACCAAGCATAGGTTAGTATGCCCGAACCCAGCTCGGGGCGAGTTTGTTTTGTAAGGCCAGGGAGGTTAAGTTCCTACTTTTCTTCATCCAGAAGTTTATTACTCTCAGATTACCCCCCCCCCCCAGGGGGGCCACACCTAACTTTTGACCAAAGTGTTATAAAATGAACTTGATTTTCTTGCAAACAAAGATCAGGAGATCACTGATAAGAAATCCCGGCACCCCAATCGTAACATACTGACTGTGACAACATGAATAGAAAGCGGAACTGTCAGGGATAAACTGTTATCTTAGGTCACTCAGAGCATAGGTAAGATTCACCTTTTATTCAACTCTGAGATTATAAATGTACAAACTGGTCCTAAATTCATAGTTTTGGTAATGTCAGCCATTCACAACTAGGTAATGTTATACATCGAACAATGACTTGGAAGTGGAATCAGGCCTATATCATGTCCTAAAAGCCAGATTTCTCAGGTGCAGGATAAGGGTATGTTCCCACTTACACGATCAGCCACGAGGCACGGGGCAGGGACCGCAGGAGATCGTTGGCCATCAATGGAGGGACGGAGATTGCAGTAAGGAAG
>CM070038.1:40752251-40770304 GCA_036250615.1 Ptychadena robeensis | reverse complement strand
TCCCTTTGTTTTTTAAAATTCGCCTCCCATTGAAGTCAATGGCGCGTTCGCCGGGTTCGCGAACTTTTGCGGGCGTTCGCCGTTCGCGAACATCAAATTCCGGGTTCGCGCCATCACTATGCAAAGGCTTATTTAAATGTTTCATAGTTTTACCAGACCTATTTATTAGGGCCTCTGACAGCTCTCACCATGGTGTTCACTCTCACTTCAACAGTTACAAGCAAACCGAACTGAGGGCTTGTGTTTATTGTGTCTTTTTATCTCCGCATTGCATGCGCATCCAACCAAGGAAAAAAAAAGGACACCTCCTATTCAAATGAATGCCACGCTTTCAAAAGCACTATACATTAAATTAGAGTTGAGATCGAGTTAAAAAGATGGATAGGCCAGACTTAAGGGGTGGGTTTTCAGGCCTTTTTTAAAAGTGTTAGAAGCTAGTCTAATGGGATGAGGAAGAGAATTCCAGACAGTAGGAAGTTTTGGCATGCATGTAATGATGTTATGAGTGAGGTTGTAATTGGTAGGTCACTGGAGAAGTGGAGGGGTCGGTTAGGGATGAATTTATGTACCAACTTGAAAATGTAAGCAATGCACAGAACTTTGATTTTAATTCTCTGGGCTCTAGGATGCCAATGTAGAGATTGCAGAGAGGAGCGGCAGATTAGGAGTGGTTAGAGGAGTAAATGAGTCTAGCAACGACAGTCTAGTTACAGAAAGACAAGAGAGTCTGTGGTTTCGCGTTGTCCTTGGGGGGGGGGGGGGGGGTCAGTGGCAAAGTGTCTATGCTGCCCAGTGGAAACAAGCCCTACATTTCTGAGGTTTCAATATGACAAACCTCTTTTAAAATGCTAAGTACAATGTTCTTATTATGTGCAGCTGATAAGAATTTTTCCTCATCACAAATTGCACTTTAGTATCATTTCATTTTACAAATGATTTTAGATTTATTTTTATTTGTTTAGGTACTTGAATCTGCCAGTATTGTTAACATTTAAATTTAAAATTTGTCCAAGAATGTAACAAAAAATAACAAAAAAATAAAGGATGGCGATTGTTAAATGATGAAAAATAAAACAATATTTTCTGTATAACATGACATGTCAGAAATGTATTTATACATTCTTCTTTAAATCCGTGGCTTTGCGTTAATTATTGCTCATCAATGAATGGAAGGTGTGTAAAGTGGGTGAAGAATGTCAGAATTGGAGAGCTCACGGCTTCCTCCCCTCCTGCTCCGCAATGATTACAGTTTTGGCTACACGCCACGTCTTGGTTACATCCCTTAAGAGGCAGAGCTGAATAATATTCTTGACTTCTGAGGAATTGTTATGATGATTCTTCAATCCAGCCCTCTGTAGGTGACATGATGAAGCTAGTATGACCAGCCCTGCTGATGACAGTTATGACCCCTGATCTATTGGGGTGACCTCACCCTATAAACTGACACAGGACGACTCTTGTCATTATTCACTCTGTCATCTCTGAGGACAACATGCCTGACAGGAGGACAATCCGTATCTACAACACCAGCCCCATGTATGAGGTGTGTGTGGTGGGGGACGAGATCGCCATTGATATCTACAGGTATGGGTTGGGTCTGAAAAATAACTGAAAAACTTTTGACTTATTTAAATTCCTTCTGGTGGAACCTTTATTTACACCATAAAAGTCTCTTTATATATACAAGTAAGGCTTGTGGACCTTTTTATGAATGTGATAAAAGTTTTTTTATGTGTATGTTTTTATGCATATGCTATTGAATGCTTAGGTAAACTGTTAGCAAATGTGTGTATGTACATATATATATATATATATATATATATATATATTGCACACACACATTGTAGGTCCTAAACATCTGACCCATTGAGGCATGGACTCTACAAGACCTTTAAGTTGGGGCTTTCAAAAATAAAAAAAAAGTAAAAAGTTATCCCCGGTCCCATGCAAAACGAATTGTAATCATTTGGGCACAAAGTGAATCCTATCATCCTTCTGCTATGGGTTGCATTTACTTCAACACTCGTCTTGACAGTACTTAGTCTGTAGTGTAAATTTTTTTAAGGGAGTAGAGGTTGTGCACTCTGCGAAATGTGTTCAAAGTAAAGCTGTGTTTTCTTGAATTTATTCAAGTACATATACATCCAGCTTTTTAAACTTTTTAAACATTTTTGAGAAGTATACAGAGCACTGTTCTTACTAAACAAACTAACACTAACACGTTACAACCAGTCTTAAAAAATAACTGCTGTGGCATGTTTTCTAGTGCTCACATACCATATCATTTATAACTTGTACTAACCACACACAGTTTTTAGCATAACCTTTTTATGATATGACTATCTTTACTGAAAGTTTTTGAGAATGCTTCTCCAAACATCAACATCAAAGGTTGGTATTAATAAGATACCTAAAGATTTAGTGCTTATGCTAACTGCTTCTAGCCATGCAGTCTGCACTTACAAACTTTTGTAGAATGGGCCATTCTTAATATCATCAGATCGAATATGTAAAATGTCCTCTGAGATTGATCAGGCGGGGAAAGGGGGAACTCCTGTCCTGGGCCAACCATCTAGGGGGGTCAGAGCCATATGTTCCCCGCACTGCGCAGCGCCATATCCTGACAGCAGCCTCGAAGCTGCTGTCCACACTAGTGTTGAGCTTGAATATTTGCATTGCGAATATATTCCACGAATATTTGAGAATTTCCAAATTTCGCAAATATGGCGGCATATATTCGGAATCTCGAATATTTGCGATATTATGCACTGGCAAGTGCTACAGCAATGCATTGCATATATTCGCAATGTGAAAATAAATATAGCATGTTACCATTCATTTTACCATGTTACCATCCGCGATAGCATATTTGCGAATATTTGAAATTGCGAATTTTGAATTATAAGTAGATTTCTTTGTGAACTATTGCGAATTCGAATATTGCCTATGCCGCTCATCACTAGTCCACACGTTCTGCCAATGGTCCCCATGGCTGAGAGTGGAGCAGGTAAGCATTCTTAGATGGGGGGTGGATGGATTAGCAGTAAGTATCCTCTGGAACCCTCAGCGGGGAGGTGTTTGTAGTAAGCATCCCCAGCAGCACTCAGCAAGGGGATATTCATCCCCAACGGGCGGGGGGGGGGGGGGGGGGGGGTGTTTGAAAAATTGCCAAGTATGGGGTCCTGGTGATACGTATTACAAAAAAGTAGACATGACAGACCACGTAAAGTATGTAGGGCAAATAGTGACACTTATTTTATATAGTCACCAATATTTTGTTGGCTCTGTAACTAAAGAATTCCTCTGGAATGGAATTGGTTTCCATGGCAAAGCAGCTTCATTCAAGCCTTCCATTAAATCAATCTAAAATGCAATATCAGTTATCAGATGTAATGGTGTAACGCATTCTGCCATTGGACTATGGGACAGTGGGATCCTGTTCTGTTGTAAATCACAGTTCCTTGACAGTTGGAGTCTGGGGTAGCACAACCCAGTAGAACACTACTTACTTGTGTCATCTCTAACGTTTGGTGGAAGAGAGCTTATGGCAAAGGGTTATTTTTTTGAAGTTGAATTAATTCCATAGTAATGAAGAAGGTATACCCTAGGGTGGGATGTTAAACTCAAATACACAGGGGGGAAAAATGATCCAGTTTTCAATTTTCCTTCTCATCAGATTTAACAATTAACCTTTTCATATGGAAAAAGACTTAATTTTTGTGTAACCATTGAATCTGCAACAAGCAAATTGTCATACTATAACACATGAGAAGTCAAATAAAAGACACATCTTTAGCATTTAATTAACCTCCCTAGCAGTTGAGATGAACTCGGTTTGTTTGCTGTTTTAATGGTGCTATACAGGTTTAACGCTAGGGAGGTTAATAAATTAAATTTCATGTGCCAAATATAAAACACCGTGGATCAGACAATTTGTACAATTTTATGCTAATAGCTTTGTAGGGATAGTTTGGGAAAGGTCCTTTACATCATTTCCCATGTCACAAGGTACATAAAGGCATGTATGGTTGAGTGTGGAGGAACTTGACTGACCTGAACATCATGACATCAACACTATGAAACATCTTTGGAATTAACTTGAAAATTGCTAGCCATGCCCTTTGATCCAACATAAATGGACAAATATTCTAACAGATGCACACTACAAGCATATTAAAATCCTTCCCAAAGGAGTGGAAGGTAGTGTTATGGCAGCAAAAGGGGGCCCAACTCCAAATAATGCCTATGTATTTCGAATGACATGTCATAAATATCCTGCAGGTGTAATGACCAGGTCTAAAAATACTTTTGTCCATATAGTATATGTATATTTGTAACTTTACGTTTTTCAGGTTCCAGCAGTCTGACTCTTCACATTCCCGAATTACTCAGTCCACACACAGTGGGTGTAGCATACAGATATATAGCACTAAATGCTGAGGGTTCAAAAGGGCAGTGACTCCACCCCCACATGTCTTATGCATTAATGAAGGCTTTGTAGTGGGTGATTACATGATCGTAGTATTTTTCATTTATGCCTATCCTTCACAGCACAATAGTAAAAGTTGTTTTTCTTGAAGGCTTTACTGTATACATCTTAGACAGTGACTTTAAATGGCCATTTTATATATATTATATATTACAAATTGATATATTTTATATATATATTGTACTTATGGAACAACTTAATGAAAACAACATCACAAATGTATTTTAGTGATTTTACCAAGATAAAGTTGTCACCTCAGCTTTAGTTACATGATCCATGCTGGGTTTTTGTTCCCTCCTTCTGCAGGCATGGGGATAGCTAGAGTGCATTCACAGGTGGTACGGAACCTATTAAAAGGCCTCTGGCATATCCTCCCCAGATTGTGCATAGCTGCCCTGCCTGTGATAGTGTCAGTTTCATGAACTACTGGGGTCCTCATGCCAATCAGTTTGTGAGCTCAAAAGTTAACATTGTGTATGACCCCTGCTCACCTTCAGACTACTCTTTGGATTAACCACTGGATACTATGTTTGGTTGGACTGATCTGTGTATGACTGCTGCTTGCCTATGGACTACTCCTCTGATTAACCCTTAGATACTGTGTTTGGTTGGACTGCTCCTCTGTGTATGACCCCTGCTGTGAACCTGGATCTACTCTTGTTCCTGTACTCACTCCTTAGGGGGTCTTTGCAGGGTTTCACCAGTGTTTAGTTCTCAGATGGGATACCTTGTGCGTCAAGTCCTGGGGGCAACCGAAGTCGGGTAGGAGTATAATACCTCCCATTCAAGTGGGGGCTTGTCTATAGGTGAAGACCCCAGCGGAGATTGTGGCATCTGACTTCACCTGTAGATCGGTGATCCCTTAGAGACCCTCACACAATGCTTCTGTTACCTGGAGATGTGATTTGAGCTGCCTAGGCTTCAGGTTACATATTTATTACCACCTTTTAATTAATACCATGAATCAGTAAAGAGGTACGTTGGACCCCTTTAATGTGCACTGTGTATTGTGTAATGTAATGTGAGCATGCTTCTTGATTTCCAAACTTCAAAATGTACCATAATTACTGCTGGAGATGTCAGAGTAAATACACAGGATAAAATAAATCATATAACCAGAGATTGACAAGGGTTGAAGTATAATTTCTTTATAAACCTTATTTGAAATTACTGTAGCTACTGCACAGGAGATCTGAGATACCCAGCAGAGCCCTTGCTTCTAGGTTCTACCATCACCCCTGATTGGCAGTGATCAGGGATCCGATTAGATGGTATATGTCACTGTAAATATAACAACCCTTTCTTTTGACTTAAATGGCTGCTGGAACAATGACAACACTTAAAACTGTGGTGTTGTGGGATTAAGAGATGAAAGTTATTATCATGATTGCAGAATTTGTGAGCTTGGTCAAATTAAAGTCTTGGAATGGATTTGTAGGACAATAAAAGTGTTAGCACCCTATTTGGTTTGTTTTACACAATAATAAGAATTAAACTAGGAAAAACAATTACAGCCAGTAATGAACTTGGGACACCAGTACAACAATACTAATAAAATCAGGGGAGGGGGTACAAGGGAAAAGGAACACGTTTCTAAGGTAATGGATATAGGACAATGCCAAGGAAATCTTGAATAAATTTGCAAGTTTAAAGGGCATAAGCAATGCAGTCATATAAAATAAACCCTCAGGAAGATTCTTGCAATTCCAGTTGTAAATTGTGACACATGAAGAAGAAAAGTATAGAAATAGAATTGAATATAGGGCATCATCCTTATCTTAAAACTGTGGCACCACATCAGAAACCTATACAACAGCAAATAAAAAAAACCTTGAAATCTTCTAGAAAGTATTTCAAGGAGGGAGCGGCCAGCCCCAGGGACTTTAAATGTGCATGTAAATCAACAGGTATTTCAAGAATAAAGTAATTTATTGTGACATGTTAACATGTATCCACATATAATCTGATTCTAAGCTTGCAATACTAAGGCTGCGTCTACACTACAAAACTGCACGGGTTTCCCGCACGTAGACCATGGGGAAAACCACGCTGTGCAGCTGCTCCCTTTGATCCCTTATGGGGAAAGCCCGCAGTTGGGGGCGGTGCCGCAGAGTGTATTCACGCTGACGAGATGGTGTGTGACGCGTGCAAACCCGGGCACGGTTTTGCACATGATCAAAAAGTAAAGGGAGTGGGAGAGGGAAAAACGCAGATGGGGGGGGGGGGGGGGGGGGAGTAAAAAGTGGGGAGAACAAGAAATAAGATACTGAATAATGATCCATAAAGACTTTACGAAGATTACCCAACAAGACCAAAGGTGCACAAATTTGGAGAGTGGGTATCATGGGTATGTGCTGTGATTCCACAAGCATAAGTGAATTTAAGCTAAGGTTTTGATGATGGACAAGGGCATTCTGGTAAGTAAACGTGTGCAAGGTAATGTTTAACTTCTGCGTAGGTGCCAGAATAAGGGTCCCCATACACCTTTAGGTCTCTCTGTCAGATTTCCTTCAGATCTCCTTTTGTTTTACCAAAACCATGTAATATGAGGGACTTTTAAACCATCAAGTTTACCTATGTTCAATCGCAGAGGACCCGGCACTGCATAGCTGTTGGTAGATTTAAAGGATATCTGACAGAGATCTAAAGATGTATGGGCAGCTTTAGGCTAACCTGGGGGTTTGAGAAAGACCCCAGTGGCGTAGGAATCAGTATAATAGCCATAGCAGTGCTATGGGGCCCATAGCCACAAAGGGTCCCGCCGCTCCTGGCTGACTGATCCTTCTTTTTTTTCCACTGTGTTCCTGACCATTAACCTCCTGGACGGAACTCTAGAGTGTTAGGTGATAAAATGTATTCCATCTTGTGGGCGTTCTGCTAATTTTTTTCTAGAGATGGAATTTCATTTTACCACATCTGACATTGCGAGTTAATCACAAAGCCTCTGAACATGGTATCATCCCCCAAATTGCTTGAGATGTAGGGAAGGGTTGGAGGAATATTACAAAAAAAGTGCTGCTTTAGCACTTGTAGTGTTTTCATAAATAAAGTTTAAAGTCAAGTTTAAATGTTTAAGTTTAATTTGTAACTTAAGTTTTATTTTAATTTATGCACAATTTAAAATTTGGACAACCTTGATATTTATTGAAAAAATATCTACAATTGTGGGGGGTTTTCCTTCTCATCCGATATCATGATGAACACAGCAACTTTATGGAGCTCAGTGAGAAGTGGTCCTGGTCCATCAACAAACTGATTGCCAGAATTCATTAATTCTTGTGTAAGCTGTTTTTTGTGTCTATTTATTTTAATTAGCAATTATTTTTTACATAGTTGTGTGTTTCAAACCTTATTATAGTAAGATAATTACTAGACCATTGTGGACATAATTCAGTAAATTATCGGCCTACAATATAAAATAAAATAATTCAAAACCTTGCCATGTACTACTTTTGGTACAGAAATCTGGATCTACGTGGACCGCCAGGGTGGTTAAAATTTTTCCTAGTGCTTTTAGTACAGAAAGCTGGACTGAATCAGACCACGAGGTAGGTTACCGGTAATTCTTAGTTACGGATGTTCGGGAACAGAGCAGTGTTGGGGTGTGAGGTCAAGGAGGTATTTGGGGAAGGGAGGTCTGGAAAGAAGGGGGGGATTGGCAGGTCTAAGAGGGGGGTGTAGGAAGGTGGACTAAGAAGTGTACTGTACCATGGTCATTAAGGGGTTAACTATGTTCCTAGGAAAATTATAGGGAATGTGTTTGTGCTGTTGTTGGACAAAACATAAGGTGGGAGGTGACAAGGTAAAGTTCTGGAACATGTGATGTTGTAAATAAGGCCTCACCTTTATCCCCTGCTTGGGGCAAGGGCATCCCTAGCCTAGGAGTAGTCACATGGGTGAAGAAGGCTAGGGTAGAAACTGTTTCCAGCTCCCAGTTGGCTCCCAAAGAGAAAATGGAGTCTACCTGGCACTGTGATGATTAGGCAATAAAGGTGCACCGTATTCACACCAATCTGACGTGTCATGGACCCTTATTGGGGGATCTGCGCAAGGGCCTGCTAATTACAAGAAAGCCCGCTCAGCCGCTGTTGCAAGAGAGGAACGTGAGGCCTGGCTGCCCCTTGGATGGAAGGGAGGTGTATGCCCATGAAGGGAGTCCATAGCATGGTGCCAGGGTAGCATTTGCATCACCAGCACAGGGAACATTGTGTAGTAATGCAGGACACATATACCACCTAAACAGAAGCTTAGAGCTCTTCTGACAAGAAATGTTGAGCTTATGGGAGAGAGTGAAAGCCTCTCTGGACTCCATGTCAGTGAACTTCCAAATGGGAGAGATGAGGAAGAGGGATGAAACACTAGAGTGAGCCAGGTGATGAAGGATAGTAAAGTAGGGGACAGTGACTTAAGGACCACCCAGAGCTTATCAGGATTATTATAATCATGCATGATGGTAAACCTACTATTTTGGGTGGGCCCAATGCACCCTCTAGTGTTCTCTGCATAAGGATATTGTGGCAGGAGGTTAGCCTGGGTAAGGGTACTGAGGTATTTAAGGTCCATGGACTGCTGTTTGTAGGGAAACTTGACTAGAGCAAACAAAATGCGGCATCTGGGAGCAAGACATTAAATATTTCAGATTTACCCCATTAGATCTTTATTTCTGTATTTTCTTTGTTAGAGAAATTCTACCACACTCTCCAAAAGTTTTGGCGACAGCCATCTGAAAGAGAAAAAGGAATTTACCTAATTTTGACATTAGCCCTTCTATCTATGGGGGCCTCAACTTTGTGCTGTGTGTAAGGAAGAAAACAATAGAATTTAAAGTATTGTGTGGCTGGCCAAAAGCTTTGTGCCCAAAGTTCAGCACAAAACAAAACATAGTAGTTACACATACCAAAATGAAATACTTGACATATTTCCTTTCATCATCTATGTATAACAATCCACAATCATATTCGTGATAGGAACACAGAAATGAATGGCAGGTAGTGACAAATGTGTTCTGTATGGAAATAGTTCAGTATGGTTCAAGATTTATTGTCATCTGCTGTATAATTTTCTGCTGAGTGACACATTGCTTCAACATATACAATCAGCACTTATTGATATGATAGTTTGATGATGATTTAGTTTAATGAAAATTATTCATATACCTTCAAGGTCATGTGTACAAAGTAGCTGTACACTGTCTGTATGTTACTCATAGTGTCTGTTCCTATTCTGTAAGTATGGGCTATGGACTCTGCACAGTACCTGTTCTGTGTGTATGGACTGTGCCCAATACCACTTCTCTTGTCGTGTATGCTGGGTGTGATTCTCAGTATCTGATCTTATTCTGTATGTATGGACTGTGCACATTACCACTTATTATTATTATCTTGTATTTATATAACACCAACATATTACGCAGCACTTTACATAGTATATATAGTCATATCACTAACTGTCTCTCAGAGGAGCTCACAATCTAATGTCCCTACTGTAGTCATGTATATGTAACTAACACAGGCATAGGAGAATCTTTATTTGGGGAAACCAATTAACCTACTGCATGTCTTTGGAGTGTGGGAGGAAACCAGAGCACCCAGAGAAAACCCACGCAGACATGGGGAGAACATACAAATTGTGTTGAGCTCGAATATTCGAATGCCAAATATTTTTCGCGAATATTGGCAATTCGAGAATTCGCCAATATCTCGAATATCTCAGCGGATATTCGCAATTCCGAATATTCGCAATATGGCCATGTATTGCGAAAATAATATTCGCATTGCGAAAATAAACATAGGATGTGACCATTCATTTTAAAGATTTTCGCGATGCGAATATGATTTTCGCAATTGCGAATATTATTTTCGCAATCCATGGTATTACTGCGAATATTCGAATTTCCGAATATAGAATCGAATATTAGTAGAATTATTCGCAAAATATCACAAATTCGAATATTGCCTATGCTGCTCATCACTACATACAAACTCCTTGCAGATAGAGTCCATGCCAGGATTTTAACCTAGGACACTAGCGCTGAGTGCTAATACCTGAGCCCCCGTGCTGTCCGCTACACTACCTGTATGCTGGGTGTAACCCTTCTCTAGTGTTTAATATATCCATAGTTTCCTTGTTTTATGTTGTGCTTTCTAATTATTAAACAGGTTTTTATCATAGTAATTATCTTTGTGCTTCGTCAGTGATAATTAATCAGAATATTTTCCTTGTGATAAGGATCAGTAGACGGTAGCGATGTACTATATATTGTGGGTTGGTATATAAATATTCCTCTACGAGTACAGAGTTGGGACAGATACAATGTGCTCATAGGAGGTAACCTAATAACAATCATCCCTTTGATGTATGTGACAAAAGCATGTGAATCATCAGAGGTCTGCTGTTGGTATATAAGTCAGTTGCCTTGTCTTGGTCCTCTATCCAGGGAATGATCCAGTTATATAAATTAGAGGCTACACTTTCTCATATGTGTGGGTCTCAGGAATGTGCTCAGAGACACTGTGTGCTATAAAACTTTTTATAGGGAAATAAAAATCAGATGATGATAGATGGCAAACAAAGTACAACTGTTATATAATAACAATATATAACATAATAAAATGTATGGAATGAGTTACAAGACATGCATAGACTTAGCAGAAATAAATACGCTACATATAAAACTCCCATTACTTATCCTGCTTAGAGATCTCTTTTATTAGATGTCATCTTTCTGTCATCTGAAGCATAAGGATATGTGTATTTGTCTGTTCCCAGGGCTATCCCCAGGAATGCGGATTTCTTCGATGTCCGAGGATCCAGCAACATTGATGTCTACATGGTCTACAATTCCAAAACTCTCAAGAAACCAGCAAAAGGAGAGAAATGGCCACTTGACAAGGGTGTTAGAGTTCATATTTCACCCAACGAGCCCAGCCGTAACCTGAATGATGGCAAGGTAATCTGACCTAACCTTAACCCAAGCCTCAACTTTCCTTGTAACTGTAATACTGACCTGTCCTGTAACCAAAGCTAACATTTCCTGTAACCCTAAAATCAAGCTGTTACCCTTTACTAACCCTCCTTGTAGCCAATTACCCTACCCTAACCCTGGCCCTAACTCTCCCTGTTACCCCAATGTTAGGGTGCCCCATGTTAGGGTGCCCATACACGGTATGAAGGGTGCGCGACAGATGACCCATTCGAGTGGAGCGTGATGGCGTCATGATGACGTCACGGTGCTGCACTCAGGCTCCCGTCGGTTGTATGGGAATCAGGTGCCCGATTTCAAGTCATTCTTATGGATGGGGACCCTGGACATTTGATGAGGATTTACAGACATGTCCGTTACCTGTTAGACAGACCTGTTGAGCAGGATCAAGATAGGGGTGGCTGCATTAGATGGGCGCTAGATAGATGGTCATGAACATGCCCAGCGCTCGAAGCACCCATCAATCTAGCGCATATCTATGCTTGAATGGAGACCTTAACTTTTATAATAACCTTACCTGAACCCCAACATTAACAGGCTCTTTAACTCTAAAGCTAGCCATACACGTGTCGATTCCTGAGCGATCGATCAATGTTCCAATCGATTCCAGTGAAGCCACAGGCGTTGATCGACCATGCAAGTCTGTGCCTACCACCTTAGGCCACCGATTCCTGGACGATTCTGTTACCAGTCGATCGATTCAAAAATGTCAACGCCCCTTGATGTGTGCCCAATCGATCAGAAAACACCAACAGGTTGGTTCTCTGGCCGATCCGATTCGATGCCGATCGGTCAAGGTGGGCTGCACTCGATTCCTCGTCGATCGATCGGCGTGCACACGCCCGGTGATTGATCGGCCAGGAATCGTCTGGGAAATTGACCTGTGTATGGCTACATTTACACTAAATGTGTCCATCCACGGCTCGATTTTTTGGATTCGAGCCCAATCGAGCAACTTGTGCGTTCACTGCACTCAATTGTGCTCTAATCTATAAATCCGTGGATGCCTTTCTTTCAGTGGGATCAAGCAATCCCGCTCAAAGACAGGTCTGTCGAGCAGGTAATCGACATGTATGTAAATTCTCATCAAATGTCCAGTCCAATGCTCGAAAGTCATTCCTTGACCTTGAATCGGGCGCCTTGATTCCCGTCCAATCTGAGCGCTTCATCACCACGCAACACGCAACATCTCATGTCATCTGTCAAGCGTGGATGGAGACCCTAACCCCTCCCTGTTGCTCTAACACTAAAGCTAGGCACATACGGGAAGATTCCTGTGCAATTGACCCCCAATCAATCACAGCGTGGTGCCGTCACCACGCTGTGATTGATCGGGGGTTAAATTAAACGCAAATCAATGTGCACCACATGGGCACATCGATTCCTGTTCAACGGGGACCCGTTCTGCTTAGTTTGCAGTCCGTGTGAATCACAACACACTACAATCTGGGGAGTAACAGCCTGCCCGGCGTCTTCATTGCAGCTTATGGCCGGCACACAAAGGGTGCCGCCGATTGAAGGGGCCCCATAATGCACCGGGATGCTAACATGATGACGTCATCACGTTAGCATGCTGGAACATATCGGGACAGGTCTGCCTGCACACCATCGGGGTGTGTATGGCAGGCATTAGTCTAGCCAGACATGGTTCGATTTTTCAGTTCAATCGATTTTAAACAATTTTTTAGTCAATCATGTGAATCGATTACTGCAATCTATTACTGCAATCTGAAATCTATTCCCGGTACAAACGACCAAAAGTGTTCCAGATCTACAAAAAATCGATCAAACGTGATCGGACATGTTACTTAATATTAGTCGCGTATGTACAGAAGGAATCGATTCCTGTGAAAGAATGGATTTCTGTAAAGGAATTGATTGCTTTTAAATCCAAACGAAGATCAAATCGCACACAAAATTAACCCATGTATGGCTGGCTTAAGTCTACCTGAACATTGATGTAAACTCCCTGTGATTTAAATGCTTACCCTACCTAAACACATCAACATTTGCTTGATTGTTGTTATTCGATTGGCTTGTGTGATTTAAATACCGATTCCTTTCCAAAGCCCCATTGCTCCATAAAACCATCGGATGCATGATGAAAGTACTGAGAAAATCCATCAGATACTTGTATGAAGGACTGACATGCTTTAATATTTCATATTTGATTTTGATCACTTTTGGTTGATCAATTCACGTAAAAATTATATGATTTGTTTTATTTTAAACTTTGGCAATCAAAAAGAAAAATTTAACAATGTATGCCTACCACACATACATTGAATGCCCAACTTGTCACCCATCCTAAAACCCTAACACTAAAGCCCCCTATACATGGGTCGATACCTGTACAATGACTCACTCGATCGATGATGTGATGATTGCACAGATCATGAATTCGGTCATCCTGTCTTCGAGCGGGATCAATCAATCAAAGACAGCTTGATCGAACAGGGAACCAACATGTTAGTAAACCCTGTACAGTCCCCAAATCATCTAACAGGAATCTATTGCACAAAATGTTGCTCATAGATTCCAATTCAATAGATAAACGCTCCATATTCCACGGCATAGATTCCCCTTTAATAGTGACGTCGCCACGCTGCACTCATCGATAGCACGGGTATCGATCCGTGTATGGGAGCTTAACTCTCTCTTTCTCTGCACATAACAGTGCCAGATTTGTCATTGTTGCAACCAAATGCTCCTCTGACTTTTCAGAAAGCAGATTATGTAAACATTTCAGAGAATCATAGTGAGTTAACAAACATTTAATTTTTTTTTTTTTTTGCAGGTTAAGGTCTCCTATTACACCGCACAGGGGAAGGACCCTGTGAGTAGTGTCATGCTGTATGTGACAAGTGTAGGTAAGTTAGATACACTTCCCTCTCTCCTATTCATCTACATGTGCCAACATCCCAACAAATATGTGTATACCAAAAAATTTTAACTTTGAAAGGAAAAGGGAAGGCTGCCCCGCCCCATCCAACTTCCCAATGTGAAGACTAGGAATTCTAGGGGATTTTTATTATTATAATTATCATCATCATTTATTCAGCCAGCATATTACGCAGCACTGTACAATACAGTACAGCATGGAGTGGAGATACAACACAGGGCAATATACACAGGTACAGGTTATGACACAGGAGGAACAGAGGACCCTGCCCGATCGGGCTTACAATCTTAAGGCCCCCATACACCTTACAATCTTACCATACAATTTTTGTACAATCCACTTTTGTTCTACCAAAACCATATAATATGAGGGACTTTCTAAGCAATCAAGTCTACCTGTGTTCAATCGCAGAGGACCCTATACTACATAGTTGTTGGTAGATCTAAAGGATATCTGAAAGAGAAATATATATGTGTATGGCCAGCTTTAGGCCACCAATTATTACAATCATTTGTAAAAAAATTATAATTTATTACAATGATATGCAACCAACAGTTACATTTTATACTGAATAAAATTCAGTTGAGTTAGAATGCACATTGAGAACTTTTATAAATTTTTTTATTTTATTTTCCAATATTTCAAATACAAACAAAAGTCCGAATAGCTGAATAGCTTAGAAATCTACTAAAAGCTCCCCATACACAATACGATTTTTCGTACGAATTTTGCCTCGGGTTGATCGATCGAGAGATTAATCGGATGCTGAATTATGTACCCTCCAGATTTCTCAAAATCGTCCGGAAAATCGGTCGAGACCGCTTCGGACCTGTCCGTAAATTTTGGTCGATCTGCTGTTAATAAATAGTGTCAGGCCTATCGATCGGTGATAATTTGAATTCAGATTTTTCGTGCCAGCCGACCGACTGACCATAACATTTTAGGTGAAAATCGGGTGACACGATCTGACAAAAATCGTTAGGGAGAAAAATCGGAACGTGTATGGGGGGCTTTACAAAGAGCGGAAATTGCATTTCAACCCCTTATCCATATAGGACGTTTTTCCTTTCCACCAACATGTCCATCATCCTTAATCACATTGAGAACTTTTATCTCCGCTGGGTGTGGAGAAAATTATTTTTATCAATTTTATTTATCATGAATTGTAACTGCTGGTTGTATATCATTGTAGTTATAAATTATAACAAAAAATTGTAGGTAGGTAAGTGTTGTATACACACGGGAGGCCATCACCTAATACTTAATGGCTTCTCCGAGACTTCAAGGTCAATCATGAAGCAGAAACTTCTACCATGTTGCTTTGAAGTTGTCATTGTTGCTCTTCCTTCTGCTAGGGCATGATGGGACTTTTAGTTGTACACCATTTGGAAGGCTGTGGATTATGGAGGCATTAGGTAGGATGTCATGGGACCTGTAGTTCTTAAAGATCTGAAAGCTGTAGGAAAACAATGAAGGGTGTGCTGAAACTTGTAGATCCACATCCTCTGCAAGGCTGTCATATCAATACTATTGTCTTACAATTGCTGCCGCTTTTTATATTTTTACATCAGGTGTTTATGGTGTTTTCTTGTATTTCTAGCAATTGCCCTTGATGTAGATGTAAACCGCATTGGCTTTGTGACCCGAGGAATAAAAGACAAGGTAATAATCAGATTTTCTGAAGTAACACTAAACAGCTTTACATCCTGTTATTTTATAGTAGTGATGAGTGGCATAGGCTATGTTTGGCAATATTTCGCGAATAATTCTACTAATATTCGTAATTACTCGAAATTTGAATGTATGGTCATAAATTGCAATAGTATATTATCATTGTAATCGCAATAACCTTCAAAATGAATGGTCACATGTGGCATATAGCATCACAATGCTCACAATGCATAACAATAAGCTTGCCGGTGCATAATATCACGAATATTCAAAATTGATAATATCTCCTGCCATATTAAATTTTTGAATAGCCGTTATCGCAGAAATTATTGGTATACAGCAAGCAGTTTTAACTTTTTTTAAATTTTTTCATTATTTATTTTAATTTTAAGACTATTGTAATTTTGCAAGAGTCCAGATACTTTCTCTTTAATAATTTTAATATAAAGCAAACTGCTGATTCTGAGGATATCACCAATATATATAAATCTCATGCTAAGCATACACAGCTCAGTGCCCATACGATCAAGGACCGTTCAGGTGCATCGCTTCCTCTATATCGACTTACAGCACTTCTGCGTCATTGATCTCTTTCGAAACTTTAGATGGGACCCTGGGTCATAATCCAAAATAACGGAAATCTAACAGGGTTTACAGTTTGGCCAAGCTTTCTTCCAGCAGGATTAATCGATAGCTGGATAGTTCTATTTTTTAATAGATTCAAGCACAATCGAGCACTCAATGTGCTCTAATCTATTAAAAAATAGAAACGTGTATGCCTAGCTTAAAGCTCAGGCTCCACTTTTGCAGCCAGAAAACACATGCAAAAAAAGAATGTGTTTTCTGTGCAGTTTACAGGTGTTTCAGATGCGGCTGTGGCATGTTAAGAAAGCCAGCTGAGGCTCCACTGGAGAGGTTTGGGAGTGGCTTGGGACGCACCAGAAATGCTCTGATTGTCCCCAGTGGGTCAGTATTTACAGGTGTGAGCCACATCCATGTCCAAAATGCCCATGCGCCTTGGTTGCGGCTCCAGCGCGGTCCTTAGTCCACTGACTTTTGTGGACACACAAAAAAAATGCGGCAAAAACCTGCGGGTAAACCTCACAGTGGAGCCTAAATCTAAGTGTGAAAATAAAGCTCAAATAATATAATATAGACATATAAAGAATACTTATCTCACTTATCCCTAGGACACATGGTCTTGGGGTCCCCAAGGTAAAGGGGCTATCCTATTGGTGAACTGTGACCGGGACCGAAACGATACTGGGTTGGCAGACAATGAAGAAATGGGAACACCCAACTCTGCAGGTACCAGCTTTGTCCTTTATTACATAGAATTTGATTGACAGTGAAAAGTTATTATGATGCTCCATTTTGTGGACTGTAGCAGTTTAAGACAAAAGGAGTTGTATAATTTAATCACATTTAGACTTCACACTTATAACTTTTTTCCCTTGTTCTGTCTTGCCTCTTCTCTTGGACAGATGTAAAGGACATGTCCCCAATGATACTGACAGCAGAAGGTCCGGAGGAGATTTTTGATGACTACAAAGTGATCTTGGAAATAGAGCAGAGTGATTCCAAAAGACTGCGAGTATATCGCCAAGGAAGTATGTACCGTACTATAGAGTGATGTTATACACTTATTGTGGCTGGATAATACCTTCCTGAGCTCCTAGGCCTATCATCTTCTTCTGCAATAAACTACCTACAGCAATGCAAAGGCTAGCCTTGGTATCACAATGACAAGATATGAGAATTCTAATTGTCTATTAGTATATACAAAAGAGTGCGTCAGATTGTGAAGCACTGCAGTCTACCACAGTTGAAAATAAATACTACCATATTTATAGGTAGTGATGGCGCGAACCCGGAATTGCGCGTTCGCCATTCGCCGAACTAGCGCAAAAGTTTGCGAACCCGGCGAACCCGCCATTGACTTCAATGGCAGGCGAATTTTAAAAAACAAAGGGACCCTTACTGGCCACAATAGTGTTGGGAAAGTTGTT
>CM070038.1:40729164-40742264 GCA_036250615.1 Ptychadena robeensis | reverse complement strand
AGGCGAGCAGCTGTTAGGAGAGCTACCTGCTATTGTGCTCGCCGGCTGTATACACACTGGCAGTGTAGGCCATACTAGAGTCCCCGCTGGTATTGGGCAAGCCTGTCATTCTTCCTCGATCCCAGAATGAGCGCCTCCTCTTCCTGATAGCTTCTTCTTAAGCCTTCAGGAAGCCCTGGTGCACGCTGGGCGGCGCACTTAAAGGGACCTTCACCCTCCTCACACCACAGCGTGCCGCTATACTCACTGTGGATGATACAAAATAGGGCTTAAGAATAGGAAAGGCTGACAATATGAGTATAGAACTGGTTTATGGGTCATTTATTTACATTCTGTAACTTTGCATTAGTGTTAATTTAGTTTTTTCCATATTTATTATTAGATTCCCCTTTGTCCTGTACTTTCTCAGTAATGTAATGTTCTCAGTAAAGGTTAACTCTCTGCTCTTTCCTCATAGGATGAAATGGAGTTTGGCTACACAGAGGCACCTCACAAAAGTTTTCCAGTTGTGTTTGACTCACCGAGAGACCGGGGACTCAAAGATTTCCCATACACAGAAGTGCTGGTCTGTCCATCCTTATTTCTTATCGTCATCTCTACACTGATCTGCAGGAGGAAGGGGGCTGTCTCTTTCTCTCCTCCTCTCAGTCTCTGCGATGATGCAGTAACTGTGTCCGTGGGAGCAGCAGAGTGATTGCTGCTCCCACGGACAGGAGAGAGAGATATATCTCATCTATCTCTCTCTCTTTTCATTGCCTTTGACAGCAGAACCTTGATCTCTTCTGGCATAGGCAAATACACAGTTCAGATGGGTGAGCCAGACACCAGCGGGCATCTCACATCTAACCTTAGTAGTGCAACCCCCAGATTTTCTGGGTTAGTAACAACCCCATGAGACTACCTGCAGTCCATATGTCAACCTTTCATAGTCATATTCCAACTGTCAACATTCCAACAGTGCTTTTCTCTTGTCAGATTTTACCCATACATGTCTACTGTGACATTCATCCCCAGATCTCCAACACTCTTAAGCCCCCCATACAATTTCCATTCAATCTACCAACAACTGTGTAGTTGTTGTGGCCTCCCTGATAGAATACATAGTGATTGGAAGGTTTAGAAAGGTCCTCATATTACATGGTTTTGTTTGAATTAAAATTTGATTCTACAGAAATTGTATGGAAAGATTGTAAGGTGTATGGAGGACTTTAGACTTTTTTTATTTTTATCTTAGACCACTTTTTCTGTTTTGGATTAGTAATTTTTATTCTCAATTTCACATTGTGCATTGTGGGGCCCCTTCAATCGGCTGGGCACCCTTTGTGTGCCGGCCATAAGCTGTGATGGAGACGCCGTCTTCATTGCAGCTTATGGCATCGGCTTCCATCGGCTCGCGCCGGCCAGAGATTATCGGACATGTCCGTTCTCTGGCCGGCCGAGCTGTGGGGCGACAGGCCGATTTTTAACCTGACCGACGGCGCGAGCGCGCACGCCCGTCGGTCAGATTAAAAATCGGCCGCTTATCGGCATGTGTATGCCTAGCATAAGGCAACATTTTCCAACAGCTGGCTTCTGTTGGTTAGGCACAGTTCAGAGTGATAGCTTCAATATTGTAAATGTTGTGGTTGTATTTTTATGTAATTGCCTTCTTTAATATGTGTAAACCTTTTCCCCAAACTTGTCATGAATTGTAGTTATTTTTTACAATGCCTTACTTTTTTGCAGGGATCAGATTTCGGTTATGTAACGCGGGAAGCAGATGCTGAGGAGATCGGCAGTCTGGACGCCTTCGGAAATCTGGAAGTCAGTCCTCCTGTAACAGTTAATGGGAAGCACTACCCTCTTGGGAGGATTCTCTACGGTGGCAGCCTGAAGTATGTACTGTTTACCCGAAGCTAAGACCTAGCTGCATTTTCCCCAGTGCTTCTAAAATAAGCCCTTCCCTGAAGTAAGACCTGATCAGAGAAAAAGCTGTTGTATTTCACCCATTTTCTAGCTTGCTGCTAACTATCAGCAGCCCAGAAAGCGCTCAGAGGTCCTTGTGTTCGGCTACACACAGTTTAAGTGGTGATTGTATGTATGTATCATGCCTTTTTTAACATAATAGTTTTTTTGACTAAACGCGGACACTATTTATAGGTCCACCAATTATTAAAGACCTTTTTAGAACAATTTCTGACTCACCTAGTGCCTTAAAACTAGTTTGATATCCCAGGACTTTGCAACCTAGGGATAGTGCTATTCCCAATGTATTACACAACAAGGGGTTGGCACATATTGTGTCAAACGTAACGTTTGGGGCACTACTCACACAAACAGAAGTTAATCATTATCGGGTACACACAGTGTTCCAGGTGAAAGCCTCCCCCAGCTAAATAATAACTAAAAAGACATCCCAAAGCCCCAGCTCGGAGAAGTTGAAAAAAATGCTTAGACGGCAGGGACATCTTGTGGCCGTTTTCTATATTACATTAAACAAATTTTACATGAAACACACTGTACCGATTTAGTACTGCAATTCAGTATAGGAAGGTTCAATGACTTCCTTAAAAATAAAAAATACTTAAAAATAAGACCTAGTGCATTTTTTTTGCACCTCAAATTAATATAAGACAGGGAAACACAGTATATATATATATACGGTATATTTATTTCACACACACATATTTATTCACACACACATATTTATTCACACACACATATATATTTCACACACACATATTTATTCACACACACATATATATTTCACACACACATATTTATTCACACACACATATATATTCACACACACATATATATTCACACACACATTATTATGTAATAAAACGTCTTTTATACAGTAGTAAAACATGATGTTTTATATTGTTTATTTGACAGACAGGTTATTGCTTGTAAAACTATGCACATGGTTATAAAAATAGCACAAGTATAAAGTATGGGTGTAACTGACTCTTAGGGCTGTAAAATGGTTATCAGTCGGAAAGGTTTAACCTACTGAGCATTTGGCCCTTGGCACGGTTTTTTCATTACCGTGCCACGGGCAATCGCGGCGGAGCACAATATGCTCCGCCGCGACTTCCTGCTCAGCTGGAGGATGTACATGTAAGTCCGGCGTCACTGGAGACGCCGGACTTACGCTGAGGAAAAGCGACGCCCCTCCAGTTACACGGAGGTCTATGGCGCCGCCTACCCCCGCCGATGCTCCCGACCGCCATAAGCAGACGTCGAGACCCTGAGCTCGGCTATAGTTAACTGGGGCTGAGTTTTATGATGCATAAAACTCAGCCCGAGTTAATTCGGGCTAAACGCTCAGAAGGTTAATGCCCTGTTGGTGGTTGTAAGGATTCCCTTTGGCTCCAGCTATCCTAAAGCCCCCATACACCTTACAATCTTTCCATACAATTTCTGTACAATCAACTTTTGTTCTACTAAAACCATGTAATATGAGGACAATTCTAAACCTTCCAATCACTATGTATTCTATCAGGGAGGACACTATACTACATAGTTGTTGGTATATCTAATGGAAATTGTATGGATCGATCTTAAGGTGTATGGGGGGCTTAAGGCTTAGCATAATATTCCCCTGTTTATTCATGTTATTAAATCATCACATCACATATGAGTCTGCCAATTCTACAAATCTCTTATACTCCTTTTATGTTGTGTTGCAGTTCAAAACTTCAGATGAACAAAGTGATTAGAGAATTCTTGAAGGCTCAGCAGGTTCAATCGCCGGTCCTACTCTACTCCAGCTGGCTGTTTGTTGGGCATATTGATGAATTTATGAGCTTTGTGCCCGCTGCAGATAAGAGGGTATGCACACATCACAGGAGCTTACACTCTAATACCTCGTCACTGTCACTAAGCCTTCATTGTATATACTTATAGCTGTAATAAAATTCACAGTGCCAGTTACATCACTTTCTGCGCTCTAATAACACACTGCAATTCTTACATTTATATCAGTCTGACATATTCCACAGCACTGTGTTAAAAATATTTTACCACTCACGTCCACTTCTGGGCCAGAGGACATCACTAATGCATCACTAATGTGACACTATTATATATATCTGTAGTGCTGAGCTCCCTCTACCATAGAAGCTTACTCTCTAATATCCCTCTACAGGTGCACAGTTTTTATTATTTGTATGGTTAATATACAATTATTCCATTCTAAAATATGCACCAAATGAGCTTACACTCTAGTGCAGTGTGGGCAACTGAATAGATGTGTAGGGCCACAATTGTGGCCCACAGCATCACTAAAAGGCCGCACATAACTTTTTTAATCTAAAGGGACTTGTATAAGCATTTTATAAAAAAAAAAGAGGACAGCATGCAGAGATAGAAGACATAATATTACATTTTTAAATAACAAAACTTGATTTAAAATATACTTCAAGCATTAGGGAACACTTTAGTATGGTAATGCAACAGGAGTTTCAATGCCCTATGCATTAACAGTTAGGTTTCGGGGGCCGCAAGTGGAGAACCTAGGGGGGCACCCAAAGGGCCGCAGGTTGGGCACCTGGGCTTTAGTGTCTCCACTACAATCAAACTGTTCACTTATGCACACTCGTGTATAAAAAAAATGGGCTATAAAAGCCCCCCTCAGCTTATATTCGAGTCAAGGTCCACTCACCTGTCTCTGGTGTTCACCTCGTCTCTGGATTGCAGAGCGGACAGCCTCTGAATTCTGCTGATGTCGGCTTGTAAAAATTTAAACAAACAGCACCACACTGCCATCTGGTGGCCTCTTTGTTAATTGTTACTGGAGAATGTGGAACTTTTATTGAGAAAACTCCACTACTTATGATTCAAAGATTAAAATAAGTTTCTATTTCTATTCCAGGTATTGGTCCCAATAATAATAATACATTTCAATGGAAATGTATTTTCATGTTTGAATCATAAGAATTGCCCATCCTGTAATAACAATAAACCTGTGTTCTCTTGACTTTATTAAGGGTGTGACACTAAGATTCACCTGTTTAATTCATTCCTAGGGGCAATGGTGCTTTCTCTATATTTTCTCATTAAGGGCTTGTTTCCATTGTGTTGTTTGATCCATTGGTGCCCACTAAGCATCCACCGGGCAGGTAAAGTGTATGTGATACGTTGGGACCCCCTCCAAGCACTGTGCTTAACGTAGGGGTCCCGACGGATCACAAAATGATGTGGTGACATAACCTTAGAAAACTTCACTATCTGACTTATCAGTGCTGTACAGAGAACACTGCGCTTCAGTGAGAGGTGTAGTAATGAAGTTTGGACTCCACCAGAGACCTCTTTATACCTCCTGACAACATGGATGTGGTCTTTTTGTCATTTGTATGATTTCAGTCTTTTTCCTCTCCTGTAGGGCTTCCGTCTTCTACTAGCAAGTCCAAAAGCATGTCTGGACCTGTTCAGACAGAAGCAGGAAGAGGGATATGGGAAAGCCCTCATGTTTGAAGGTGTGATTATGACATCATTGCTGTAACTTCCACATTTTTCGTGTATCTACAATGAGAGGACTTTTAACCTAGCAGGATGGACCCCCAATGCTACTGATCTAGTATTTATAATGCTATTGTGCTCTTGTTTCAGGAGTGGACAAAGATAAACTAACAATCGATGAAATTCTGGCTGATAAATCACTAGAGGATTCTTCAAAATTTTGCCAGGTGAATATTAGCTCATATTTAACATGGAACCATCAGTCACTTTTTAAGTCTGCATTAAACTATTTCAATATAAGTCAGTCATGACCTATAGTGGCAGTTTTCAGTATCAATTGAAAGCCATCCTTGAATTCGATACAGTAAGGAAGTATTGTCTTTTCCATCCCCGGTGGCCACTCCATCTGCACCCTCCATATTTGAAGAAAGTTACATTACTAAGATATAACAAAGAAATGCACCAGGATGTACATGTCTTGCACTGGGGAAATATGTACAGTTGTAAATGGAAGAGGTGCCCCTATTAGAAGGATTACCGTTAATACTCGAGCATAAACTAAACCAAAATATAAGCCAAGGTACATCTACAAAAACTGGGAAAACTAATTGACTCACGTATAAGCCAAGTGTGGGAAATGCTAAATCTGATAGTGGAGTTTCCTCATTGAAATGCCACCATCTTTACCAGCCGAGCTCAGGAATGCTGTAGATAGAATAGCGAATGCACATCGAGCCATTCACAGAGGCTCCCGGTGTTCTAACATATTTTCCTACCCCGTGATATTTTCCTACCCTTACAACTGTGCAGATAGCCCTACTTTTCTGGAGTTACAGGGTTAATCTTACAGATTTTAGATGTTTAAGGTTAGGAGGAGTGGTGCTTTATTGTAGGGGTGAGCTTTAGGGGTTGGGGTTTAGTTTAAGGGTTTAAAACTAAACTAACCTCCCCAATCCCCTTATGTTAAGCCTTGAACCCCCGAACCTTAATGGTAGTAAACCTTAAACTTTAGTGTATACAGTATATGAATCTCCTGTTACCTATGTTTAGTTGATAAAGTTTAATGGCAAAAAAGAGAGGGGAAATCTCCCATAATGCAGTAAGATTTTTTTTCATTTGTCTGCTCCTTCCACAGTGTTTGAAAACAATTGTCTTGAGTTTAGCTTATGACCACATCCTTCTGTGAGGTTTCCACCCATGTTTAATTTAGTTTTCCTGCCTTAGGCATGCATCGATATAAACAGGGAGATAATGAAAAAGGAACTGGGGTTGACAGAAGATGACATCATTGACATTCCAATACTCTACAAGTGTGATGTTCCTGACAAGGACGCAGAGTCTTTTTTTCCAGACATGGTGAGTGCTTGGACCCTAGTACATCATTCTATAAAGATCAGCTCAGCCTAAAACACCTACTGCATGGTAGGTGGAATCATACAGTGTCTTCCTGTCAGGGTATTTGGCCCTTTTCAGGTGATGAAGGGTCTGTTACCTGCTGGGCCAAGACAAACACATCTGCCTTCTATCCACATCCCTTGCCAGTCCTGTGATCAGTGACGAGTTGAACATTGTTTAAACTAGGACTAGACTTGCTTCCCTGATTCTCATTTCCTACAAACAAAAAAAGAGTTTTGCATGAAGTCGCCATGGTCTCTGTCCAGGACAGGTACTTGGCAATGTGTTTGTTATCTACAAAACACCCAGATCTGCTTCATTTATAAAACAATAAAAAAAGTTCTGCATTCACCTGCAGAATGGTGATGTCCAATATACAGGTGATTTGCAAAAAATTTGAATATCATCTAAAAGTTCCTGTATTTCAGTAATTTAAATATTCAAATTTAAATGTGAAACTCATATAGGCAATATACTGTTTACATGCAAAGCGCAAAACTTCAAGCCTTTATTTTTTTATACATTTGATGGTTATGGTCAGAAGCATCTAACCTGGGCTAAAGAAAAAAAAAGATCTGGTCTGTTGCTCAGTGGTCCAAAGTCCTCTTTTTGATGAGAGCTAATTTTGCATCTCATTTGGACACCAATGACCCAGAGTCGGGAGGAAGAATGAAGAGGCGCACAATCCAAGATGCTTGTGAGGTTTCCACAGTCTGTTTTGATTTGTGGAGCCATGTCATCTGCTGATGTTGGACCACTTTGCTTCAATAAGTCCAGAGTCAACGCAGCCACCTACCAGATAATTTTGGAGCACTTCATGCTCCCTTCTGCAGACACAGAGCTTTATAGAGATGCTGACTTTATCTTCCAGCAGGACTTGGCACCTGCCCACACTGCCAAAACTACCAACACCTGGTTTACTGACCATGGGATTACTGTGCTTGATTGGCCAGAAAACTTGCCTGACCTGAACCCCATAGAGAAAGATGAGAGACATGAGAGGGAACAATGCAGAAGAGATGAAGGCCACTATTGAAGCATCCTGGTCTTCCATAACACCTCAGCAGTGCCACAGGCTGATAGCATCAATGTCACACCGCATTGTGGAAGTAATTGATGCAAAAGGGGCCCAAACCAAGTACTGAAGACACATGTATGATTATATTTTTCAAAGGTCCTACATGTTTAAAATTAAAATCTTTGTTTTATTGATTTCATGGAATATTCTAACTTTCTGAGATTTAGATTTTGGGGTTTTCATAAGCGGTAAACCATAATCAACAGAATTATAACAAATAAAGTCTTGCAATAGCTCGCTTTGCATGTCATCAGTCTATTTCATATAATAATTGAAATTGAATAATTGAAATACAGGAACTTTTGAAGGATATTCTAAGTTTTTTTGCAAATCACCTGTATGTCCAACAACAGTGACAGAGAAATAGGACCATTACTCAACAGCAAGAGATTCAGCTCTGCATGCCAGGCGTAAAGAACAAGTGGCAAAAATGGGTGCACCACCAGAAATCTTCTCCCTCCGTATAAATAAGATTTCCATGGTGTATCATTGTTGATTGTTATAAATGCCAGTGCACTAGCAGTATCTGCCTTTGCTTTATGAGGGCTACAACCAACATAAAAACCGTCCACAACAAATATACAAATTTACTCATCCTGTGGTAGCCCTGATGATATAGATTCACATCCTAGAATTGGGTTTGAATTATTTTCTTCATTCTAAAACTCTCAATACAAGAAGCGAGTAGACCCTTGGATTATAAGTAGCATGTCTATATTTTCTTACTTCTCCTCATATTAAAGCATGACACAGTTTCTTTAATGGCCAGTTTAGTGTTCTATGAAGCCTACTTTTGCCTCCATGGCTGGGTATATTTGCTCTCCAAATTCTGCTGCTTGGACATTTAACATACAATCAAATACAATCATTAGACCTACCAACAACTTTGTAGTGTAGTGTCCTCACTGATACAATACATAGTGATTGGAAGGTTTAAAAGGTCCTCATATTACATGGTTTTGGTAGAAGAAATGTGCATAGGGGGCTTAAGTCTTTGGTTTAAATTGTGTTTTCCTTTTAAAGGTCAACATGCTGGTCCTGGGAAACTATCTTGCAATTCCTAAACCATTTGGCCCGAAGATTAAAGAGAAGTGCTGCTTAGAAGAGAAGGTCTCCTCACTGCTGGAACCCCTGGGGCTGGCCTGTTGCTTCCTAGATGATTTTAACACCTACCACAATTTCCTAGGGGAAATCCACTGTGGCACCAATGTAGTAAGAAAACCTTTTAGCTTCAAGTGGTGGAATTGCGAGCCCTAACCCTTTGGTTCAAGAGATGACTTGCCATGTCAGCCCTGCAGTTTCTGACAACAATGGACAGCTTGACAAAACCTGACAATGTGCAAGATACCAGAACCTCAATGAAAGCTAACAAAGAACAGTTATACAAATTATGTTTCTTTAATTCTACAATTTATTCTCCAGCATATTCTTACTTATTAATGCTTACTTTAGTTAACTATTTTTCTTCTGAAAACGGGAAGTTAGAAAGGTTGCACAAAGCTTTAGAATATGTATTATTACCAGAGTGGCCTGTATTATAATAGAGGAATTGCTTCTGCAAAGCTGTTAATGAAAGTTTGGGATCTCTAGGTGACTTTTGATAATGCAGTAACATTGACAAGTTGAGACAAACAACCCAAGTTACAACATTTGAATGGTGTCATTTTTAAGTGTGGAAACGTATCTTTAATATGTTGCCTCCACAAACCTTGTAATATTATTATTGATTATCTGTGTATTTATTGACTTGGTGAGATGTCCTTCTTGACACACCAAATATAGATTTTTCAATTAAAACAACTTTTGTGTTTAGGAGAAATATTGAAAGCAACATTGCCAAAAATGGATTATTCATTCAGTTTTAGAATTAAAGTGGAATGGTTAGGATGTATCCAATTTAATGCTGTGAATCCTTTGAGGAGATTTCTCACTTCCCATTTCGGGTGAATTTTGTCAAAGAGACAGGGAGGGAATAACTACAGATACATTTATTGAAAAGTTGCTGCTTGGAGATAAGCCAAGTTATGGGTCAAAAATTTACTGTGATGTTTAACTCCTACTACATCATCTATGTTGCAAAATAAGTCTCAAAGGCTTAATAAAGTTGAAATACATGTTCGAAAGGATGTGTTCTCTAATACATCCAGTGACAATGCAGGTCTATTTAATTAATAATAATAAAAAAATCATACTACTGTATTTTTCAGACTTTAAGACACACCGGACCATAAGACGCACCCAGTTTTTAGAGCAGGAAAAACAGAAAAATAATGTAAATGTTCAAATGACTTGGAAGAAAACCCCCCTGCAGTACCCAATATCTTCGCCCCCCCTTTTTGTCAGCGTGTGAACTGAACGGTGATCGCAGCTAACAGGCAGACATACATGGAAGCTGCTGGCTGGCCGCTTCCATGTATTTCTCTCTGCTGTACTGCTTCTATTGACCAGGGTTCTGGTGGTAGAAACAGTACAGATGAGGCTTCTGGCTGTGACTGCATCTCTCATCTGACAGCTCAGAAGAGGTGGCGGGAAGCCAAGGCGTGGCCCTTGCCGCGGTGGGGGTTATACATTTGGACCATGAGACGCAGGCACTTTTTACCCCCGATTTTGGGGGTGAAAAGGTGCTTCCTATAGTCCAAAAAGTACATATCCTGATCCCAGGTCTTGTACTCTTCTGGGTGAATTATGTGCCTTCTAGTGTTGCAAGGTCACCCATGCCACCCAGGACCTGCAGAGAATCATTCCTGCATCCCTTCCTATGTTAGACCAGGGGTGGGCAAACTTAAGCCCTTAGTCACCTGAGTGTCGAGACTCTCTGGCTCCCCTCTACTCATTCCCTGCAATGTGGAGATAGTGCCTAGAGGAGGAATATGAAAGTCTTCTGCTAGAGGCCAGAGTTTGCTTATAATTACTATATTTATATTAATGTTTTTATTATATTTTTTCTTTTTCAACCTCCCTGGTAATCAGTATGATTGTTACTTTTTTTATCCGTTTATCAATGTTTACATTTTCCAACCAGGCTGGAATAACTTGGGATTGGGAGCCCTTACAGGTTCATTGCACGGCCCCAAATTTAAAAACCTATTGCAGCCCACAAGTGAAAAAGTTTGCCAACCCCTGTGTTTGGGCACATCTTTGCCCTTCCCGCTGTTAGGGTGGGAGAAAATACATATTCTGTGAACTCACCCTTTACTACATTAGTTACTTAAAATATTTTATTTTTTTATGAATAGGATTATATATTTGCCTAAGCTTAGCTAGAAAACAGGCTTACGTTTTGAGCAGTTCTATGGCCTGCCTATCTGCATCTGAATTCAAATTATTTTATATAAAGAAAATTAAGCAATATGATTATGAATTTTTGTTGTCATCTTAACACAGGAGAAAGGAAAAGACACTGTAAATTACCTGATGCATTTTTTTTGGGATAAAGTTTAATAAGCACAAGCCAAGTGGTAATCTTTTGTAGTTTGTTCATAATCCAAAGCCCCTGGAGGTAATGGCATTGCTCTCGGCATTAAAAAATCCTTGTGTGTTGCTAAAGGTAGCCATAGACGCCTCCATTTGTCTGCGAACATCAAAAAGGCAGAATCCTCAAAATCAATTGATCGTAAAGGCTGCTGTTTAGGGAGCAATGGGTCAATTGCACAGGAAGTGGTCGATTTTCTCCAACGTACTTGGATTGACAAACGATCAACCCAAATAAAACGACATGTCGGATCAAGGTTCAATATGATTTTTGGTGTATTTAAATTTTTTGGGGATGATTGTTCAGGGTGGGCAGTACTTGATCGGTCACTGTGAATGCACAAGTGAAAAATTGAAGTATCAAGCTCTCTGGTACTCTATTGCCCTCATGTGGTAGGAAAGTACACCTAAAGTACATAAACTATAGTTTGATGGCATTTCATTTGTATGTAAGAAAGTTGCCATTTTCTCCATGAAAGCCAATTTTATTCTCTAAATGCTGCGGACATTCTGCAGACATGTTATATCTATGTTCACCTGCTTCATTGTCAGCTGCTTATCAATACTACTTATCTGAGCGCACACACACCCATAGCTGAACACACAGCCTGTGTGTGCAGCTGTCAGCCTGTCCATTACATTGGATGGATACAGCCCTGTCCCTATTCAATGTAATGGATTTTGACCAAGGTTTTCCAACATGTTGGAAACCTGTTTGGTCGAGTTCCTTCTAGCAGGATCCATTGATCCTGCTTGAAGGAACCGTGGATGGCTCAGATGAAGAAACAGATTAGAGGAACATTGGGAGACGTGAGCGTGCACGGTGCCCGATGTTCCTTTAATCTGTTACTTAATCGAGAGATGTGGCTAGCTTTACATTGGAAGGAACTTGTGAAGCTGTCTCAGGAAGAGTCTCAGGCTCCACTGAGGCAGTTTGGGAGCAGATGCAGCACAGTATTTCAGCTGCGGCCAAACCGCTCCCATAAACCCCAGTGAGCGGGGGTTAAACTGCTGCGGATTGCCCGTGGTGCGGTGCAGACGCGTAAAAAATACGGTTTACCGTGCATCTTTTTCCATGTCCGCACTGCACCACGGGCAATCTGCGGCTCAAATGCATACCCACGCTGGCCACGGTTTTGCCATGGGTCAATAGACTGTCAATGAACTAAAAGAAAACCAAATCACTCTGCAAACCCGCGGGGAAACCAGACAGAAAAACACATGCTTTCCGCATGTGTTTTTCTGTCCTCCCGTGTGCATCCTTACCCTTAAGGTAGCCATTCGATCGGAACAATTGAACTCTGTGTGTGTGTTTGGGACCGATCATCTGACCTTGAGCATTCCATCTCCCTCAAACGACGTATCGATCAAACAGGGAATGAACATTCAATAAAAAGTTTATTCAAAAAAAAAACAGGGAATGAACTAAATGATTCCCCAAATGATCCTCACTCTGTTGCAATCGATAGCACAGCGATCACTGGGTAATTGAGCCATGTATGACCGACTTTAACTAGATTCACCAGGGATTTGAATCTTTCTTTTAGGGAACAGACATGCAGACCCCCTTTGGTCTGTATTGTCCCTTCAAAAGAAAAAACACACTGGCGAGCAAAACAAAAGACCATTCTTGAATAATCCTGTGAGGCCTTGGCTCTGTTTTGTTGCAGCCCAGACAGTAATCCCCCAATCTATGCTGCCTATTAATAAA
>CM070038.1:40714186-40729064 GCA_036250615.1 Ptychadena robeensis | reverse complement strand
GGGACCCCTACGTTAAGCATAGTGCTTCGTGGGGTCCCGACGGATCACATACACTGTACCTGTCTGGCGGATGCCAGGGTTAAGGCGGATGTCTTGCACTTGCACTGCACTACATTAACCCATGCATCACCAAGCACTGCGCTTAACATAGGAGGTTCCGACGGATTGCAAAACACCGGAGACATAGCCTAAGTATACACTTTCAGGGGCAGAAAAGCCAATATGTGTCCAGGGGGATGCAGATGCAAAAGGTGGGTTTGAAAGAACACTTGGATTGGAGAGCACTTTGGAACTGTGGTGACACCAAACACTATGTCGGCAGCCTGGTTGGGCGGACTGCAAGGCAATGATGGTAGAAATGGCTGGAGAGTGCCTGCAAATGCAAGCATATCCGTGGTTCCTAACACTGACAAATCCCTACTATACATAGCAAGACTGTAAAAAGACAACACGAACATAACAGAAAAGGCCATTGTCACGCTAATGCAGAGAAAGGGAATTTATGGTATGTTTTCTGGAAATTCTATTATCTTTTCATTTTCATTGAGGGACACAGAAATTTAGTTACCTTTAGAGCAGTGGTTCCCAAACTGGGGGAGTGCGAAGGTATCCCAGGGGGCCAGCCCTCATTCTTAACCTGTGTTTGAATAGGGAGGGGGGCTCAATAATGTTCCTAAATAGAAAAGGGGGCCCTGCAAGGAAAGTTTGGGAACCACTGCTTTAGACCATCTGAAGAAGATAAGAGGAATAAAATATATTATACTGATCAACAGGGAACTGCTGGAAAAAAACAGCCAGACCCTTGAAGATCTCATAACAGATCCACAAATAACCCAAGAAGCACTCACAGATATTTGACATGAATGGGTTCTGTGCGTTATAAGGCTACTTGTGCAGAAAGACGCCTTGTTTAAGACAAACACCAGCAGGAGAAGCAGGATTCCATGCAGTTACAGGAAGCAGCTTCTACATTTTTAGAATTTTAGGAATCTGAGGCACTCCTTGTTCTTAAAACCTGAGGTTCAACATTCATTCTATTACTCAAACACTAGCAAAGAAGGATGGGCAATCTGTCCTCAACACAAAAGATTATGATGCTAAAGACGTTCTGTCCACCAGTAATCTAACCAGGTGTATTACCATGTCTGCCTAGGCCCTAGGTGCTTAAACCTGCGACCCTTTGGGCGTTCTTCACCCCCCCCCCCCAGTCCTCTACTTGCAGCCCCAAAACCTAACTGTTCATGCATAGGAACTCATATTGCATTACATAACCTCTAATGAAAATGTGAATTACCATACTACAGTGTTACCCAATACTTGAAGTATAATTCAAATATATTTTGTTATTTAAAAATGAAAAACAATGTCTTTTAGATCTGCCTGTTGTCATTTCCACATTAAAAAAATGGTCATATTGGTCAGTATAGATTGAAAAAGTGCAGCCGCACTTAGTTGCCCACCACTGGCCTAGGCCAATGAGAAGCAATGAAAGTCACCAGGATGTCCATTAACTTTATCCTACAAAATGACAGCTCTGATTTTGTTTCCCATGTAGCCTTAGGCTGTGGGTAAAGCTCCCCATACACCTTTAGATCACTCCATACAATTTCCTTCAGTCAGGGATTTGAGCTGCAGCCAATACTGCAGGTGGTAGGTTTGCTTTAAGTTAGCCTGACCTTAACTTTGTACATCTACAACAGCTTAAATAAAAGCTCTGCGCAGTAAATTCAAAATAGCCTGAAGTCTTGTTCCTGATTGTCACTAGCAACTAGAGAACAATGGAAACTATACCTTTTATTCTATAGAGAAGGGAGTAGCAGTAGGTAGTGGCTCCAAGAGCCTCAGGCATTCCCATCATTCACTGATCCATCCTTCCTAACAGCCTCCTGTTACAGCTGTACAGAAGTTGGATATTTGCCTTAAGCTGGCCATACACCTGCAGGATTCTCTGTCAGATTTCCTTCAGATCAGATCAGATCTACCAACAACCATGTAGTATAGTGTCCTCCCTGATACAATACATAGTGATTGGAAGGTGTAGAAAGGTCCTCATATTACATGGTTGTTGGTAGATCTGATCTGATCTGAAGGAAATCTGACAGAGAATCCTGCAGGTGTATGGCCAGCTTAAGACTATGTATCACAATTGTTTCAGATGAACATCTTCTGTCTGAACAAGCCTCAAGTCCTTCCTACAGTAAAGGAGTCATAGTTACAAATAAGAACAGACCTAAGCAGGAAGTCCGCAGTTGCAGACAAGTTATATTCAGGGGTGCACATAACTTTTTTAGTGAGCTACTCAGATGAGTACCAGGAGATGGCGTTTGGTACTCACCCCATATGTTGGGTGGTCTACCTCACTGTCCTCTGCGTCAGCTTCCTGCATGGTAGATTCTGTTGCAGAATGGACCTCGCTGTTCCTGATTGATCCTCTGATTAGCTGTCTCCATCCACAGGTCACCAGCTGGCTTTGAGTCACATGTAACTCTCTCAGGACAACACAAATTTGAACCCCCAGATCTCTCTCTAGGATCTCAGTAGTGCAACTTTTCTCCTTAGATTTTACCCTACTCTGATTTTCGGTCCCCAGGTCTCCAACACCCTTAGAAGTCTAATCTTTTTTTTAATTAGTAATTTACATTCCCAATTTCACACTCCTAACTGCAACCTTTTAGTTACTAAAGTTTCCTGCGGTTATCCAAGTGACATCAATTGTATACAATATAGCTGTAATCTCAACTTAATCTGCAATATCAGCTTTACCCACCAGGTGTCACTAGAGAGCACTTGCTGTCAGAGCACAGAGCTCCGTGAAGCTCTCCTGTGTGATACGTAGATGCTCTGAGGAAATTAAAGCGTTATGCAGAGCTAGGTTTTAGACGATTTTGCATACCCGTGTACCACTTATATGCACCCCTGGTTATATTGCCAAATACACTCAAATACAGATAAATCATTTGCAATGCAACTTCTTCCTCATCATTTCTAGTATTCATGGCTGGTTATTAACAAGGCTCAGATCCTGATTCTTCCGACTCCTTGACTCCTCTGTATTTAATATGCTAATGTATTTTATCCATGCATTGAAGGAAAGTATTCAACATACATAAACCACAGAACTACTGGCCAGGAAACCAACACTGGACTGTAATGGCCAATTAAAGCAAAGAATGGAAGTTAGGCAGAATATGCCTAATTAAGCTTAAGTTCATTAAGCTAGGCACCACACTGTAATTGATCAGGGATCAATTGAACGGAAATCAATGTGCACAACATGGGCACATCAATTCCTGTTCAATGGCGACCCGTTCTCCCCAGCTTGCAGTGTGCGATTTACAACACGCCACAAGCTAGGGAGAGGCAGTCGGTCTCATACAGCTGCCTCACTCACACAGCTTCTGAGTGAGGAGTGCTGGCTCCGCCCCTTCACACTGACAGCTGTGGAGGAGGCAGCAGCTGTTCCAAGACTTACCATGAAGACTCCATGCAAAGTATTGGAGATTGAACAGGGTTTTTCCAACATGTTGCACCCCGTTCAATCAAGTTCCTTCGAACCGGCTCTATTGATGTCACCCGAAGGAAAGCACACACAGGTTAGGTTGGAGTATAATCAATTACCATGAGCGCGCAAGTTAATTGATTGTACTCAAATCTTTTTACAGATCTACCCGTGTGTACCCGTCTTTAGTGTTCAGATCTTCTGCTGAAGATAGGGCAGTGGAAGGCTCCAAGAAGAGGCGGGGTGAAGAGGCACTTTATACATGATTTCTCTTGAATCCCAGAGTCATGTATAAAGTTGAAGCAAACAATCTAAGTATTTGTCGCCTTGTTTTTTAAATGTTTTACAGCTTCAGACTTGAACTATTGGTGATCCATTCCCTTCACTCATACAAGCGTCTCTTGTTTACTTCATTATCAGTGAGAGTTAAGGCTGCCATACACGCACCGAGCCGCAGCTGATTTTGCCACCAACCGATGGGGGTGCCCATTTGGGGCGACAGCGATCTGTCACCCCATATGCCCCCCCCCCCCCATCGGTCAGTGGCAAAATTGGCTGCCGCTCAGCCGGCCAGAGAACGGACATGTTGGATAATCTCCGACTGATGCCGTTAGTTTTAATGGAGACCGGCATTTTTATTGAAGATAACGGCCGGCACACAAAGGGTGTCCGTTGATGCTGTCAGCTCTGGAGAGCAGCGTGATGACGTCATCACGCTGCAGTTTAGAGCTCATCTGAGCTGGTCTGTCGGCCCCCACTCGTTGCATGTGTGGGGGAACCTTTAGGCTAGGGTCACAGTGGGCACTGTAATGTTATACACTGCACGCATTTATTCTTATAGCAGAGAAGTTGTTCCTTATGACTGTTTGTTAATTGCGAAATTTTAAGTAAATTTTTTTTTAATTCCTATTTAAATTTAGTAGGATTCCATTAATTTTTTGCCGACAGACTCCAGGTACCCAAAAATGACTCCTACTTCTTGACTCCGTCTCCACAGCCCTGGTTATTATTCTGTATTATACCCTCAAAGACTAATTCATTATATTAGTTGCCAAATATATAAGTGGCACCTACAAGTGACCTCTTGCGCTGAAATAAAACAAACATTGAAGCTGGTCATTAACCTCCCTAGCGCACTGCCCATACCGTGCTGTTTTTAACAGCACGGTACGGGCAATCGTGGCAGTGTACACAGTACACTGCCTGCAATTCCGCCCCTCCCCCCCGCCTCTCTCCACACAGCCGGCATCATTAATGATATCAGCTGTGTGGGCTGGAAAGCCGGAGCTCCTCCATTAACATGGAGGGCTATGGCACTGCCCACCCCCCGCCCCCTTCCGCATCACCGTGACGCGTTCGCTGCAGCTGGTAAGAGAATCACCGTAGCTTTACAGGGATATGCGGCATGCACGGGAGCCCAGCTCATCCAGAGTTTGTTCTTCACACAAACTCTGGACGAGCTGGGCTCGTCACAACCGCTAGGGAGGTTAAGATCCGCCCCCCAATATATATAGATTTTTTTTAAAGCAGTGAAATAAGTACACTACACAAACATTTACACAAAGACTTCTTTTATTTAAACAACCAACTTGAGAAATATAAAACAAAAAAATAAACCAGAAAGAAACGGCAACCCGTGGACCCTGTAACCTCGCGCGACTAAGGATACCAAGACCACCGTGGGAAGACGCAGCTGTGAGATGAGCGGCAAAGCCTCAGGAATGAAAAATTGTCCTCCTGGTCAAGGCCAAGTCTGGGACACAAATATCGGCGAGCTAATGCATAGACATCGCTGGTGAAATATAACATAAAACCAAAAATATACGCATAACATACGCTGCTACTGGAATGATTACAAGTGTGTGGACAAGTGGGAAGGACATTGCGATTGGGTAACAAAATGGAGCCATTATTGCCATTCTGTACAGGGACAAAATGCCAATTTCCCCCCAAAAAAATTAAAGAGGAGAGGTGGGCCCTACTGCAAGACAGAACCGTCTCCCTATTTACGGCAGTTGGCACTGCACCTCTCAGTTGCTCACGGTGTGAAGTGGTAGCCATTTTGTCGAGGATGCTTTAGGACAGGTAACGTCAACTCTTTCTAGAACCAGAAACATTTTTTTCCCTTTTTTCTTTTTCTTTCTAACAAAACCCCTAAAATAATACGTAGCTTGATAACGGCTATGTAACAAGGCTGGTAACACGGTAAGTGGAATGTGAGGAGCGGTTACCGCAGACCACACGTCGGAAAAGGCACCAGGAAGTGCAGCAAGAGTCCGCTGAACGCTGCCAGAAACACTCAATGGCAAGGCACCGATTCCAGGAAACTCAAATCGGAGCCATCCAATTTAGAATTTTTATTGGTGCTGGGCAGCTGCTATACAGAGAAGGGATTTCCCTATCTTTAGAGACACTAAGCGGATGTACAGATGCGTAGAATTTGAGTAAGCAGCATATGATGGAGGAGAGGATTGGTCGCTGCGCTCTTTTGGCCAGAGGACGACTCCTCCTGCATCCTGAGAGGCAGCAACAGAGTATGTAAATTGCAATTCTTTTTCCTGGGATAGTGAAGGTGAGGGGCTGGTAAGGAATGCATAATGATATCCGGTACCCTCGGAGTAGATTCAGCTGCCTTTACCCCATCAGTGCAGTAGTCAGCTACAACTGCACCATATGGGGTCACCAAAGGGGGGGATGGGGAACAGGGAGTCAAACATCACAGAGTACGTGGATTGTATTCTGGGAGCTTCTTCAGGCGCTCTGTGTCCTGCTCTGATTCATCACGTGCAACCACCAGAGTGTGAGAGTAACCCATGGCCACCTAGAAAGAGTTACACAATCAGTACACCAGGAGAGAGCAGCTTCACCACGAATAGGAACATGATCTGAGGTCCTGTCTTACCTGTTCAGAGAAAATACCATCCAAAGTTTTCATTTCCTGAGCTGTAGTGGAAGATTTTGCTTTGCTTTCTCCATATCCCTAGGGGAAAGCAACATGACTCAATAATATAAACTGATTATGTGCCTTTTTGTAAGAATAAAAAGGGATTCACTTTACAAAAGAAACAAAACTGAAGATTAAAAACATTCAAACTTACATGCAGCCTAATGTAGAATACTGACGTTTCCCCGATAACAACGCCGCAGCCTTTAAAGTAGCAACTGCTTCATTTTTTTTTTGTGTCTCACAAAAAATGCTTGCCATCCAACCTGCCCTGCAGACCAGCAAGAACCAGTGTGCTTGGTATATGTATTTCTACTTCTACTACATTCACATACCAACAAAGTCATAAAGCCTGACCTCCCAAAAGAAAGCAGAGCAGGCTGGTGTAGTATGAGTATTATACATACCCTCTCCAATTGCAGAATTCAGGGGAAAATGCTGGTTTGTGACATAAGGGAGGTCATCCCCCAATTAGTAGCCTTGATCACTAGCGTAAATGTCTTAATACTACAATAACAGAAGGTAAAAAATTTTTTAGACTTGCCAGCTCTCCAAAAGTCGGTGATGGACCCCAACTGATTGTACTTTCATCTGCTGCAACAATAATACTGCTTTTCCTGCAAAAAAGAAATGTATGCATTACACATTGTCAAATAAAAAAGGCAAACTTACATTGTTTCATGATTTCTCATGATCAAACAATCAAATCAAAATTTTAGAGATGGCATAGATGGCACATTAACACACAATGCTGTAAGCAAATCTTTCATGACAATGGGGCCCTTTACTAGGGTACATTGGACAACCAAATTTTCGTTGGTGGGCAAATAAAAAAGTCATCCGACCCCGAAACCTATGATGCGTTTCAACCCAAAGGGCGAAAATCAAGCCCAAGATTAGGCCTCTATCACTCAGTGCAGCCACAACGAACTCCGAGCACTCACCCACAGGCCAGGCTTCGAACCTTCCAGCCACACAGATCCTGTACAGCTTTTGGGTACATAGTAGAATCACGAGAGGTGTTTGTAGCTCCCCAGAAAAACAGCCCACCTAAAAGGAAAAGTTTAATGAGCTCAGAAACGACACTGTAAGACAGCAATAACAACTTGGATGTAAATTGATATTTTAAAATTGCATTTAAAGAGAATAAGGCATACCTGAATGAGCTACTTCGTCATACAGGAAGCTACGGTATCATATGATTCATAGGATATCAGTGAACATATATAAAAAAATTTATACAATTTTCCAAGTCCTATTTCAGATGCATCCTGAAAAGCTTTGCGTACAGGCTAAGCAATATAAAGTATAGGTAACTCAAGATTTCAGATTTGGAAACCAGGTAATTTAATGTTCGCTTTAAAAAATAAGCTGCTCACCCATCTCGCTGACTGCAAATGAGCATGTGGCTCCAGCGTAGATCTGAGAAGCCCCTCGGCCAGGGAAGTCAAAGAGTTTCACTAGTCTTGGCACCATTTCGTCTTTTTGTTCTGCATGACCCAGCCGTCCATAGCCCCCAAAGCCCCAGGTGAAGACACGTTTTTGGGAATCCAGCACCAGCTGTGGGAAGGGAAAAAAATGATAATGAGCAAAAACACAGCCTATTCAAAGCGCTTTCAGAGGAGGCAGAAGCTCATTTGTGAGTGAAGGTGCAGTTCTTTGTTCTTCAGCTAGATGGCAGCAGTACAACACTACATCTGGTACTATACAATTCATACACACAAGCCTCATTGTCTATGACCCCCCCCCCCCATGCTTGCAGGACTGTCTTACCGTGTGGTTGATTCCACAGGCTATATCTCGCACCACCACGTTGGGAACAGGAAGAATTTGACCGTCCTTTGTTTTCTCTATGAATATAGGAATCCTTCGTGGAACCAGCTCACAATCGTACTCAATTCGTTGTGCCCGTGCAATATACTTCCCATCAGAATTATGACCTGTTCCAAGGAAATAGGATGGGAAACCAGAACCAGTTAGAAAAGAAAATGGTTTAAAAGACATTAAAACAATAGAAGAATACACAAACGTTATATTACCCAGCTGTCCATATTCCGGGCAACCAAAGGAATACAGATTTCCTTTACAGTCCATAATCATACTGAACTCAGCCCCGCAGGCAACTTTAGTGATGGGCTGCCCATTATACAGGATCTAGTAAAACAGAAAAACAAACAAACATACTATGAATTTCAGGCAATCACAACTGATACAGCCAAGTAACAGGAAGTATGTTTACCAGAGCGGGGCTGCACACAGCATCAGTCTTGTTCCCCAGGCCCAGCTGACCCATCTTGTTTTCCCCAAAGGCATAAACAGAACCGTTCTCTGTGAACATGAAAAAGGGAAGAGTTTATAGATGCTGAAGTTGATTTTGCAGTGAAGGCCATTTTTTAGTTAAGAAAGGTAGTTAATTCTCAGCAAGGACTTAATGTTCCAGGGCGGTACATACCTGTCAGTGCCAGGGTGTGGTTCCGACCACAAGCAGCATGTACAAACACCTCATCCTTAAGGCTCTCAATGGGCTTTGGGGCATCCAGTCTCTTTATATCTCCATGGCCTAGCTGGCCCTTCTCATTGCGTCCTGAAAGAAACCGTACACTGCCAATCAACACATGCAGCCAAAACAGAAAGCCATTACACCCTAGGTGCCCAACCTGTGGCCCGTTCTTTAACAAAGGATATTACTAATCACCTATCAATTACTGTATTTTTCAGTCTTAAAGGATGCACTTTAGCCCCCGAAGTTTTTCTGGGGGGCGGGGGGCCCAGATACCTGCGTCTTTTATTCTGTTTGTGCGACCACTTTGCCGCCACAGCACCTTCGCTCTCTCGGCATTAAGCTTAGCCAGCTGGCAGGTCTCCCAGTGTGTGAAACTGGACGCACACTGAGCACTGTGTAATCTGTGAGTCCGGCTGACAACACACTGCCTAAGAGATCTGCCTGTGTGTGAACTGGGCTGCTTTAGCTCAACTCGCACAGTACAGATGCATAAGACCCCATGGGCATGTCTTTCATTTGAACTGTATGTGAGTTGGGCACAAGCTGCCCACCTTACACACAGCTCTGCCAGTCAGTGCTAGAGGATGGGAAGCTGTCAGATATTTTCTACACTGCTTCAACTCCTGCTCTGTCAGTCAGAGCTCTGGCCAGCAGAGTAGGAGAAAGTCAAAATATTTTTTCACCCACCGGACACTCTGAAGTATAGGGTGCGTCCTATACATAGGAGTGTCTTTTAAGTGAAAAAGTATGGCACATGATTCAGGTGTTTTATAGAGAATATCAAAAGCTTTTAAATATATTATTTAGAAGCAAGGCAGTTTAACCCAGCAATAACTTTGCACCGTGCACTTAATAAGCTGCAGATTCTGGGACTAAAAACAGCTGCATATATACACAAAGCAGGTCTGCTGTGTTCTGCGATTCCCGACAACAGATTGTCCCAGAACTGAGCCGACACTGAAAGCTGTGATAACTTTATTGGAAACGCTCACTACTCACCCCAACTCCACACTTTCCCCTCCGTGGTGATCAGCAGGCTGTGAGCAGAGCAGGGTCCTGATGCCACTGTCCTTACTTGTATTCCTGCAAGGCAGCCATATTTGTGTGGACCCCAAAGGTTCTGACCAAGGTTACGATAGGCAGCTAAGAGGGGAAAAAATAAAGAAATCAAGATACAAGGCACAGACAGTGCAGAACAAGGCATGGTCAGCGATGTGAAAAACATCTACATACACAGCCTACAGAACATGTATTAAATATTCATTTGCCCTTTTACTTGTTCTAGCACGATTACCACAATACACGTCCTCTAGTGGGAGAAGGGCATATCCATAGAGGGTTACTTTTGAAGTGAGAAATATCAGAAGAACCTCCTAAACACACAAAATAGAAATTGTCTGCCCTCATTTACAAAACACCTTATTACCCTTCATGAATGACCTCAGGATCAACGTGTGTCATGCATGCGCAGCATTTAGCGGGTGGACAAGCACACAATACAAGACAGAGCGTAGCTTGCTTACCTTGTTGCTTAGGCACTTCTTTACGCCCTATCAAATCCCAGTTGGTTGCTCCAAAAATCAAGAGCTGACCCTTCGCTTTGGAGCCTTCAAGTTTCTGGAATGGGCAAATTAAATAGATGAGTCAAGCAAGAGGGAAAAAATAACAAAAATAAAAACACTATGTATACATATTGCGGGTACTTTTTTTGTTTAGAAGGGGAAGGGATAGTGCTTTTTTGTGGTAATCTCTCTTCCATAAGAATTTTTTTCCTTGCCTATTGTCCCAGAGACATAAAAAACCCTAAATATCGAGGAAAATCAATAACTCCTCTAATATTTTGGTTCTCCCATTACATTATTTCACAATGCCACTGCCAAACCACTCCAACATGGTCTTCTTGGAGATCCCTATTCCAATGTACTGTATATACTTGAGGATAAGCCAAGTTTTGTAGCCCAGAAAATGGTCTGAAAAAGCCCCCTCGGCTTATATTCAGGTCAGGATCCCACTTGCCTGTCCAGGTGTTTGCTGGCAGCCTCTTTAGACGGTCCGGTGACTACTCTTCTCCCCCAGTCTCCTCCGTCTGCTGAAGCTGCCGGTCTCCAATGCAGGCAATGAACGTGCCCAGTGGTGCAAGAACCACCATAGCAGCTGCTATAGGGCCCGCCATTCCTGGCTGTTCTTTCTTCTATATTTGGTATTCTACCTGCCGTTTTCCAGGCTGGTGAAATGTTAATTTGGCAGCACCATTATTTTTTACTTGAGATGGTGAAATTTCTTTCTGAAATCCACTATCTGACTTTGCAGGTATCTGCTGCATTGCCCCCTAGGCTTATGCTCCAGTCAGTAAGTTTTCCCAGCCTTGATAAAATTAGGTACCTTGGCTTATACTCCATTATATATGGTACTGAATCTATGACTACTTCTTCCTTTCGGTCTATGCCACTCTCCATCATTCTAGTAAGGATGGTCTGAAGGAAATTGTGGTCCATTACTAAAGTCTGGTACATTGGATAGCAAGACCTGGCTAACCATCTACATTACCATTCCAAAAGGATTCCATAGGGTGAGGTCACATGTTCAAGGATCCATGTTTTCATGGAGCTAGCTTTGGGCACAAGAGTACATGCATGCATAATGAATAATGGCCTCAAAGTACCTGAACTCTGGAGGGGGGTTCACACACTTTAAGCCACATATGATTTCTTTTCTTTGTTTGTATGCACCAGTGGTTCCTAAACTTTCCTTGTAGGGCCCCCTTCATTTTTTAGGAAAAGTATTGAGCCCCGGCCCCCTATTCACACAGGTTAAGAATGAGGGCATGTGCCCCCCATGGAATACCTTCACCCCCCCCCCCCTCCCAGTTTGGGAACCACTGGTATACACCATGTAGTGGTGACAATTGAGAATAATAGGCAATATTAATTTACAAGCTCCTTCCTGGTGTGTTTTAGTTCTGTAACTTCTAATGATACAAGTAAAAAGAACAATACAGAAGATATTTTAAGAGTGTCCTAAATAGTTTTAGGTTGGGGATAATAAATATAGAGCAGAGCAAGGGCATAACCTTAAAGAAAATTAGGTCACACACACCTTCTCCTCCTTGGCATAACCAGATTTATAGATGATGACTGGTAGATTATATGTTGGTATATTGTACTGTTTTCAGTGATGTATATAAAATTTTCTTATCTGGTAGAATAATCGGAATAGATCTTACAGCTTGCATAGTGAGATTACTTACTATCTTCTCCTTCGTATGTTCGGGTTCAGTAACGATAACTGCAGCAGCTCCACTGCCAGCCTGGGATTTGGCTCCCTTGTTGGGTCCGCGCTTGTTGTTAGGACCCCCGTCAGATCCTGGGCTGCCGTCCAGCTCCAGATCATCATCGCTGCTAAACTCATCCCGATCCCTCTTCTTGCCCGCTGCACGCTTCCTGCCTCCGGTTCCATCCGTTACCTTCTTTCTTGGCATGGTGGTTATGCTGTATCACTGAGCAGAGACGCAAGAGGTAGAGATTAATCATGAGACTGATACGTATGGGAGACGCAAGCTCGGGAGATTATTTTTTTGGCCAGTAACGGAAACCAAAATCTAGTGTGAAAGAGCCCCCATACAGTGCCTAATTCATAAACACAAACCCATTGCTCCTGGTCTCTTGAGATTTACTTGTATGATTTCATTACACTGGCAAGACCCTAAATACTGCATGGATCACATGAAACAAAGTGCCCGACCTGGGCTAAAACCCACAGAACCTGAGGGCATAGCACCCTGACTATAACCTTATTCCTAAAAGAGACTAGCATTGTACCTCCAAACCATTAGATCAGAGATTTTAAATGAGCGATTCCCCAAAGTTTGATTTCAAAATGTATATTCCACTTGTCCCCAAAAGTTAAAACAATGAGAGCAGAACCTTGAACACAGCAGACAAGAGTTATCCTAAAATTCTGAATGCAGACATCCAGATTACCACCCCACAATTAGACATGGTCCAGGTCTGCAGCTCCCTCCAATACTGCCCAATTGACCCCAGCAGTCATCCTGTTTTGTCCCAGTAGCCCTCTCCCCCCCCCCCCCCCCCCCCCCCCCCCCCCCCCCCCACCTCATCCAGTGGTCCCCAGCGCTGCCTATATTCCTCCAGTTGTGCCCCAATATCCATCAGCATCCCTCCGAGGCCTGTCCCATTGTTCCCTGTATGCACATGGGTTCCCGGTAATCCCAAATTACCCTCCATACCCCTCCCAGTAATCTCAGATCCGTACTCCCAGTAACCACTAAACCTTCCCAGTACCACAGCACTTGTTACCCAGTACCATCAATAGCCCCCAGTCTTAGCCCAGTCATTGTGCCAGTATACCACCCCCCCGGCGGCCATGGCGGCTCTTTGTGGCGGCCAGCTCTGGAACAATAGACTGTGTCCGGTCACACGTGTCCCCTCTTTCTCCTTCTACACTCATCCTCACAAGGACCCTCACCTTTCCCTTTCACCTCCGAAGCGCTGTCCTTCCGTTCTCATACACCACCTCACCCGTCTGTACGTCCGCCGGCCCAACCGACACCCGGCACTGACTGAAAACACCGAGCACATGGGGGGCGGCCCGAGCCAGATCCACACAGCGACCCCTGATGGGGGGAGGAGCGCATAGCAGCAACACGACCACTCTGACCTGGCATACTCCGCCTCCTGCTCACTTTCGCCACGCCCTCCATTATTGTATATAACGCACTATCGCGCGTTCATTCTCCGTGTGACTTTATTACCCCGCCCCCTGCTTATATAATCCCGCCTTCTACTCTGCATTACCCAGCCCATAACTAAATATATTAGCATAACCACACCTCCATTTATTAGCCCGTCCTTGAATCTCCACGCCTCCTCCTTATATCTTTCCCGCCCTTACTGTGTTGCTCCGCCCTCTTTTATGTATGTTTGGATAACCCAGCCCCTTTCGCTATACGTTTCGTGACTCCGCCCCTCCTGTATTTTGGCGTCACCCTGAATATTGTAGGGTGCACTATAGATATGTATTTATCACCATCATCTTCAGAGTTGACTTGGGCTGCATTTTCCATTCAGGTGGGTGACCAGTAGGATTCTACTTTGAAGGAGGTCTGACCCTGATTGGTGGTGAGAGACTTTCCTTCACCTAATACGCAGTATGTGATGGAGGGGGCGTGTCCAGGAATTGTTCTCTCATCACCAGTGGGGGTTCCCAGATCTTCACATTGGATAGGCTGTTAGGTGAAAGGCGCAGGTTCTGTGGGGCTGAATCATTTCATGATCATACTGTAATACCTGTCCAGTAATACAGTCCCATGGTGATACCTGGGCCGCCCCTGTCAGTGTTACACAAGGTGTGTGCTCTCCACCCACTACCTGTCACCACTTGTTCTGTCTCTGGGCTCACTGGTCCCACAGGCAACAGGGATGTGTGAGCACTTTCACAGTGTATCCGGGGTGACATGCTGGTCCCCTAGTCTCAGCGCTCAGACACCACTGAAATTAGATTCACTTGAATCTAGGGTAAGATACTTACCTGGAGGGTTAAGGGGGGGGGGGGGGGGGGGGGGGGGGGTTGATGTAACCTGGAGGGGTTAAGGGGGAGAGGTTGATGTTATGCTACTGTCGGGAAAGGGGTTTATCTCTGCACTGTAGGTAGGTAGGTAGGTCAGAACATCACATGACCATACTACATAAAATTATCTGTGATGACATTGTATGCTTCTTGTATCAGATACATGTGACATGCTGGGCCTTGTAATCCTTCTATGTTTAAAATACAGTATCTATTGGTCGGACCTATAGTACTGGTGTATATCATATACTGTATGTATGGGGCACGCTGGGACCTATAGTCCTGTTCTATATCATATACAGTATGTATGGGACATGCTGAAACCTGTTGTATATTATATACAGTA
>CM070038.1:40671654-40703608 GCA_036250615.1 Ptychadena robeensis | reverse complement strand
AATTACACCCAGCATACAGGACAAGAGAAGTGGTACTGTGCACAGTCCATACATACAGGAAGGGAACCGATACTGAGAATCCAATCATCACGCAGAAGATAAGTGGTACTGTGCAGTGTTCACACACAGGTACACAACGTTTCCCCTCTGTTGTAACTTGGGAGTTGTTGGTTAAACTTTAATTGAGGTGGAGTCCTTTGTGTAGACAGCAGTGAGTCATTGTATAGGTGACATTACTAATGAATGGAGTGAGTGGTTAGCCAGGTCATATGTTGTGTAGGATATAATTGTGACATTGGGCAGCATGTACTGGGATCTGGTGGTTGTGGGTGGTTTGGTGAGTTTTGGTTGTGTGTCAGGGTGGAACAGCGCTGTCTCGGTTTCTGTGCTGTAAGGTGTGTATGACAGCGCACTGCCAGTGGGATATTTTTAGAGCTTGCTGTATATGTGTGAGAGCCTGCCACCTGTCATTGGGATTGTCTGTGTGCTGTGTATGGAGCAGGAAGCTGCTGTCCCACATTGCGTCTATCTGGGGTGATAGGGCTGATCTCAAGCTTAGTACATATCATCCATGTGTTTCAGGTTCAGCCACAGGAGAGATGGATTCTTCAGAGAACTCCCGATTTAACTTCCCTGCACTAGGTACTGTACCCCTCTTCCCCCTTCCCCCCACTAACACCCTATATGTTCTGCTTGCTAACACCCTGATTTTGCTGCATGATTTCTGTATTACACTTTATGTATATTGTGTGTGCCTGACTGTGACCCCTGTACCCTAAAACTGTGTATTCCTCTGTAGATGACAGTGTTGTCCCCTGCACTCAAGTGTACCCTGTCACCCTTGCACTTAGTATGACACCTGTCCCCCTTTGCTCCCAAAATGTATTATACAGGACCCTGTTGCTCACCATGTTAATGATGAGTGTTCTGTGTGTTCCATTGTATCGGGAGCGTATTATATAGCTCCTTTGCACATCCAATGTAGTTTGAACACTTACCCCAACACCCTGAGTGCACCTCAAGCGTACCCATCGCCCACCTTCTCTGTGCAGTTTGAATGAACTCTCTGCCCTCCACCCTGAGTTTATTGTGTTGCCCCCCCTGTAAATGTATTGTTATATGATAACGTGTGTTGTGATGTGTGTAGTCATTGCTAAATACTTTAAATTTAGGATCAGTGTGTTATTGTGTGTGACATTTCTATAGAACTTCTTTATGTCCAACAATGTGATGTGTGTTGTGCTGACTTTTCAGATGTCCCTGTCAGTGCCACTGGGGGACCCCAGGAGGAGGATGAAGATGACCCAGGAGAATTTTTTGACTTTGACAGTGATGGGGAATGTGACGATTCTGGGCCCAGTAAAGGGATGAAGGCCACACTGTCATCTTCCAGCAGCATCCAGGAGAAAAGTCAGGAGCCCCCTTCCCCCAGTACAGGTACCCCACTCACCTGGCATGGTATTCTCTTATATGACGTTAAGCGATTTCCTAAAATATAGGTATGCTTGTCTATTAAGACTGAACTTTTATTTGGTGAGGATTTAAGCCGTGGATAGTATGGTGGGGCCCTTAGGACTTGCATCTCCATGGTGCATTGCTATATATTAATGAACAGAGCCGCCGTCAGGCAGTGACAGGGGGCACCCCTGTCCTGGGCCCGAACATCTGGCAGTCCACTGCCCGGTCCTGTGTTCCCCGGCCTGCGCAGCCTCCGCGCATCTGTGTACTACTCAAAGAGGAGAGAGATCGGCAGCTTCCCCCTCTACCTCCCCAATATGTGAGAAAGTAGCAGGTGATGTACTTTGTACTTTGACAGCAACTGTTAACTGGGGACATCTTGTGGCTAAAGTTGATATTGCAGACTGAATTGAGATCTGGGCTAATCGGAGGCTCAATCAGGAACAGGGAGGTCCATCTGCTTCAGATTCTACCATACAGGAAGCTGACACAATAGACAGTGAGTTAGATGGCACTCTTAAAACCAAACACCTTCTCCTTGTACTCATCTGAGTAGCTCACTTAAAAAGTTTTGTGCACCCCTGGGTAAGCATACTCTGGAGACCTCAGACCAGGGCAGGGGGTTAAAAGGGTAGTGGCATCCTCTGGAACCCTCAGATTGGGGGGCAGCGGGTGTGGGGTTGTTTGTGTTTAGTGGTAAGCATCATCTGGAGCCCTGAGATTGGGGGGGCTAGTGGTAAAGGTCCACCCGAAAAACTACCTAGTAGGGGGCCCGAAAGATCTGATGTCGGCCTTGGTGTCGCAAGAAAACAAAACATGCTCCACGTGCAGTATGCTTCAGTTCTTGGTGGTTGAAGAAATAAAGCAGGTCCAAATTTAGATTTTTGCTTGATCAATGGAATTGGCTTCCTTATAGTAATGTGCATTAACACGCTACATCAAACCAGACAGTCTGAACTGTCTCTAATTGGCATACAGATCTATGGGGGCCTATTTAGACCAGCAGTCCTGCATTGTTAGGCTAGGTTTCCACAGCATTATGCTATGTTTCCACGGCGTTAAGGGCTGCGTAGATACCCCTACGTTAATCACATGCCTTGACAGGGATGTTGAAGGCCATCCATATACATGCCTACTTTACCACCTGTTTCCACAGTGTTCAGCCGGTCCGCCAGCTAAGCGGAGAGCCAAAGTTGACATAGTGTACTATACTAACCTCTCGGCTGGCGGACTGGCTGAAAGTCGTGGAAACAGGTGGTGAAGTAGGCACGTATATAGGTGGGCTGCGTCAACATCCCTGCGATTAGCGCAGCAGGTATCAACCAAACCCATAAGGCAGTGGAAATCTAGCCTCAGTGAGGATACCAGTGGGGAGAGAGGAGTGAAGGGAAGAGGAGAATGCTATCAGAAAAGCAATACCGGTAGATCAGGGAGTGCTTGCTATTGCCAAAGTGAAAAACAGGCCTTTAAACTTTCAAGATCAAGGGGATTCCCAATTCAAGGGTAGTTTTCAAATATCTCTCCGTTATTAAAATGACACTTAGTCACTGCTCTCCAACCGGTTATTCAGCTGGTTCAGTGGGTTAGGTACATGCCCCCCCATACACACAATGGTTTCTCCTGCCAAATCATATGTTGTGTAGTTTTGGAAGATACCATGGCATTTAGAGGGGAGTGCAAGTATTCATATACCAAGAAATGTGGAATATCTGTAGTGGCTTGCGACACTAAATTGCAGCATATCAAAATAAAGTCTGCCAGAAAGGTAGGTATAGAGCCTGTAAGTGGCCCTGTGATATCAGGAGCATTGTAGGGCTGACACGTGTTTGCTTGTTATCCACACACTGTGTATGTGGTTGGGGTGCAAACCAATCATTTGTCACAGGCCTCCAAGGCACGTCCACATGGTAAACAGTATCTGACTGTTTAACACACCTCATCTCTTCTGAACATTCAGTGCTTTACTACATGCGGCATGTTTTTTCTGTGCTGCTTCCATAGGGGTAAACTAGACAGAAGTAACGTGTGAGAGATACTTGTGATTGGGCCTTTTTTTGCCTTTTTCTTCCTGCGTGGTGTAGAATCATGTCCATTTCCTTTTGGATTTCCTTCTATTTGCATACTGGGGATTCTGAGAGACTACAACACAGGACACATGTGTTTTGTGTCATGTCTGGGGAGATCTTGTTGCATGCAGCAGCACAGGGGTGACCTCATGGTCATGTGACTCCGGGTCCTACCACACAAAGGAGGGCATTCATGAGCCTGAAGAATGTTGAATGTGTACTGGTGTGAACTGGGGCCTGACCTCCTCTTGTGCTCTACGACTGGTGTACTTTATACCTACAAGTTGTCATCTTTTATTATGCCATACAACATTACATCACATTATGTGAAAAGTTTTTAGGGTGATTGGAACCGCATGTCTAAGGCATGAGGACCCATTTTCCCTAAAGTGGAGACTAGGGGCTCCTAATGGGACTTTAGCGGCACAGGGTATAAAGCATGTGTAGTCTATTATTGACATTTAACATATTTATTGGTGTATCTTGGTGGTTAAGAATGCCAGATGGTAATTCCAGCAAAAATAAACAACAATACATGACGTTACAGTGGATACAGAAATTCAAACACATGTAGCAATATTGTAATACAAACAGTCTCACAAGGGTAAATCATAACCACAGTTGATGTGTGTAGACAACAAATGGTACAGATATTAGGGTAACATCGTCTCAACGCGTTTCGCCGTTAGGCTTCTTCAGGAGAATCTCTGTGTTACCCAATGCTATACAATAAAAGATCAAGAGATCTAAAGTTAGTACATATAGAGTATGAAGAGTATTGATCCACCGTATCATTAGTCTACGTTTAGCAAATATTACTCACAAGTTGTCAAAATGTGATGTGGATATCTATGGGCATCTCCGAGGTTCCCGCATGGAGGGGCGAGGGCCTGAAGGTCGTCAAGGTCCACCCCCCGTCCACCACAATCCCACAGGGGGGGAGGGAGAGGGCAGAGAATAATGCAGAAACGGGGGACCAAGAGTAGGCACACAGTATCAGGCACCAATCCACTGTGGATGGAGATGGAAAAAACAGGGGTTCAAGGCATAAACATCTCCAGGGTTGCAGCCAGAAGACAGCAGCACACCGGGGCCATCACTGAGAGAATAGAAAGGAAAAAAGATACAAAGAAAAAGATAAAGAAGGAAAAAAGTGAATGTGTTGATCTTTTATTGTATAGCATTGGGTAACACAGAGATTCTCCTGAAGAAGACGATGTTACCCTAATATCTGTACCATTTGTTGTTTACACACATCAACTGTGGTTATGATTTAGGCTTTGTTTCCATTGTACGCCGGGACCCGTACACTAGCGTATATGCTAGCAGGGGTCCCGACGTATCTCCGACGTATCTCACAGACCTTTGCCTGCCAGCGGACGGTCTGTCTTCATTGCACTGATCTCATCCGCCGGTGTCAGGCTGAACGTAGTCGAGTACGTTCAGCCTTTACACCGGCGGATGTGTAAACAGACCATCCGCCTAGCAGGCAAAGGTCTGTGAGATACGTCGGAGATACGTCGGGACCCCTGCTAGCGTATACGCTTAGCGTACGGGTCCCGGCGTACAATGGAAACAAGCCCTTACCCTTGTGAGAATGTTTGTATTACAATATTGCTACATGTGTTTGAATTTCTGTATCCACTGTAACATCATGTATTGTTGTTTATTTTTGCTGGAATTACCATCTGGCATTCTTAACCACCAAGATACACCAATAAATATGTTGAATGTCAATAATAGACTACACATGCTTTATACCCTGTGCCGCTAAAGTCCCATTAGGAGCCCCTAGTCTCCACTTTAGGGAAAATGGGTCCTCATGCCTTAGACATGCGGTTCCAATCACCCTAAAAACTTTTCACATATATATATATTAAGGGATGAGGCACAAACCTTACATATTCTGGGGAGGAAATTAGAACTCTCTCTATATAATTACATCACATTATATTTGACCTGACAAAGCCTATATATGTAGACATTTGTCAAAAAAGTAAAACCAAAGTTTTTTTTCTAAATTATGGATAAGTAATTATGGATTACTGCTGTTTGTGTCTCTGATGAGGATATTTACCCTGTTTTTTCACTTGTCACCTATACAGTAATAGAGGGGAAATGTTCCAGTTAGGACACTGTTGAAATGACAGGCCCTTTACATAACCAGCAACAAGAAAACCTGGTCACATAAATTAAAATATTTACATTGTGTTTGTGAATTAGGAGCATATGTGCAAAAGGTTGATTTGGGCAGATCAACAGAGAAGGGTACTGTATATTTCGGACTATAAGACACACTTTTTTTACCATTAAAATCAATGGGGAGATTTCCCTGCATCTCATGGTCTGAATATGTAAAGAAAATATATATTTTATTCCCAACCATCCTGGGAGCAATAGTTCAGCATTCCAGGAGGTTGAATTTGTTCCATTGCCTCCAGCCAAGCCAAAAAGCCACTGTCAAGGAGGAGATCTTACTTATGGGGAGAGACATTTCGCAATAGATAACATGAGTTGTGTATTTACATTAATAGTCTGCATTGCAATAAATATATTTTGTGACACAGACTTAAATCTCCTCCCATATGTAAATAGCTGCTCATGGGTAAGTTGCTAGTGACAGATAAGTTGAGAGAATGGATGATGCTAGTGTAAAGACACAGGCTTAAGTTTCAGGCCTGCACACTCTGCTGCAGCGAAGTCCTCCCTCCTGGCACTCGCCTTTTGTCTGGAAGAATATACAGTGAATACTGTATGGTCCAGTCATGCCTATTTTGCTGGAACATTTTGTATATTGACTTGATATCTGAATGGCTAATTTTCTCTCCAAATCTGTGGGAGCGTCTTATGGTCTGGTGCATCTTAAAAATGTTCAATAAGTTGTAACCTCTGACTCATTTTTGTTTTACAGAGCCGATACCTCCTGCCCGACCATCAAGGTAAGTTCAGTTCTTTGTATGCTGGACCTTCATGAATTTTAATATAGTGACTCTAAAGCCCCCCATACACGTCTAGATTTTCTGTTCAATCAACTTAAAAAGATCAATTTTTTTGGGGTAAGGGAAATCTGTGATTGATTGTATGTTTGTTAACTGTAGCAACAGATATTTGATCAACTTTTCTGTAGATAGACTGAAAGTGTAATGCATTTCAATACAACCAATTTAAATTTACCAACATGTCCAATCCTTTTTCAATAAATTTTTTTCCCAATTTTGATTGGTTTAGGTTGATATAACCATGTGGGCTGCCATAGATTTTCAACCAATCAACCAAACAAATTGATTGAGTTGATTGGATGAAAAATCTAGACGTGTATGGGGGGCTTAAATCCCACAACTTCTTTAGAGTGCAGAATTATTAGACTCCATGCCAGGATGAATTCCTGTTGGTCTCCCAGCCAGGGAGGTTGGGCTGGTTGTTCAGTACAGGAATAAGGGGGAAATCTTTCATAAGGAGCGCCTCTAGGGAGAGGTTTCTCTTCCTTTGCAGAGATATTTCTAATTCATGTTGCACAACCAGCAATGGAACTTTGTTGGACATTCAAATTCTTCCTCATTTTACTAGAAGATAAAACAATTATCACATTTGAGAGACTTCCTGTCACTTCATTTTCTGTCCCAAGGTCCGCGTATTACTGCATTTTCTGCTCTGCAAGACACTTTTTCCCCAAAAAATCAGGGGCTAAATGTCTGTGGATGGAGTGCACTATGTGTTTGTTGTATGTCCCAACTCCAAGGAGACTGCAGACAGTTATCCTGAACTCCCTGGCGAGGTAGGCTTCTGACAGGAGAAGGGCTTAAGTATATTCCAGCCCAGAGACAAACTTATAGAGGCTTACATTACACTGGAACCCTGGAACATGCGATTCATAGATTCATTTAAGAGAAGAGTTGAGTCTCCAACTGTCTGTAATGTGCATGCTTAATGAGGGGCTCATTACAGGGTGAGCTACCAGTGTAAAATAAAGCTAGACATATACAGATAGGTAGACTTGTGTGGTTAAAATATCAGCCATCAGTGTAACATTGATCGATAGTACTACCATACCAGTGCGATCAATTTAAAACCGATTGATTTCTTTTCTTAGGTCTGTTACCATGCAACTTAATATGATCAGATACTTCCAACAATCTACTGAAATTTAACAAAATGTCCGATCATGGCTTGATTTTGTGTTCAATTTCAAACACTTAAGATCGATTGAAACTGGTAAACAGGAATCGATTTCCAAACTTTAGACTTCCAAATCAATAAATTTTCTATGCCGATCGAATGTAAAAATAGTTCCGTATACGGCCACCTTAAATCTCTATAAGTGAGTCTCTGGGCCATGAGAAGTGGCTCTATTTCAATAAAAACCAATATACAGTATGTTCCAGCCCTGCCCACCCTGCAGTCTCTTCTAAGATGGGATCTATAAACAAAGCTGGCCATAGACATTGTGTTTTGCGACTGATTTCTCTGCAGATCGACCTCGCGCGGCCGAGTACCCTTTGTGTGCTAGCATGAGATCGACCTTAAAAAATTACGGACAATGCAGTTATTTGCAGGCAAATCTAACTGTCTATGCCATATTAAATGATAGAACATCCTGCATGGTCCAGCCCTAACCTCTCTGCTAGAACATGCTCAATATTCACTCTATATGTGAATGTGTCTTTCTCTGAGTCTTTTTTTTCTCTCACTAATTTCCTCCCCAAAACCATGGGTGTGTCTTATGGATTGTTGCGTCTTATTATGCGTGAAATATGGTAACTTTCAGTCAATCCGTCAAGTATCTGACGGGTTTTATTGGTATTTCAATAGATTGTGAATCCAATCATATGATGAAGCATGCGCACAGGGCCTAGGAAAGGAATTGATCCGTTTTAAATATTCACAGTGTGGCAGTTCGACAGACCAATTTTAAGTTAGGAATACACAGGTCAATTTTTTGCACAGACTTTAGCACAGCCGTGTGCGTTCACGACGCTCAGCTGTGCAAAAATCTTTTCCAAAATTGACCCGTGTATTGTGGTTTTCCATGGGGGAAAACCCTGTTCGATTGCTGCGCTGACACAAGAATTCTCGAACGGCACAAATATCGAGCCGTGTATCTCTGCCTTTAGACTGACAGCCAATATTTCAATCATACCATCCAATCAAATCAAAGATTGATCAAGCAAACGTTTATGCCTAGATTTAGATGATCTGAGAGATGTAAATGATTTGGGGGGAGGGGTAAATGCATGTGAAGGTTCTTAGATGATGTAGAGAAGAAAGGGGCCTATGCATGGGAAGGCAAGGATCTTGGTTGATTCGAGGGAGGAGGGGGAGGGGTTGGTGAATGGAAAGGCAAGGGTCTTGAATTATTTGGGGGAGGGGGAAGGTGGACACAAAAGCAGTTTGTTGTTACTGCTGTACGCACACTGACACATACACTCCAAGTAAACCCTTCTTTCTGAACACAAAGTGGGGAGCCTTGCCAGTCACATGATTAGTCACTACATGTTTGGGGAAGTCACTGAGCCAGTTTCATGGGCAGGAAATAATTTCCGGACATCTGGGAGTTCAGAGCATCTACTATACAGGGACAGAGGGTGTATTATTTTGAATGAAAACTTTTTGGTCATTTTAGGGAAATTACAAAAGCAGATAGAAATAGAAAGGACATTGTTTATCTGTTCAATATTATATATATATACTTAAACAAATGAGATTATCTTGGACCCAGAGCAAAATTGTACTTCAAATTTACTGACGTCTACTTTTGAAAATACCAATTGGCTGTCCGTGATTCTGAATTCTGCAAAGTGTTTCCAAGTTGCTTATCTGGTGACAAGCCAAGATAAAAAAGAACTTTTTTGTGACTTGCAGAATTGGTTCCTAGCCTGTAATTGTGAAGAACATTGTTGCCAGACTTTTGAGTTGTACAAAGTAAAGCAGCCTATACACGGGTCAGATTTTCAATCAATCGACATAAAACGTTAAATTTTTTAGTCGATTGATTGAGAATTGAGTTTTGCCCACCTGGTTAAATCGACTTAATCCGATCAAAATTGAGTGAAAATTCAGTCGTTTTTTGATTGGACTGGATGGTAAATTTTGATTGGTCGATTGAAAATTGGTTCCGTATTTTGAGAACCAAGTGTGGTCAACCAATTTTTTATCGATTTTTTTCTACCTATTCTACCTCACTTCTGATTGAAATTTTAATCGGACTATTTTGGATCGATTGTTTTGTGGATTGAAAAAAAAATCGATCAAAAATCTTGTATTACATATGGCCCATGATACAATCGACATACAATTTTATACCGACTTAAAAATTGATTGTTTTAAGTTGATTGATTGAAAATCTGACCCATGTATGGGCTGCTTTAGGATAGATGGTTCATGCTTTGCTTAGGCTATGTCTCTACTAGAGATGGTCGAATTTTCCGACTTCCTAAATTTGTGAGCTTATTGCAAAGCCCCTGAAAATGGTATCATCACCAAAATTGTAGAAGATGTAGAGAAGGGTTGTAGGAGCATTTGGAAAAAAAAGTTTTGCTTTAGCACGTGTCATTTTTGCATAAATTAGGTTCAAATTTAAAGTCGAAATTCCGATTTTCGAAATTTTTACTTGACTTTGAACTTAATTTGTGAAAAAACTATTTGTGTTAGAGACATACTTTCTTTTTTGTATACCCCCAACCCTTCTCTACATCCCCAGCAAGTTCGGTGATGATACCATGTTCAGGGGCTTTGCAATTAAGTCGAAACCTTCTCTAGTCTCTACTATCTCCTGCGATTCTCACTAGCGATTTTTATGGCAAGCGATCTGATGCGATAGTGTGCGTTTTCGCTATAGAGTATGACTGGGGCGCGTTAAAATATCGAGATGTGATTTTTAAACATGTCCATTCATGTCTATGAACATGATCAGAGGGAGATCGGATGCCCACGCCTGATCGCGCCTGTGGGAAAGAGCTCATTGAAGTGCATGAGTACGATTGCTGCACCGCAATTAAAATCGCTGGAGATCGCCAAAGTGGGGACAAGCCCTTGTTTCCACTAGATCCCAATCACGGGTGGAGATTTTCGACTGTGATTTTCAGCCGCGTCCGATCGCCCTTGATTGCACCCATAAAGAATCAAGAATCAAGTCCCAATTCATTAAGACAAGATTTATAAACGCGTCTATTCACGTCAATGGGCATTACTGATTGCGAGCATCTGCATCAAAAATGCAGTTGGGTGGTGTTCAAAATCGACCCCCAAAATCGCGGCTGATCACAGGCGATCGCTTGTGTGGCATCATGCCCATTGGCTGAAATAGGAGCGATCAGCCGCGGTCACCGCACCGCGATTCAAAATGCAAGTGAACGCGGCCGATCACTCTAGTGGAAACAAGCCCTTAGGATGATTTCAAAGACTTGTCATGGCTGTGTATGTGTCACGTGTGTAGATTTTTTTATCCGCTGCCGCCGTCTGAGCCACAGTGCACACAGCAATCACACAATTCTCCCGGGAGCCTGGTGCTAAAGGAAACATAATTTTTCAGAGTTGAGGAGATATTTTTAAATGATGGAAAATTCTCCAGAGGATTTTCAAGTATCATTCCAGTCTAAGGAGCTCAGGATTCCCAGAGCCATGTCCATGTCATTCTCTAGACACCACACTGGAGGGTTTTAGTCTTATAAGGAATTATCCAGAATCAGAGCCCCAGGGAAGCAGAAGGATGGGTTTATCTCCATGATATTCATTGATCTCCCTGACAGAGGAGGGATGTTGGCAGGAGGGCAATGGATCCGTCAATGCACCTGGCAGGGTGGTTGATATCTTAAGGTAGCCATAGGCGCGTTGATTATTTTTTTCAATTAGATCGCTGTTGCAATTTTTTTTTTTTGCTATTCCAAAGCAATCACTTGGAATAGCAAATCGTTTGTCTGCCACACAGTGCAGTCGATTCCAAACTGATCACTGTGCGCATACCATCACCTGAAAAACTTGTCACATAATTGAACGATCGATAAAAAGAAAAAAAACGCATGTTCGATTTTTTATTGATCTCTTCTTAGAATAGTTTTTTGGTCGATGGCACCAGATGGGCAGGAATAGATTCCTTTGTGTATGACTACCTAGACTGTAAGCCCGATCGGGCAGGGTCCTCGACTCCTCCTGTGTCATAACCTGTACCTGTGTGTTACCTTGTGTTGCATCTCAATTGTAATTTAATGTGTGGCGTTGTGTACTATGTTGGTACTATATAAATAAAAGATAATGGGGGAACCTTCTGATTGATATATTCCATTAAAGGTAGCCATACAGGAGACGATTCTCTATCGATAGACGAGGGGTCGACTGCAGCGGGATGACGTTGTCCCGCTGCAGCCGGCCCCCTCAGCTGATCGGCAGGCACCCTTTGTGTGCTGGCTATTCAAAGTAATGGGATCAGCCAGGAATTTACTGGTATGTCAGATCAGGGAGATTCCTTATTGATTTCAGTAGGTGGGCCCACCCGATTTTTGGCCAAGCGTCGGCCGGCTGATTGGTGGGAGCACGCACGGTGGTCGATTGGCTGAAAAATTTGGTGAAAATCTGGCTGTGTATGACAGTCCTAGTTTATGGTGGACAGTAATGATCATGATGGACGGGTCTGGCAGGCTTATCAGTAATTTTATGAGAGTTGCGTACTCTTCCTTTAAGGATACACATCATAAAGCTATTTCCAGGACATGCCAGCATAGGAAAATATTTGTCTGATTCAGCTGTTCTGGTAACGTGTTTGTGTGTATGTCCTCGACCTCAGCTCACACTTGTCTGACACTCAACTGGCTGAGTTGGATTCTTCTTGACTCACCTTTTTCTTTCATCCTTTACCTCTCCCCTCTCCAAAGGCATCATTAACAATAAAAGGAGGTCAACCTGGATGCAAACATTTCTGTATCCTTAGCACCTATGCATTTTAAGCCCCCGATACACCTTTAGATCACTCCATACAATTTTCTTTAGGTCCACCAACAACATTGTAGTAAAGCGGCCTCCCTGATAGAATACATAGTGATTTAAAGGTTTATATCACTGCTATGTAGTACCGGGTCCTCCCTGATAGAATACATAGTGATTGGAAGGTTTATATCACTGCTATGTATTACCGGGTCCTCCCTGATAGAATACATAGTGATTGGAAGGTTTATATTACTGCTATGTAGTGCCGGGTCCTCCCTGATAGAATACATAGTGATTGGAAGGTATATATCACTGCTATGTAGTGCCGGGTCCTCCCTGATAGAATACATAGTGATTGGAAGGTATATACCACTGCTATGTAGTGCTGGGTCCTCCCTGATAGAATACATAGTGATTGGAAGGTATATATTACTGCTATGTAGTGCTGGGTCCTCCCTGATAGAATACATAGTGATTGGAAGGTATATATCACTGCTATGTAGTGCCGGGTCCTTCCTGATAGAATACATAGTGATTGGAAGGTTTAGAAAGGTCCTCATATTACATGGTTTTTGTAGAAGAGCTCATTGTACAGAAATTGTATGGTAAGATTGTAAGGTGTATGGGGAGCTTAAGCTACTTATAATAGACACCTATCATAAGAAAGAAATGGTAACTGAATGACACATTATTTTATTCTTAAAATCTATATCAAGTGGATGACATGTTTATCCTCTTGCTTCAAAAGGAAGCATGACAATGCACAATTTGTTCTGTGGTACACATTTCTTTTCAGCTCAGACAAAGAGGTTCGTGCAGCCAACAGATCAGTATGACTTCTGTAGAGATGGTCGAAATGTTTTTTTTAATTGGACTAGTTTAAAGCCCCCCCTAGACAGGCTGATTCCCGGCCTTAGTTGCAGCCGACCAACCGGCGTGCTCGCTCCCGCCGAGCACATAAAGGTTGGTCGGCCGCAACTATAAGGGAGCCCACCTTGAGTTTGTTAGAAAAAAAGCCGGCAGGTTGGATCGCACATGGATCCATCCTGCTGGTTCTTTTTCTGCACGATCCTGCTGCACGCTGTTAACTCGGAGGGTTAACTCGCGTGATATCACCACCACGCTGACATGGCAAAAGTCACTAGACATTTCATTTGAAGTATAATTTAAAAAGTTGTGTTATTTAAAAATTAAAAATAATGTCTTTTAGCTCTGCCGGCTGTAATTTTTTCATTAAAAAATGCTTATGCAAGTCAGTATAGATCGAAAATGTTATGTGCGGCCCTTTAGTGGCGCTGAGGGCCACACTTGTGGCCCTCCACATCAACTCAGTTTGGCACCACTGAAGTAGACCTAAACTAGGGAGTTATAAAGCTAGGATTTCTGACCTTATCCTAAAGAATGCTAATTACTGCATGTAAAGCTGATCTTCCACATTACGTAGTTTTAATCACAAAGCTGAAACAACCATGGAGGTACCTGCTGGACGAGCTGTGTGGCAATTAGGTGAATACCTGAGCTGCATGCTCATTGTGGATCAGTGATTCAAGTATTAAAGGCAGAGGATCAGAAAACCAAGCAGGCAAGCAGTTATTTTTCCACGTCAGCAATGGCAGCTCACATAGTTTCTTATAATCATAGTCAGTTTATCAATTGACATTCTACCTAAATAGGTTAAAAGTTTTGATTGATTCAACATTTTATCTAAAGAAGGGAAAATATAGCATAGTGTGTTCTAGCCATGTGTTCTGGATGGACTGATGTCTCATCAGCATCATAGCATTTAAAACTAAAGCCCCCCCCCCACGCACCTAAAGGCCCCCATACACCTTACAATCTTTCCATACAATTTCTGTACAATCAAATTTTGTTCTACCAAAACCATGTAATATGGAACCTTTCTAATCCTTCCAATCACTATGTATTCTATCAGGGAGGACCCGGCACTACATAGTTGTTGGTAGATCTAATGGAAATTGTATGGATCGATCTTAAGGTGTATGCCACACTCTTGCCATACAATTTCTGTACAATCAGCTTTTCTTCTACCAAAACCATGTAATATGAGGATCTTTCTAAAGGACCCCATACACCTTACAATCTTTCCATACAATTTCTGTACAATCAAAATTTGTTCTACCAAAACCATGTAATATGAGGACCTTTCTAATCCTTCCACTCACTATGTATTCTATCAGGGAGGACCCGGCACTACATAGCAGTGATATATACCTTCCAATCACTATGTTTTCTATCAGGGAGGACCCGGCACTACATAGCAGGGATATATACCTTCCAATCACTATGTATTCTATCAGGGAGGCCACTATACTACACAGTTGTTGGTAGATCTTATGGAGATTGTATGGCTCGATCTTAAGGTGTATGGGGGGCTTTAACCTTCCAATCACTATGTATTCTATCAGGGAGGACCCAGCACTACATAGTCGCTGGTAGATCTAAAGGAAATGTATGGAGTGATCTAAAGTAAGGGCCCCCATACACCTTTAGATTTCTCTGTCAGATTTCCTTTAGATCTCCCTTTGTTTTACCAAAACCATGTAATATGAGGGACTTTCTAAACAATCAAGTCTACCTGTGTTCAATCGCGGAGGACCCTATACTACATAGTTGCTGGTAGATCTAAAGTATATATAAATGTGTTCATTGAATACAATCGACCCGACCAACAAACAAAATGCTACGATTTTAGTTCGATCGTTGTACAATCCACGAAAAATTTCCAACATGTCTGATCACTTTTCGATTGATGTTTTGATCAGTATCGAACAATTTCTGGCTGATCGAACCATGTGTGCAGTATACTTTGATCATTTTAAGGTTGATCTAACACTAAAATCGAACTGTGTTTGCCTAGCTTAAAGGTGTATGGGGAGCTTAACCTTAGGTTTTGGCAGATAGATTTACGCCCTGATTTAAGGTGGCCATACACGGTCCAATCGACGGTCATGTGTTTTCCTGCCAATCGCTTGGCGGTCGCATGGCCTCAAATAGAATGTGCCCACCTGGACAGATTGACCAGGCCAAATTTCTGCCCAATCGCCTTACTTTGGATGGGGACACTGCACTGGCACACAGAGAGTGGCTGTGGATCCTCTGAGTGACTGGCTGCACCGTAATGATGTCATCACTCTTCAGTCGGTCCCTTATATATTGGGAGAGGATAGCTGTGTGTACGAGTGCCTTTAGATTTGCAGCCGATTTGGCGAGCGCGCACAGTGGTCGATCTTCGGTGAAATCACCTGCAGATCCAGCCGTCTATGCCCAGCTTAAGACATGCAGATATTGTTTTTACTGATCTGTTACTTCTGGTTTAGGGAAGACATTACCAAAGTTTTTAAAACTTGGCTGCTGCACTGAAGATGGGCAGGCGTATGATGTGATATTTTTGTGCGTTTTTTCTTGTATATTTCCTCTCGCCCTTCCCCTTTGTGCACCCTGCTGCTATGAAATGTTACAAGGGGGGTCATTCACATGGAGCTGGTGTGGGAAGTGCAGCGAGTGTTGTGTCTGTGCAGTCCTGGGAGAGGCAGACAGAGGAGGGGAGAGGGAGGGTGTGGGATGAGAGCGAGGCCTAGGCTCTTTAGCAGTGCAGCCGGTGTGAATGATCCAGCCAGGGCTTCCCATTTCCTGCTGATGAATCCTGAGGACAGAGCTCTGGATGGAGAGGAAGTGGCTGCGCAGTGGACATTGAAGGGTTATGCGCAGGTATTGTGGGGCTGAGACTTCTTGAATCACATTCTATGGGCTTTTATACAACCCTGCCTGTGTAACTCCTTCCTCTTCGCCACACTGACCCCAGCCGGTGTCATTGGAATCTTTTTTTGGTACTGCAGCACTGACAAGGCTACTGTGTGCGGCCAAGCGTCGTTCCTAAATAAGCTCATAGATTTGAACAGGAGTCAGCAGAAAGCAGCGACATGTCAATCCCTCCGCACCGGCAAGAGCAATGGTTCTACATATGGACAATTGGTTAATATCTATTGATTTGTCTGATCATTGTTTTATTGTTGCGTGTATGTCCAATGTTGACCGATAACAAACATTTTTATTCCTTCAAATTGGAAGCATGATACAATACGTATCGGAAAAGTTCTTATGCGTGGAGGATCATCGATATGATCGCTAGATTCGGATTGCTTGTGGAAATATTCAACTCAGTCGGTTGTAATTGAAGCAGTTGTCAGGGAAGGGTTAAATCTCACGCTCACAAATGACTTGGGCCTTTCTGTGACGATTGGATAGTAAAACTTTTATGTGGACAGCGATCACGCACAGTTTTACAACAGGTAAGTTCATGCTGGTTCACATTTCTACCATGGGGCCGTGTGAGGTCCATTGGCATTGATAGATTGGCAACCCATTGCACACTGTCAACCCAAGGTTAATCATCAGGTTGCTTTATCACAAAACAATGGCAAACACACAGAACTTCGAATACTTCTAAAACCCTTGAAAATGTGCATTGCCTGGCTGTCAATCGTGAGAAAAGTCTGACCTACAACCAGGCAGCTACAGAATGGGGAATCGGTTGTGGGAAACTCTCTCTGGAAATGGTTTCTTGTGGGGTGGGGTAGATCTTTTGTGTCATATATTTTATAGTAATGTCAGGATTACCTGTTCCCTGGTGGTGTCTGTGTATTTATAGTTCTCCTCATACACCCTGTGCATTCAGGGTGATTGTTTCTACTTATAATGCACTGTTAAACCTCAAAGCGTAGTTCTGCTGCAGATGAATTAAAGCCCTTGGGTGCTCCAACTCTTGTGGAGACCCCCTTGGGTACACATACTCATTGCTAAACAAGTCAGTGGGGTACGCTGATTTGGGAGCCACAGATAAATGGAGACCTTTACTGTAGGCTGACGCAGTTTCTTTCCTTCTGGAAATATTAGATTGATTCTGCCACTTGAGCCACCAATATATACAAGCAACAAAGCCTATAGACTATTGTGATCAGCTTAACGACTGGGGAGGAAATAGGAAAGCAGTGATTCTTCTATATACAGTTTTAAGATAAAATATGTGATAACCCTATGGAAATTGTTGACTTTTGTTTACCATATTTGGACAAGCAAACGTGAGGTCTTACTTTAAACCAGTGGTTCTCAAACTTTCCTTGCAGGGCCCTTTTTTCTATATAGGAAGCTTATCAAGCCCCCACCCCCGTTCAAGCTACACAGGTTCAGAATGAGGGCCAGCACAATACAGGAAAACAAGGTTTTATTACAGGTAACATTACCACTAGCGCGTCTGTTGTGGTAAAAAAAAAAAAATACCGTAGCCGCAGCTTGGGTAGTATGAAATTTATTTGAAATACATATATACACACACCAATTATACAAAAACATTCCTCATTCACAGACAAACGCACACATTACATGCACTCTATTTACTGTCTGCAGCTAGTTCCCCCATGGTTGTCTTCCTGTTTGTCCATCTATAAGGCTTGTCTTGGCAGTGGTAGGGGAGGGCGGGTGGAATGCGTGCATCCCCCAGAGCAAGCAGAGAACAGACAGCAAGGAGAGCCAATAAGCAGCTGAGGTCTGCAGATCTCTCTCCCATCTCTCTGGCAATTCTCACATAGAGTGCCACCTTGGTTGTCCCCCCTCTAGCTGCTCCCCCCTGGACTACCTCCACGCCCACCAGTTTGGAAAAAAACCTGATTTAAGCGATGCTATTAGATACTAGAACAAAGAACATAAAAATTTTATGTGGTGTATTCATTCTCACAATATTAATTAAAAAGAGTTCTGATGTAAAACAAGTAAACAAATACATAACCCTAATCCATGAGTACAGAGCTATAAAGTTCCAATTTTCCCGGAGGGAAACAAACTGTGGTATAGTGGGGCGGGTGTTTTGTATCTATTCCTCTACTGATGTGTCATTGTGCCAAAATCTAGCAAAGGACTTATTATTGGAATTCAGTTATTCCAATGTATATGTGGAAAGTGGGGAAAAGGGTTCCAGACTGCCGAAGGCAAAACCATGAAATGCCATTGAAACATTGTAGGGGATTTTAAGTTAGCACTTCATGTAAAGAAGCTGACAAACTTGTTGTAACTAAATACATTTTGCATATAGGAGTAGTAAAAAATGCAGTTAAACACTGACATCAAAGAAGAACTGCTTAAGTGACCGATACAAATGTATTAGGGCCATAGGTACTTATTTTTCAAAGCAAATGTATGAGTTGTTAAATATTTAATTATTAGCAGGGGTGAACATAACTTTTTTAGTCGGATCCTCAAATAAGTACCAGAGATGGTGTACTCACCCCATATGTAGGGTGGTCTTCCTCACTGTCCTCTGCGTCAGCTTCCTGCATGGTAGATTCCGCTGCAGATGGACCTCCCTGTTCCTGATTGATCCTCCGATTAGCTGTCTCTATCCACAGGTCACCAGCTGGCTTTGGGTCAAATGTAACTCTCACAGTACAACACCGTATGAACCGCCAGATCTCATACCTCAGTAGTGCAACCCTCACATTTTCTGGTTTAGTAACTTACCCCAGAGACTACCTGCAGTCCAAATGTCAATCTTGCATAGATATTTCAGCTGTCAACATTCCAACAGTGCTTTTCTTTTGTCAGATTTACCCATACATATGTAGTATACATGTATTGTATACAGTTAACAATAGAAACTGAAAGAATTAAAAAAAATCTAAAAAAAAATATTTTACAGTAGTGTATACATGATAAAGTGAAGTTGTTTGTACAGCTATTTAATGTGGGAGGGATTCTGATCTCTCCCCTCAATGGCTGACGGCAAGACTCCTCGGTTTGCACCTGATAGCTATGGCCGCCCAGAGTGCCTCCAAGTTGTTAGTACGCATATGAGCTTTGTAACATTAATGCAGGTACGCATAGCTAGTTTTTGGCCCCTTTTTGAGTACCAGAGTACCACTTATGTGATGTGATTTTTACTTGTAGTTTTATTATAAGTGGGTGATATAAGTACATATAAATAGTATAGTATATCATATTATCTATAGGCCCTGTTTGACCATCAAGAAAGAAAATTTCAATGGGTTGTGCATACTTTTCAGATGACTGGAGGTCTATTTGAAGGCAGCCTTAGAACTCGTGTATTTCATAGTTTCCCTGTCTGATTTTCTCTCATATGAACAAATTGAAACAGAAGACAAATAAAACAAGGAAGATGCGGAAAAGAGAGGAAAATAGGAGGGAGTGGACATTACACTTACCTGATCATGCAGAAGTGGCGTTGCAGAGTGTCACTTCCGGTATTTGGAACGCGGAAGTGGCACTCTGCAACGCCACTTCCGCATTCCTGATACAGGAAATCACACTTTCCGTCACTTCAGGGATCACGATCCTAAAAAGGTTGAGAACTGCTGGTTTATGGGCAGTTAAAGTTTACACTAACATGGCATAAAGAATAGTTACTTACTCATATCTGGGTAGGTGGCAGTAAACATTAGCATGATATATTCTCCACATAGACCCTTATCCTTGATTGTGGTCATTGGCCCCCAGTGCATTGTAAGAACCAAACCAAACCTCTAGGTGCAATTTATATGACATGGTTTGTAAGATATTCCAGGAAGTATATAAAAAATTGCAGTCGTCTTTGTGCCCCACAAACGCCCACCATGTCTTCTTTAGGGCGCACCTCGCTAAATATGGTAATTCTCTGCTCTTCTATGATTTTTTATTATAAACAAAAAGGACTTTTCCTGGCTTCTCTCATTGCCAGGCATCTCTGTATTAGAAAGCCTACTGAGATTTTTGAGATACTTCCTTGTGCCACTTCATCAGGCGTGAGTAGGTGCTTTGTGTGTAATGAATCGGAGGAGGTACCTTAAGCTAGGCATACATAGGTCGATGTCCATGCAATAGGCCAGCAATCGATCCCATCGTGGTGCTGTCACCCTGCTGCGCTTAATTGCCATTTAGTCGAATGGGAATCGATGTGCACCACTTTGCACATCGATTACAATTTAATGTAGACCCTGGTCTAGTGTTGTGAGCTATGTTCCGACCTTTCGATCCAGCGGGATCAGACAGGCATACATGGCTCGAAATAATTACATTTTTTTTATAGATTCGGGTACAATGGCGTGATTGTGCATATTGCTCCACTGTGGTTGAATCTATTAAAATATTGAGCTGTGTATGCCTAGCATTACTGTTGTCGCTGGGTGTCTCAGGGGGACACAAAGACATCAGAGCAGATTTTCCAGCCTGTCCTTCTTTCTTATTCCTTATCTAGGAGGATATCCTGGTCCCCTGCTGGCCTTCTCCCTGCTGCATCTAGTAGTTGGCCTCAGTATCTGGCCAGTCCACTGCTTTTCATATACAACAATATGGCATCTTTATCCCATTATGTACCATTGTCCTATTTATAGAACAGTTATATATATACGTCTGTATCTGTTATGCCAAATTAATTTGAGAGATAACTAACTTGATTGCTCACAAAATAAAATGTGCTTTGCTATACCTTAAACTCATCTATTCATTCCATTAAGGTCTGTCCATCTATTTTAGTTTACAATTATGTACTGTACATACTCGAGTATAACCCCAACTTGAATATAAGCTGATGAGGTACCTAATTTTACAAAAAATACTGGAAAAACTAAATGACTGCAATGTATTCAAAGTCCATTGGCTTCTTGGAAACCATTGATTTAAACTTGATTTTCTACCATGCAACCCTGCCCGGTGCAGATTCTGTATCCCGTGTATTGCATTTATGGTCCCAGCCAATGAGTTTTGTGGACTAAATTCAGACGTCTGATTTTGGGACAGGTTAAACCCAAAGCTATTGTGACAGTCTCTCTGTGCTTCCCCCAAACCCTCCAGGAACTTTCTGTATAATTTGTAGACTTCCTTAAAGAATCTGCAGTCACCATTGCGAAGGAACAGGCTATATACTTCCCATAGAGGAAGAGTTCATAGGGTGAGTGATCTACTGTATGCGGAGAGGAAAGAGACCCGAGGTGGCCAGGAATTGGAGTCATCGCTCAGGATATAGAATCCTGACCCTTTACTGACTGGATACAATGTTTCTGGCTCCATCATATCCACTGTCACTGAAGTTCCATTCATTGATGGAAATTTCTGATTCCAGCACACCACTTTGTTCCCACAGGTCTCCGTCTGTTGTCAGTAATGGGGATCCCACCGGTCGGAAGAAGGTGGAAGGCCATAGCTACAGCTTCAAGAAGAGTCTGAGTAAAAAACGTGAGTTTAATTCTCTCTGATCACATATTGTCTAAATATTTAATACATAATATAGTCTGTTTAGTTGCTACACCAGAGGAGCTTACAATCTAATACAATTGCTCATACATTATTATCATACAATTAATAGAGAGCCCATCTTATCACTGCAGGTTTACAATTTAGTATTTTATCCCATGCTCTCTAACAAATAAATTGCCAATCTATAGTTGTAACGGTTGGTTTATTTTAGTTGTAAGAGAGAGAATAACAACAAAAAAAACTCACCAACCCATCTTTAAAGATTGATGTGCAATCCAGTGAGTGAAATAACTATTTGATCCCCTATTAAATAGCAACATTTGGAGTAGCCAATCTCAAGACCATAATATCATAGAATATCTGTGAAGGGAGCTACAGCATTAAGCTGGCAAACATCAGCCTCTCCGTAATACATGGGTTGATTCCCATATGGCCATGAATGCTTGGCGATCGTTCGGCAAATTGATGTGCACCACTTTGTGACTCCCGGTCGATACGCTGGTGATGGCGAACATATATGGAATAACCAACATGTTGTTTCCCTGTCCGATCGACATTTCTTTGAGCGGAATCGATCAACGTGAACGCGTGGTGATCGATTGTGCGGGAATTGTGGGGGGGGGGCTTTCAGCAGTAACTGATAGCTAACCATGTGCAAGGGGTATATGTTACCAGCGGGTCCATTGCAATAAAAGCTCAGGTAAATCCCATGAGCATTCTTTCTTTACATCCCCACCATGTTCCATATAGCCTCATGTGTGCCCTCTTGTTTATATTTGTTTATATTTTCAGGTTTAGCAAGTTCTCACAGCCTTAGAGACGGCGTGATTTACGACGACGTTCCCTGTGAGCACGGAAGCCAGGATGGTAAGGGTTTTTTTTAAATTGTTTTTAGGCCTGAAGTAGGGAACACACAGCTCGATATTTGATGCGTCCGATGTTCCCTGCAGCAGCGTGATGACGTTATCACGCTGCTGTCAGATATCGAAGGAGCTCTGCGGTTTCCATGAAAAGGAAGGGACATCGGTCGTATTTAACGTTTATCCAATATCCCTGTTTTCGAGCAGGATTAATTGGTCCCGCTCAAAAACAGGGATGGCCACATATGATATGGGCCAGATAGATGGCCGTGAGCGCACACGGCACTCGAAGCGGCCATCGATCTGGCCCATATCTATATGTGTGTACCCTGCTTCACTCTCCCTCCTTACTTTCCATCCCGCTTGTAGCGCTGATGCTTTCAGTGAGCATGCACACTTGCATTATTGGACAAGCCCTCCCATAGCACCAGTGCTGGAACTGCGGCATATGAGAAGCTCAAAAATGAAAAAACGTGAAAAATAATACTTCTGTACTTCTCAACTATACATAGTGCTTTAGCTAATTAACTGCAATTCAACTGAGATTTAAGGTGGTCATACACAGGTCGTTACCCTTGTCCCCATCCAAAGTAATGGTAAAGGGATTTGTTACATGCTTGATCCAACTTTCTTTGAAAAAGGAAGGGTAGTTGCATTCGATTTGTGTACAATCACAAACGCGCATGGCATCTGATTGTTCAGGAATGACGGGGAATCAATTGAAAAATTTACCCATGTATGCCCACCTTAACTTCTGCTTTCAATAATTAGAGCTCTTTCACCAAGTCAAACCGCACGGCAACACACAAACATTGCCTTTTGAGATGTTGCCCGTTTTTTATTTTGCAGCATGTTGCTGCACATGTGTTTCCAGTGAAAGCAGTAAAAGATCAAGCGCTAGCGCTACCATGGTAGGTAGAGCAGAGCCATGAACATGCATGCCCCACAATGCGCAATTTGCAGATTAGCTCAACGCAACGTATATTTACTGCAGATTAGCTCACTGTGTTCCATATAGGAATAATGGCTGTTATTGGGGCTCATCTCTGTAATATTCCCCTTCAGGGCTGGGACACCACCTGATCTATGAGAACATAGAGCGTGACGGATGTGTTGGGGACTTCGGGGACACAGGCTGGAGCTCCAGCGAGTTTGAGAGTTACAGCGAGGATTCGGAGGCTGAGGAGGTGGAGAAGCCAAAGCCAGCCAAACCGTTTGTAGCGTTCCAGCCAAAGGTACGGACACACTAATCTCACTGCACACTGTGATAAACAATGTATGTTTTTTCTCTAAAAATATAAGCTACAGTAATATGTGGAGTTTAAACCACATCCACCAATCACAGGACATCAAAATAATGGTGATTGCAAATACTTAATTGAAGGTTCTGCCACTGTTAACTCTTTGTATATCAATGAGATGCTCCAGTAACAATACAATACACATAACATGTCTACTTTCACTTCTATTGATTTTTTGAGATTCTACCTCAATACTTGTGGGGGGCTTTGTCCAACCAATAGTTGATGTATGTGAGATGCTGTTTTCCATGATCTTTTGCCAAGTCTTTCAGGAACACCGGTGAGGTGCTCTTGTTTGGCCATTGATGTCTACAACAATTTCCTGCATCCGAATGTATGGCCTCCATACACAACCCACATCTGCTATAAACAATGTTCAGGAAGCACAGTGACACATAAAATGTCTCTAGGGGAAGCACACAGACTATCTGTGGTGTATGCAGGGAAATCTCTCCCATGGATGTCAGAAAAGTCCTACAAAGCCTTATTCCATACCTCTCACATACATTATAATCCACTGAAGGCAGTCATACAACATAGCATAGTCCATGGTTGAAAAGTGGTGAGGGTGTTCTTCAGGATACATAACAGAGCATATAAAACATTGCAACAGGGTATCAATCCACTCCCTATGGTCAGTTCACTTAACTTAAAGTCAGGGGCATATCTAGGGTCCCATAGGCAGTTTTTTAAGGGGCCCCCCTCCCGGACCTGCCAGTTCAATCCCCCCCCCTTTCCTCCTGGGCCTCGCTCCCCGAACCCTTCCTGGCCTCACACCCCAACTCTGATTTGTTCCTGACTGTCCGGAACTAAAGCTAGGCATACACGGTTCAATTTTAGCACTATAATTTTTCGATTCAATTTTAGATCTTGATCTTTTCATCGTTCGTAATTGAATCCAAAGTAGTATCACGTGCAAGGTTCGATCGTAATACGACTAAAATTGCCGATTTTAGTTTTGATCACAAAACACAGGAAAGAGTCAAATAAATGTGTCATCAAATACAATCGACCGACCAACAAACAAAATGCTACGATTTTAGTTAAATCATGGTACAATCAAAAAAAAATTCTAACATGTCCGATCAAATTTCGATTGATGTTTTGTTCAGTATCAAACAATTTTTGCCGATCGAACCATGTGTGCAGTATACTATTTCAATTCGACCAATGAAAACTTTGTTTTTAAAATCGACCTGTGTATACCTAGCTATATATAAATATAAATGTTCATCAAATACTATCGACCCGACCAACAATCTTAAAGCTAGGCATACACAGTTTGATTTTAGCGTTCGAATGACCTAAAACAATCAAAGTTTACATCGTTCGAACTTAAATCATATACTGCACACATGGTTCGATCAGCGAAAATATTTCAATACCAATCAAAACATAATTGGTACATAATTGGTAATGTTGGAAATGTAAGGTTGATCATGTTGGAAACCTTTCTTCGATTGTACAATGATTGAACTATAATTGTAGCATTGTGTTTGTTGGTCAGGTCGATTGTATTTAATGAACACATTTATATATGACTCTTTCTTGTGTTTTTTGATCAGAACTAAAATCAGCAATTTTGCTTGTATTGCGATCGAGCCGTCCATATGGTACTACTTTGGATTCAATAATGATCAAGATCTTAAATCGAATCGAAGATTGTTCGTGCTAAAATCGAACCGTGTATGCCTAGCTTAAGAATTAACCCCCTTGGCGGTCTGATTCCGTGTTCTGTGCCAAAAAATGTAACCACACTGGCAGTCCACTGAGATTCTGATCTCTGTACCAGACAGCCACTTATGCCGGCCATACACATGCCGAGCTGGAGCGATATCGCCCTCCAATATCGCTCCGGGAGGCTAACGTGATGATGTCATCACGTTAGCCTCCCATTGCATTCTGGGGCCCCACAATCGGCCAGGCACCCTTTGTGTGCCGGCCATAAGCAGCGATGGAGACGCCGTCTTCATTGCTGCTTATGGCATCGGCTCCCATCGGCCAGAGATTTTCCGACATGTCGGATCTCTGGCCGGCCGAGAAGTGGGGCGACAGGGATCTGTCTCCCCATGTGGGCACATGCCGATAAACGGCCGGATTTTAACCTGACCGACGGCGAGAGCGCGCACGCCCGTCGGTCAGATTAAAATCCGGCCGTTTATCGGCAAGTGTATGGCCAGCATTAGTTTACAACGATTATGCATTCAGTCCATCCTGCCACCATTTCAGTATTTTTAAAAAAGCATAATCGCTGCAGGAAATTGTCCAGCAGGAGCAGAAGCTGATCATGTAATAAGCACACAGGGCATACCTCATCCACATGTAAAAAAATTGGACATCCTTTTAAATATTAATTTCATTAAATGTTCTAATCTAGTTTTTGTATATCTCTAGAAAAGAAAGTCAACATTGATTTACTCATTAAATAGAAGATCTGAACTTAATTGTGTATTTTAACTAAGGAAAAAGTTAGAACGCCCTATTGTTGATCGCTAGTGTTGCCCCTTTTAGCTGACATGACTGCAGTGAGTTGACCTACTCCTCAATGCATAAAACTTTCACTTATAAGATGTCTGAGGGGCTTGTAGCATAAACAACCTGTTTCACTTCACTCCACAAACCTCTCATGCTGAGTAGCAATGTTCTTATCATATACATGTGTATGTACAGTTGAGCCCATAACTATTCATACCCCAGGCAAATTTTTATTTAAAGTTACTTTTATTCAACCAGCAAGTTATTTTTTAACATGACACATGTGTCTCCTTATTTTTTTAGGGAAATTACATAGGTGTCTCCCAAAAGATAATAAGACAATGCACAAGAGGCATTTTAGTAGAAAAACATTTCTCAGCTTTTATTTACATTTGGGCTAAAAGTGTCATGTGCACAATTAATCATACCCTTAAACTGTCACAGTCTCTGGGAAAATCCAAAGTTCTACACCATTCCAAATAGTCCAAGCTGTTCTAAAGCATCCTAATTACCCTGATTAAGTGGGAACAGCAGTTTTAATCAACTCAACAGGTGAAAACAGCAGCTCTCTGCTGCTGGTTTGTGGACAGTCATAGCTAAGACAAAGGAGCTCAGTGAGGACCTGCGGCTGCACATTGTGGCTGCTCACAAGTCAGGAAAATCTCAGAGGACGTGGTCGAAATACAAAAGTGACACCTGGCCAGGAGAATAGTGAGAGAGGTGAAAAAGAATCCAAAGATCAATACCAAGGCCATCCTGGCCAATCTGGGCTCTGCTGGTGACAATGGCAAGGCAGACAAGTGTACAGGACTAAAAGATGTTACACATAATGTTAAGAATTAAATATGAACAAACAGATACTTACTTGAGTTATTATATGACTTTATTTCAGTCTTTGGCTTTGTTTGGAGATATCCCTCTAGTTTCTGTTCTAGTGGGGTTTGTTGAAGAAAGTGCAGTGAGTGTGGTTGTCACTGGGGCAGAGAAACACTGACTACAAATTCTTAAGCTAGACATGGCTCGGTTTTGTCATTTCTATCATGGCGCCATATTTTGCTTGAATCTATTACAAAATCTGAGCCATCCAGTAGTGGTCGATGTCGATGACGCAGCAGTGCTGTGCCTCTATATAGATGAAGCTCGAGCGCGGGCTGCATCGGTCACATGGGGATCTACCTGTGTATGGCCACCATTACTCTTTTACACTTTACAAAAAACAATAATTCTAACCCAATAGATCAGACTTGGGCAAACTACAGCCAGTGGGCCATGTCTGGTCCGATTAGTTTTTTAATCCAGCCACTTGCCACCTTGGTGTCAAGATGCTCTTGCACCCTTCTACTAATTATCTTTAATAAGTGGAGATATTGGCTAGGAGATGATTGTAATGGTCTCCTAGAGGTCGTAGTTTGGCCATGTCTGCATAAGAATGTTTAGGTTTACTATCCATTTTTTATATAAATTTCTCAATTATTGTTCCCACCCAGGCTGGGAAAACTTGGGACAGGGTGGCCCTTACAAGTTCTTTGTCAGGCTCCTCTGTCAAAGTTAAGAAACCATTTTTGCCCATGTGTCAAGAAGTTTGCTCTCCACTGCAATAGATACACAGACAGCAATAACTACCTGGATTTAACCCTTCCCCACTATATCCAAAAATCTATATTTTTCAATTGGAGGTACTCCTATAGGTTCCTCTAAATACCATGTACTGCCCCTTCCCTTATAACCTAAGTAATGTTCTGTTGTTGTCCAACATATTTACATATAATGGGGACTGCCTGCAGTGCTGTCTGCCTTTCCCAGAAAATTAAGGAAACAAAATTAAACAAAACTAGAAACCTCTGCCTCAGAAAGAGGAAGCCCCTGAAAATGTCTAATGTGGGGTAATCATTGTTCTGATTTCGTTACTTCATGGTTTTCGTTATAGAGAAAAGTACCTTGTGGCTGGCTGGTGGTTGTGGCAAAATCCAGTGTCCAAAATCTAGTGCAGATTACAGCGCCATCTTCAGGGGGTTATTGGGTACTGCAAGTTTAATTATATATATTCATTTTCCCTAGAAATTTGATCAGAAAGCTTAACATCATTATACCAATTTGTGAAAGCTTGTCATTTAATTGATCTGCTATTGTTTTACTTCCTAAAGTGTAAAAAAGCCATTTTTTTTAAGTTTTAGATGGTAAGGGTTAGATGCCCTATTGGGTATTTATAGTCATAGTTCTTTATTTGTCCTGGTAACTATCACTGGTGAAGGAGATGACTTCTTAAAACTGTGTTGTTTTACATGTAAGTGGAGCAGTTGGGATTTTGTTGTAATCTGTGACAAAACAGGGAGCGAATTCTCCACAGAGGGGTCACAGCAGACATATAAAACCTGATTCCAATCCTACCATTCTTTCATTCTTATTGAAGTTGAGCGTTTAGTGAAAGTATTCCGTCAATGAGTTTGTCTATTTAGGTTAACTTTGTTGGACTTCTGTACAGTTTGTGTTATGTAGGTGACCATGACAATGAATGCGAGTCGGTTGTGTTTTAGGACAATGTTTGTCATGTGTTTGCTACATATTCCAGAGCAGACATAGACAGATTTTCTTTAGTAAGATTCACTCGCACCCCTATGTTTATTCCCCTGCACTGTGTGCCACATTTAGGGCTGAATTGTACTCTTGAGCTGTGATGTGCATCCCAGGCTTTGGCAGTAGTCGGCTTAGGTACTTCCACAGGCCAGGGAACAAAATACGCTCTCGCCATGTCTTAAGTTAGGTATGTGAGCGCTCCAACCACAGAAGATCAATCAAACTTTTTTTTTCTGCATGTTCCCTGGGGGCAGTTCCCTGAACTAGAATAGAGAATTAAGAATTAAAGAAAGTCACTCAATATGAACCCTAATGCATGAATTCTTTAACAGTTATTAACCTATAAAGCCATACAGCTCTGGATCACATGTTACAACACAACACATGCTAGATCATGCAATGTGATGTAGAAGAAAATGCTAAAGCATTTTTGTTGTCCTTGTGCATTGGCTCTGCATGTTGACACAGTTTTCTGATTGCGTACAGTGTTCAGTCCTGAATGAAGCAGTCCTACACAATCCTTCATTCAGTGATGTACTCCTGTGGTGTGTGCTTACACACACTCACACTAACACACACACACCTGCACTTAGGACTGTGTGCTGCATTTCTCTGCACTGAACTGGATTCTGCTATTCAGGACTTCTGTTCTATAAAATAATTTATTTAACATGTGTGTTAACATAAGGTATTGTATGTTGTGTGTTTTGTGACATTTAACCCAAATCAAAACTGTGAATAACCACTATGGATCAGCTATGTTTCCTATGTGTGATATGTCTGGGGATAGCCTTGCTTGGTATGTTTCGGGGTTTAACCTGAAATGTCTTGCTGCTTTTGCTTATGCATCCTATACTATCTCTTCTTCCTTTCCTTTTTAACTCCCTGCCTGCACGCAGCTGTCCCCGGACCTCAACAGACTAAAGGAGAGGTACTGTCGCCTGGCTCTGAGGGTCAGGAGAAGGGATGTTGGAGAGCTCAAACAGAGATATGACTGTAAGGTACAGAACGCCGTGCCAGTGGTCCCTTCTCCATCTTCCATTATAGTGAGCGCCATCTCCATGCATGCCTTCCATTGCTCATCTCTACCATCAATGTGCGTGATGACACTGTGATATTGGCCACCATGTCACCTGGGTAATTGTCATTCTATGATTGATTCCCTAACCCTATATTCTTACAATAGGTCCATCATAGTCATTTGTCATGGGTCAAAGCTGCAGCCAAGATAAAGTAAAGGTTACTTGTGCAAAGTGCCATAATAAATACCAATAAATACATCATATTAGAATTCTCTATGCTATCAAAAGATTGTGTGCCTGTCAATCCAAACCTAAGATTTACACAACTTTCAAACAACACAGCCAGTTGGGTGACCGCATGCCTTTTAGACAGTTAAGCAGGGTACAGACAGGCTCGACATTTGAGCCGTCCGATGTTCCCTGAGCAGCGTGATGACGTCATCATGCTGCTGTCAGATATCGGAGGAGCTGGAGAGACAGCTCTGCTCTCTCCCCAGCTCAGCCGATGCTTTGCCTGAAGACCAGCGGTTTCCATGTAAAGCAACGGACATTGGGCGTATTTAATGGTCATGTCCGATATGGCTGTTTTCAAACGGGATTGATTGGTCCCCACTTTGGTGCATATTGATTTCTGTTTGATTTTACCCTCAATGACTGCGTGGTGACGTCACTACACTGTGATTGATTGCAGATCAATTGCACGGGAATCTACCTGTGTATGCCTAGCTTAAGTCTCTTTTATATCTGCCTGCAGTTCAGCTAAAAAAATGTGTGATTCAGACAGTATCATTAAAGTCTAGCTACAAATTATATTAATAACCAGCATTAATGAACAAAAATACAATATAATACCAGTGATTCTATGGCCCTGTATCTTCATGTGCACTTTACTGAAAACAATGTTTCTTTGGACTACAAAAGGCCTCCCTATGTAATAGAGGTGAATCGAGAGTAAGGTATTTGTATTCCTGATCAGGAGAGCAGCATGGGCGGATGATAGTTATTTTTCTATAGATTCTGTATGCTGCCAACCAAGTATTGAAAATGTGCTTTTGGCAGGATCACCAGGGCACAACTCGTTTAAAACTATGGGGTGGGGGTCAAAAAGCAATCCCATTGTATGATGTATCCTGCTTTATACAGCCACCACTTATGACTAGTACACTGCAATATATTAGACTTTGTGGGTGTAAATACAATAATATTGACAAGGGGGCCGCCTCAACGTGCCTGAGGTACTCTAGCAGCTTGATGAATGAGTTCTAGTCTTCCCAGTTTTAGCTTTTATTTCTCAATTGTTTTTACTTCCTAATTGCTGGCCTCACCAAAGGATTTATATGTAAATTTTCTGGCACTCCACTCCAGTTGTAAATAATTCCATCGCATTGAATATTGCCGCTTCTCGTTCAGCTGTCTTCGCTGCTTTATACGCCACATAAATATTTGTAGACAAACTGCAATTTTATAGCTGCAAATTAAAAAAGTAAACAAATAAAATCAGCAGGGCGCAATCACGACAAAGTATGAAAATACTGCAAAATTCTGATGGAGGTGTAAGGCAGAAGAGCCGGGTCTTAGACTAGTCATGTGACGCGGAACGTTTGTTCTGTTAATGGTAACAGCAGTGGACATTCCTGGCACACATCTCTTCATTATGTCTGACAAGTAGTTTAATGATTTAATGATCCATCACAAATGGATAGTAAATCTAATAATGCAACCCATGGGAGCCATAGACACTCTCCCACCATATGTGCTTCAATCCTTCACCCGGCGCGTTCTGGAGAGCTCTGCAGTCATGTTCAGTAGTCATGTGTACCTCTGTGTATTCACTGTTTTATGTATCACTGTGACCATCCAATTGATTCCTCTTGTCTGGATTCTCAGAGTGTGACTGTAGTCATTTCTAATAATGGTCTATGTGTGGCACTGCCCCTTCCCTAGTACCTGGCTGTGTGTGGCATTGCCCCTTCCCTAGTACCTGGCTGTGTGTGACACTGCCCCTTCCCTAGTACCTGGCTGTG
>CM070038.1:40656186-40666814 GCA_036250615.1 Ptychadena robeensis | reverse complement strand
TTTTCCAACTGGTCCGATCAAATTTCGATCGAGCAAAATGTCAATTAAAATCGAATTTCAGTCCTTAAAATGGGACAAACTCCAGCTTCAAAAACCATCTCCAATAAATTGGTGGAAATACAGTTCCCCCTCAGAGATTGAAGTCTACCAGGGCCAGTAACCAAAAAACTTGACCTGACTGGTAGATAGCACCTCTTGAAAGTGCCTGCCTGGGACTTTCAAGAGGTGCTATCTGCCAGGCAGGTCAAGTTTTTTGGTTACTGGCCCTGGTGGACCTCATCTAGTCTTTTCTTAACTGTTTTTAAAAAATTTATAGTAAAGCTAAACATTCTATTGCAGACATAGGCAAGTGATGACCTCTAGAAAGAGACCATAACATCATCTTCTAGGCATTCATTCTAATTATTGCAGGCAGAGTAGAGATGAACCAGAGGATTGATACCGAGGTGAGATATGGACGGGTTATAGACAAAGGGCCATAGTTTGCCTAGGTCTAGTATAATCTATAGAGGGTGCTCCAGAGTGATACTCTAAAGCCCCCATACACCTTACAATCTTATCATACAATTTCTGTACAATCAACTTTTGTTCTACCAAAACTATGTAATATGAGGACCTTTCTAATCCTTCCAATCACTATGTACACTACCAGGGAGGCCCTGGCACTACATAGTTGTTGGTAGATCTAATGGAAATTGTATGGAACGATCTAAAGGTGTAAGGGGGGCCTAAAAGTCTAATTTTAGGTCTGCCCTTTTGGAGGCAATTTCATAAGCACTAATATAAAATCGCTGCAGTACCAACACTGTTCTAAGATGTCACTTTTTCTAGGACTACCGGTATCCCCTGTTGGAAATGGAACCCAAACTGCTGAGCGTACGCAAGTGCCAGGTGGTCTTCTCACGAGTAAAGGAGATCCTGCACTGTCATTCCGTCTTCCAGATCGCTCTGGCGTCGCGTGTGGCTGAGTGGGATACAACGGAGAAGATTGGAGACCTTTTTGTAGCCTCAGTAAGACCCATATGAAATATCTACATCCTTATCTTAGTGTTGACTAATAAGAACTGATGGACCTGCATTATGACAGAAAGAAACAGCTGTTATATGTAATAGTCTGGAAGGGCTAATTTCATGTATGGTGTATCTTTTGTAAGTTCATTGAATGTTCCCAAAAGAAATATGGTTTATCAATATAAACTTGTTCTCTGTTGCTGTACACCTTATTCATGATTTCTGATATAACAACAGTTTCTCAAAATGTAAAGACATGGTTTAAGAAAGTAAATGGCTGTTTTCATTATCCTCATAAATGGGTTGTGCCATTTGTAATTTATAATTCACTGGGTTAACAAATCATCATCATATCTAGTCAGTGGCTTGACATTACATTCTGTGTTCCCTGATTGATTTTTTGGGCATTTGCCCATAAGTGCCCATAAGCATAAAATGGAGACAATGGTCAAATATTGCACACAGCAGCAGGCAGGTGATTAGTCAGTTTTCAGAGCGGCCATAAAGCCCAAAACTGTTTTTTTGGTTCTGGGTCTACAAGCATGTACAGGTCAATATAAGGGGTTCTCCCACTGCTCCCGTCACTGGCATTTTTCCTGCTTCATATGAATGTTAAATTTTACAGAACAAATGTGAACTACCCTAAGGGAGACATAAGACCTCACAGTGGGCAGGACAGGACAAGAAACCACTACAGGAAGCTCTCAGGCCACCAGATTTTTTTCCTGGATTGATTTAAAAACCAAAGTCATTTTCCCTTCAAGTGTTCTTTTCTCCTATCCTGATTCTAAACACACCTCCCAATTATTGTAAGATTTACTGATAATGTAGTAAGTTATGTCGTAAAATCTTTCCATCGCTTAATTTATCTCCAGCCGCCCGCAGAACCCTTCTCAATAAATCAGGACTGTGCGTTACATTAAAGCATTTATTGTCAGCAGCCTATACACAGATAAATGTAACAAGTGCTTCGCTACTATTGTCTCCCATTAAAGTCCTTATTTTTATTTGTTGCATTTGTCAAGTTTATCTCTCTTTGTTGATATTTATCATCCCCTAGAAATGTATAAAATATCCGCATTGTTTTCCCATATTTGGGGAAGGTTATCTGCCGCCATGATGGCACCATTTTGATTCTGGACAATCTTCAGGGTTGCTTTTCCCTGAAGATCGGCCAGAATTCAAAATGGAGCTGCCCTGGAGTTGCCCTGTTTTTAAGGTTTTGTAAGATTTTATTTTCAGAAAAGTGAGAAGCTGCTGCACACAGATGACACAGAATATTGTGTAATGCTGGAAAGGAGAAGTGTCCAAAGATCTGAAATAAAATACTGTACATTTGTGTTTGTTGCTGGTTTCAGACTCTGGAGCGCTCAGGTTGCGTGTTGGCTAGGAAAGTTCTTTGGTCTGCAATCCAAAATATATCAGCTATATGAAACTGCATTATTAATAGTATGTGACTGTGGTGGGCAGAGTTAAGTACAAACCACTCTTGTACAGAGGCTGGGGTTGTTTGTTGTTCTCTTGTACAGCAAAGTTATAGAGTTAGAGAAATGTCTGATAATTAATACAAGAAGTAAATCTTTGCTTTTTTATAAAGCTGATATCTTTCTTCTTATCTGCTTCCGATCACAGTTTTCCAAGTCCATGGTGTTGGATGTCTACAGTGAATATGTCAATAATTTTACAAATGCCATGAACCTTATTAAGAAGGCCTGTCTGACCAAGCCTGCCTTTCTTGAGTTCCTAAGGGTAAGATAAGATGTTTGGGGTAATGATATATATTTATTCCACCACCAACTAAGCTTATACAAATTTCTCCCAAATGCAAAAAAAAACCCATCTTTGCATATGTGCATAGCATGTTCTCAGCATTCAGTCTTTTTATCCAGCAGCAGAGAGAAAGCCTTGGTCAGGGACATACATTACAGATAAAACAGCGTTTTGGGTACTTCTAGTTTATTATATTTTGTTTGTGTCCTTTTCAGAAGAAACAAGCAGCAAGTCCAGACCGTGTAACACTGTACGGACTGATGGTAAAACCCATACAGCGGTTTCCCCAGTTCATCCTCCTCCTACAGGTAATGCTTGCTAGTCCCTCAGAATCATTTGGGCTCCTTACTTCTTACCTGTCTAACTCTGTGCCCTGTGTTGGCCACCTCTCTCGCAGGACATGCTGAAGAACACACCACGGGGCCACGCAGACCGACTGTCACTGCAGCTGGCTCTGACAGAGCTGGAAACTCTGGCAGAAAAACTGAACGAACAGAAGAGGCTTGCCGACCAAATGGCAGAAATCCAGCAGTTGTGCAAGAGTATCAATGAGAGGAGTACCCTACATAAGGTAAGGCATTATACAAATGGCTGGCAATGGCTGAGAAATGGACAAACTAAGCAAAGCAAGAAAAGACTGATGGGGAAAACAAGTGGCCTTATGCAGTTTTCACCCTCATGCGTCCCATGTGATGAGAGGATTTTGGTTTGTCTGGAGCAATGACTGACCGAGGAGACAATCTATCTAGTTTTTACTTATGCCTTTAAAAAACGTCTGAGTTGTTAAGATATGCAAATTCATGCAAACTTTGAGGAACAATATTAATAGTATATGAATCTATTCTATTTTTAATAATTTTTGGTTGTTGATAATGAAATCTCTACCTTCACTAAAATCTTGCTTGCTGACTGTAGGATATTCAGTACCCATAATGTCCAGCGTGTGGCAGCAGAGCTGCGTTGTACATCTGAGCCCATGCCTGTCTACTGTATGTATTAACATCTCTCTCTGTGTCTGCAGAGTCTGAGCTCTGGACAGCACCAGCTCCTCCTGTGCGAAACTCTCACTGAGATGGTGTATGGGGAAAAAGGACAACTTCTTAAATCTAAGGAGCGCAAACTTTTTCTCCTGAATGACGTACTTGTGTGTGCCAACATCAATTTTAAGTGAGTACATCCTGACCCTATGTGTTCCTCCAGTCTTCTATTTCTGAATATAGAGTGCTTTGCCTCAGAATATTGTCCTGTTTTGCTGCCTGACATTAAATTACAACCTGACATAAAATGTATCTTTGAAGATTCAGTAAACATCGCATTTACAGAATGTGCACTGCCACTTTGAATACCAAAAAACCATGTTTAGGTCTCTAGTAGCAGGTGTTTAGCTTGCATTTTCAGCCATTGAGATGATAAGGCCCCCATACACGTCTATATTTTTTATTCAATCAACTTAATTCAATAAATTTTTTCGTTGATTGATTGAAATTCTATGGCAACCCACATGATTAGATCGACCTAAAACGATTGAAATTGGGGAAAATTTTGATCGAAAAATAACTGGACATGCTGGAAATTTTTAATTGGTTGTATTGAAATTAAACCTTAATTCAATTACGCTTTCAGTGGATCCCAAAATTTTTTATCAAAAATCTGTTACTACAGTTGGCATAGATTACAATCAATCACCAATTTCCCTGACCAACATAATTGATCTTTTTAAATTGATTGAAAGGAAAATCTAGACGTGTATGGGGGCCTTAAGCCCATTTATCAAGGCAACTTTTTTATCTCCTTTAAGTTAGATAGGTTGTTCAGGTGTACCGCATGCATGCAAGTCATGCTACAGACTCGCAATAAGATTGAGATCTTGACTTTTCAATTTCAAAATATTTAATGTAACCCTCCACCACTCCATTGTAGACTTCCTAGCACATTTAGGGTCATTGTCTTTCTAGAAGTTGACACTTTTTTTCCAGTCTAAAATCTCAGACAGACTGATACAGGTTTTCTCAACAATTGGCCAAAATTAATGTCACCCATATTTTCTTGCATCTTGCTTCTCCCGGACCTGAAACATATTGTATATGTATGTAGACAGTAAGTGTTATGTTTGAGCAAACAAATGCATTTTCAAAACACTTGACTTCACATCGCAACATAGAACCTTCTGTGTATTTGGGAACGCTATCACATTCTGTTGTAAATCTATAATCCTTCTTACATTCTTTCAGAAGAAAAATTTCTTCCTAAAGTTTCCCATTGCATGGTCCTAACTGTTATTCTCTCCTTTGACCAAGGGGACAGCCAGACATTGGGAATCTGGTCCCACTAGGACCACGCTATGTCCTTAAGTGGAATGGGGCTTTGTCCCAGCTCCATGTGGCAGAATTTGGACTGGAAGGAAACATGCTGGAGAAAGAGACAGCTGCCAGCCAACAGTCATCTAGCAAAAAACAATCGCCTTCTGCTGGTCAAAGTAAGTCCTCTATATCCTTTCGAAGGGAGGGCCAGCATAGAGCATGTGTCCCACACATATTTATGTTCCCTCAGATAAAGTGTCATTGGGATCACCTCGACTATACCAGGAACTGCAAGATGTGAAGAAGGACTTGGAGGTGGTGGAGCAGATCACACAGCTCATCAGCACCCTTCATGGCACGTATCAGGTGAGTCTTGCCCATTTACCTAAACAGAAGCTGCTTTCTTTGATTTTTTTTTTCAAAGAAAATTTTTATTAATAGAAACGTTGGGGATTGCTATTACAGATATCCTTCTGAAAATGCCAGTTACCAGCTATATGGTTTAGGTACTTTGAAAGGTACGAATAAACATAATTCTTCGGAATTACTTTGTATTTCATCACTAAAGAGGAAATAAAGGTTACTTCAACCCTTACAGTAAAGATCTCCTATTCACTCCCTTTTGGTTTGTTAAATATTCAGTTGATAGTATTTTTGCTATATCTGTTTAATGATCACAAAATTATCTGTAAATCTTGTCATACAATGTGTATATGTACTAATAACAGGCAGGGAACCGGTAACAATCAGTTGGCGTTCCCAGCTATTTCTAGAACAGTCTGCTATTCTATTTCCTATATTGCTGCTGGGTTTACAAAGTACAATGAAAAGTCTGCCTGTATATGGCACTGGATGTGGATAAACCTATTATTATTATCATTTTTTATTCATATAGCGCCAACATATTACGCAGCACTGTACAATAAATTAGAGTGGAGGTACAACACAATATAATACACACAGGTACAGGTTATGACACAGGAGTGGAGGACCCTGTGAGATCGGGCTTACAATCTAGCTTTAGGATAGCTACTAAGATTAACCATTCAAGCTGTAGCTCCTGTACTCCTAAGTTTAAAAAGTAAAAAAAAATGTATTTGAAAAAACACACACACACACACAATACAACATTACCTCCTAAAGCTTCTCCGCCTCTCTTATGCATCTCACCCACATTGACTTATCAAAGTCAAGCGCAGACTTGCCTGCAGTAACCAGTGATAATCCAGATCCATTTGTACTAATGATTGAGTGAATTTAAATGACTGCAAAAGACAATGCTTCCTCTACTTTTTTGGTGATGAATATTGCTAGTTTCTCTTCTGCAAAATGCCAACAGGCTTCTTTCTCCCAGCTGATATAATATTATTTGCTATACTTAGAAGCAAGCCCTAATCTCCTCTTGGATTTTTCCTTGTCAGAACCTGAATATGACAGTAGCCCAGGATTGGTGTTTGGGTCTTCAGAGACTCATCCGGCTAAAAGAAGAAGATATCCAGTCTGCCAACAAATGTCACCTCCGCTTGCAGCTTCAGATGCCACGAAAGTCAGACAAGTAAGTGAAAGTTGCTTGGATGATGAGAGGAAATTTGTGTAAACTGCAGGGTAAGTGCAGAGGGTATTTCAAGGTCGGGTTTATCCAGCAATAACTATTGTGCAGTGTGAGTGTACAGTCTAGTAACTTACTAGAAAATTTAGCTAAAATCATTTGTAGGAAATCTCAAAATATTGTGAAACCTCACTGATTTTTTTTTACATTAAGGCTAAATGTACAAACTTTCAGTCCGCAGCAGCCCAGTAAATGACCGGGTGCTTGTGCAGCCACGCGGAAACGACTTGTCATGAGCGTCTACAAAATTTTGCAGGCCTATGGGAAACGACCCCAATGCAGGTCAATTGGGCTAAAGCCTGAAAACTGATTGTCGGACACCTCATGTGGAGTCCGCCGGTGGTTGTGATTTTAGCTTGTTAAAAGGCGCCCATGTAAATGTAGCCTAAGGAAGATGTAATTCAAAAAACGATAATAAAAAAAGGAAACATAGACAGCAATTTTTCTGCTGGCGGAAGTGTATTTTGTTTAACCTATGATGATGTTATTATTGTATGACGTTTGCGTATAATGTTCGATAAAAATTTATTTAAAAAAAAAAAACATAGACTGCGAAATCATATAGCGTGGATTTAAACAACTTTAGGGAATGGGGGAACCGGACAGTCAAGGGAAACGCCCAGCAGTGCAATTCCATCTAGATATGAGAGGATTGTGGCAAAGAATTCAACATAAACTGCAAAATAGGAAATGCACACCATGTAGGAGATAAAGGGGAGAGGGATAAACAAGACAAGCAACCTCAGCAAAAATTTATGAATTTGTTGGATGCTATCTGTGCCCCTTATAGATTGTACAACCAATGGGCATCTTCACAGGTAGAAGACTAAAGGTAGCCATACATGGCTTGATATTTACGTTCAATCTACCAAAAAATCGATCCATTGATGTCAACAGAATGGGAATCGATTCCTGTCCACACCAGTTACGATTGTCCCAAAGTAATCGATATCGAACAAAAAAATGGTTTGGACATGTCGGTGAATTTCAGTTGATCGTTCAAGTATCTGACTGGTTTTCTAGGTATTTTTATCTGATAGTAATATGGAGCATGTGCAAAGAACTCAGGAAGGAACCGTTGTGAATTGATTACACTATGTGGGGATACAATCGATCGATCAATATTTAAATTGCACCACCGTGCTAAAGTCGATACATGTATGGCTACCTTAAGCCATTAAGGTCATTGCTAGGTTGATTTTTTTAAGGAGATTCAATAACAACTCACTTGCATTGGTAATTACAAGGCAATACCTGCTTTATTTTTAGACCATAAAAGGAGTTACTGGGAAAACCCAAATTGTGTGGAAACTTATGGAGGTGGAGAGGATCAGCACTGATAATAATAGCACACACATTTTAATGTTGACTTAGCCCACCAGGCTCCACTTCCTGGTAATTTATCGCTATAGGGTAAAGTAGCCTGTTAAGGCTGGCAGGAGGTGACTGAACAACTGAGATCTTTTGAATATACATTTTTAACTGTGCTAATTTGCCTGGGCTAAAGCCTTACTAATCCTTATTGAACAAATAGAAAAGTGCAAGAGGCTGAAGGGGATGATAGAGCCGACGACGGGTAGCTGCATTACTTGAGTACACCAAGACCCAGATTTAAGCTAGCCATACATGGGTCGACCCGTTTTACAATCACATGCCAGTTCATCTTTCAATTGTACCACCACACAGTGTGATTGAGTTAAGCACAATAGATTTACTATGGAGCACATGTGTAGTACGATTGTAATTATGGTCGTAAATACAATGTAATTTTGATTTTGAAAAACTATTGTTATTATGATTGTAATGCAGTTGTAAACAAATCCATTGAAATACCTAGAAAAATCATCAGAGAATTGAGCAAAATTTACCAACATGTCCGATCACTTTAGGAACGATTTTTTGTTCCATTTCACTTTTGGTCCATTGTACGAGGTGTGAGGGAATCAATTTCTATTGTTTTAAGTTAATGGAACTGGGATATCAAACTGTCATCCTTTTTCTGCCTCTGACCCTGATCCCTTCTTCTGCTGTATTGCATACTTGCATACCATGTCTAAATTCTTATTTTTCACCCCTTCATCTAGATCTGGGCGTCCTATGATCTTCATGGTCCTTTTTCTTACTCCAAATCCATTAAGCAAGATATCTTGGGTCAACCGAATGCACTTGGCCAAAATTGGACTGAGTAAGTATTCTCTGATATTTTCGCATTAAAAAGCTAGAAAGTAATTTTCCTAGGCTGAAGTACTATTCTCAATCTGCAGCAGACAGGAGGAACTATTTTCTTGGTCTCCTCTTCTCCTTTGTTAAGGAGTCACAAGCTGTGTCACTCAGGCCAACCTGTGACAGACATTTGCTAACACAACCAAGAACTGCTCCATTACCAGGATTTACATGACTGCCATCTCTGTGCAGGAAGTAAATGGTGCCGCTGGCTGATACCTAAACAAAGAGGGCTCTGTCCTTGGGGAGAGAAATGCAGATTATAGCATTGACAGGGAAAAATGTAATCTCTGTGAGCTGTAATTAATACCTGGAGTGTTTACCTCAGTGTTACACTGACACATTACTTGGCATGTGTCACTTAACATGAAGAAATATATCTGATGACAGGTACACTTTACCTGTTTTCTGCATTCCTCGCTTTGTTTGGTGGGTCATTTTCAGGTGGTGATTGTCTTTTTACGTTGCTGGGAAAAGAACACCATTGAGAATGCAATTACACTTTTTTTTTATTTCCCTCGCCTTCATAAACTCGAGTAGGCGGCTTATTGTTCCTTCAAGATAGCATTCAGGAGGGGAGAAGGACGGAAGAGCTCCCTGGGAAACGGCGACGACAAAAAGGTTTTCAACTGTGCAAGCACTTTAGCAGCTATGGAGCGTGCATAGCTGTAATAAGAAGAGGTCTGCAGAGAAAAGGCGTCAGCACTCTGAATAGGGCTCTCCTGCGCTCTGCAGTCCCCCGCTTCATCAGGGCTTTTACAGCATTCAGACCTATTCTGTCTCACCGTGTTATCTCCCGCTCTTCTTCCCTGCAGACTCTGCCGAGAAACCCAATGCCAGGAAACTCGCCTCCAAATCATTTTGCGGCAGGGCTTTTTAATGCCCCCGTGCCTGGAGAGTCGGATGATTGCGCATCGCATCCTTTTTGTGGCTCCTAGGGCCAGGAGTGGGGGTGCTGCCTAGAGAGATAGACATCCAGCTCATTATAGAGAGTTTTATTCTAATGAGCAGAAACTGCTTTTCATACTTTGTTGGTGCCTCTGCCTGGCACTGGGAGTTTATCAAGGGTTTGGTGACGCATTGCCGTGGTTTACCAAATTCACTACTTCTCTTTTGGGGGGGGGTCATGGGATATTGTAAATAGGAAATTTGTGGTGAGAAGTTCGGGCAACCAGCTTATTACGCAATTTCTATAAATAAACGCCTCTTAAGGGGGGACTGTAAAGATTACGTTTTCTTTATACCGATTGTGAATTTGTTCTGTTTGTAGATGGTGTGAGGTGCATGCTGCACATTTTAGCAGGAAACACATGCATAGCTATGGGCCAGATTGATGGCTGCTTTGAGCGCCGTGTGTGCTCACATCTATCTGGCCCATATCATATGCGGCCATCCCTGTTTTCAATCAATCCAGCTCGAAAACAGGGACATCGGACATGACCATAACAACTCCATGCAATGCATCGGTTGAGCTGGGGACATAGCAGTACTGCTCCTCCAGCTCCTTCGATTTCTGATAGCCGCCTGATGACATCATCGCGCTGCTGCTCGGAACCTCAAACTGCTCCAATATCGGGACGTGGGTTCCCTGCTTTAAGCCCACCACACATCTTTCAATCTACAATTTCCTTTAGATCTACCAACAACTATATAGCATAGTGGCCTCCCTGATAGAATACATAGTGATTGGAAGATATATATCACTGCTTTGTAGT
>CM070038.1:40633161-40650291 GCA_036250615.1 Ptychadena robeensis | reverse complement strand
TTTTTTTTTTTTTTACAATCGATCCCTTTTTAATCGAAAAACGTTGATTGAATGCTAAAATCGAACCATGTGTGGCTAGCTTAAATGAATATTTCAAAAGAAACTGTATCAGGTAAATTAGCACTGCGACCACTAGATGGCGCTGCAGATGTGCAAGGTTACATAGGACGGCGTTGTTATACATTGAAGTCAGTGTATTACATTCAGGAACAGAAGTCTGTCACATTGGGAGTGAAGCAGAATGAAGACAGCTGTAGAGGACATGGAGACACCAGATCATTTATTCAGGTGAGTATTAGGAAATCATATTCAATGCAGAAAACACTATTCAATATGATTTTTATTTAAAACTCCCGTCCGCTCCCCGATGTGGGAGGGGGGGGGGGGGGGTAATATGTTCTGAGATGTTGGGATCTGGCCATGTGGTCATTTTGACTCTAACAATTCTTCTCCCATTTGCCAAGTTTGGAACACAACAGACCTTTCTTTCAGACTTATTCTGTGTTATTTTTTGTTTCTTGCAGTTGGGTGGAGCTGTTCACACCCCCGTACAGAGCTTTCTTCTCGGATTCTCATCTGTTAGTACGTCACTGCCTCAGGGCTACCTATGGGTACGTTAAACTCTGTATTTTCATTAACAAAGTATTCAGATTCATGCTGGTTACATACATTGCAGGATTCATATATAATGATTCTCATCTGCTTTCCAACGTAACAGATAGACTTACCTGCTCGGCGGAAGGTCTGTCTTCATTGCGCCGAGCCGAACGTTCAGCCTTTACACCGGCGGATGTGTAAACAGACCATCCGCCGGCAGGCAATGTCTATGGGATACGTCGGGACCCCTGGTAAGCGTATACGCTTAGGGTAGGGGTCCCGACGTATAAAGGAAACAAGCCCTTAGAATAAAAACGTTTAAGATTCTTTGCTCTATGACTTCTAGCCCTTACTTTTGGGTTGAATGGCCTTGCTATCTACAGTATAATACTAATTAATATTAAAGAAAATTTATACTTTGGATACTGTAAATTTTTTTTACCTAGGCAGTGTAGATGGTCATCTGACCTCTGGTCTCTCTCCGCAGGTTGGAGGTGGTCTGGAAGAGGGAGTTGGCCAAATCCAGATCTTTTCTTTGAACCACACATCCCCACGAATGCTAAAGGCCTTCCCTCTGCCATCCCGTGTAATGTGCGTGGAGAATGTGTGCCCCAAGGAGGAGGAGGGCTCAGAAAATGAAGAAGATTGTACTTTGGCACCTGTGCAGCCTGCAGTGTGTGTGGGCCTTCAGGATGGGAGGTAAGAGGAAGGATGGTTTAGGGTTCTGAGAGCACATGTCTGATGTCAGGGGAAAATAAGCCAATCAACTGTGCTGTGAATTTGGATTTCTTAAACTTCAGCAATTTCTCAGCCTTGAACTAAATTATCATATGGGAAGGCGCATGTTTGTCCCATGATCTTCTTTTTAAAAGCTTCGATGGTGCGTGGTTTACGGTAGGTTGATTCTTGCTCTCCTAGAACGTGGTGGAATGAGATAAGTGCTCGTCTAGCATCGTTTCCATCACCCTGTCGTTCCCTGGATCAGTTTATCATCTGCTTCCAGACAGGTATATGAGCTTGTATCAGGACGTGTAACACTGATGTTGCTATAAATAATAAATGAAGACTGCGTTGTACGGTGCTAGAAGGAGGAGGAAGATCTTTTTACAGAGTTTGATATCTTTACATCTCTCGACAGATGAGACTGATTGCGCCTCTGCTATACACATGCCATGAAAGGCCCCAAGAACACCCACCGCCTTCTGTAACGTCTATCCTCTCTCTTCCAGCATTCTGGTGTACAGCAGCATAGACACTGGATCCACCTGTTTAATGGCACTTCGGAGTCCAGGCCTGCAGCCTGTTCTCTGTCTCAGACTAAGCTTCAAATACCTGTGTGCGGGACTGCAAGATGGGACATTGGCATTGTACCCACAGAACCAAGGTGAGATATTGTGTTTGTGGGTAACTGTGGGCTAAGTATATAAAATCTAAAGCATAGTTTATTTTGAATGGAATCGACAAGTTTTGCAACCCAACCAAAAATCTTCCAGCTGAGTTCCCTTCGGATGGTAACGAAAAGTATTTGAGGTCTTGTTTTGTTAGGGCCCATTCACACTCACTTGTGAACAGTGCGTCGTGCACAGCACATGTATGTGCTTTTTTAAATGTGTATGCTTGAATTTTTTTTCAATAAAGACTTATTTCAGCTTGTTTCTAATAGAAATAGACCTCCAAAAGTAATGCAAACCATTGAAACCAGTCTGGGTGGAGTGGGAGCGGTCAGCCATTGAAAGGACACATGTACTAATAGATACCAGTAATTGGCACTTCAGAAAATGCATTCAGCCATCCTTGAAACCAAAGCCCCCTCCACTGTGTTCTGCCCACAGTTGTCTGGCGCTTGGGAGGCGATTACCAGAAAAAACAACCACACCATGTTATTCTAATGGGCAACCACCTGAAAACCATCCAGGTAACTTGGAATGCCACTGGGTAGCGGCAGTTTTTGGGTGACTGTGGGTCAGTCAATAGTGATTTTCTCACCAAATTATGAGCCATTATTATTTATGCAATGGTCAGTCTATAATGGTTATGGGAGGTTTATTGTAGCTGTAGAGACAGATTAAGAACAAACAAACAAAGCCTCACAAACCCAGTGCACAAGTGTCAGAGATTGATGTTCATTGCAATGAAGGAAAAGGTTTTTGATCCCTTCACAAACAACTTTTAGCAAAACCCTTCTTGACATCCATGGAGATCAGATGTTTCTTATAGTTGGCCACCAGTATTGCAACATCTTATCTTTTTGTACCGATGTCTCTCAAATCATTTTCACGTCAGTAAGGTTTTGAGGCTGAACTCATCCCTCAGTTTCCTCCACAGATTTACAATGGGATTTAGGTCTGGAGACTGGCTAGGCAACACCATGACCTTAATGTGCTGCTTGTTTAGCCAAACTTTTTTGTTGCCTTGCCTGTATGATTGTCTCTGGAAGAGCATGAGATTGTGAATTTATTTATTAATGGGATTTATTTATCCCCCCCCCCCCAAAAAAAACATATACAGCCTTATTCTACATAATTAAAAAACAAATCTTTATTTCATGATGGAATAATCTTTGGATGGGAATATATTTTCCTCAAAAAGCATTTTCTTAAACAAAATCATTGATTTTTATCCACCCTGATCTGCACAGACTGTATGCAGGTCTTTTTCTGATTCATGTATGGGAGGGTGGTCATATGCATGCTAATCCCAGCCTGTGAACATCCGCCATGTATGGTCTTAACACCCTTATTACAGCAGTTGTTTGAATTTTTTTCTGTGGATCTAGAGTGTTCGCTTTTCTTGTTTCAGTTAATGGTAGTGCTCAGATATTTCTATCTGTTATCTCCTTTCAGGAGGACTATGGGATCCTGAAACCTCTACCACTGTGCGGGTAGGAACAAGCCCTGTCCATGCTTTGCTGGCCTTAGATGACTGCATATGGGCCAGCTGCCGAAATCGAGTGACTGTGTTGGAGACAGAACTCCTCAAAGTCCAGGTAGGATAAGCCATACTGTTTTTAGTGAAGCTTTAATTAAAACAACTAGAATACAGAAGAATGACACAGGCCAATGTTACATACACCTTTCAGTCTGTACATGTCTCTTTCGATCTACCATTACTACCAATATACCACTTATGCAGTGCAAGGGCCTCCATGATTACCCTATATTTCACACTATAAGACGCACCCCATAGTTTTGGACAGAAAATTACAAAAAAGAAACCAAATAAAAAATTCATAAAATCTGAGACACAGCTATTCACATATTAAGTGAATATACAGAATGTTTCAGCATTTACAGCCAAGTAAAAAAGGCCTGGGCCAGCAGGGAGGTCTTAGTTCCAGCAGAATGTCCAGGCTGAAGCATGTGTCTATACACTAGCAGTACCCATTCTCTGAACATGTTGATCAACTTATGAAGAGACACATTTTACAATTTGGCACTGAACAGCTTACCCATGAGCAGCTATTTATATATGGGAGGAGATATGAGTCTGTGTCACAAAATGTGTTTATTACAATGCAGAATGTTAATATAAATACACAATTCATGCTATCTAATTGTAAAATGTGTCTCTCGATAAGTTGGTTAGTGTGTTCAGAGAATGGGTACTGCTGGTGCTAATGCAGATAACATCTCCCTCTTGGCAGTGGCTTTTTGGCTTGGCTGGAGGTAAAGGAGCAAATTTATGTCTCCTGCGATGCGGAGATATTGCTCCCAGGATGATTGGAACTTAAAATATTTTTGTTACATATTCAGACAATTTTCCCATTTATTTTAATGGTAAAAAGTTTGTCTTTATAGTCTGAAAAATACAGGTACATACAGATTGAACAAATACTTTAGAAAGTAATAGTTGATGATTAGAAATCTAAAAATGGCTCACAAACAATAGTTACTTAATTTACCTTAGTTACCTAATATTTAAAATTCATTAAGATCATTATGACAGGCACACTTGACTTTATGCCCTAAAAGAACCTGATAAGATTTGTAATTTGTTAGCAGTGGTGTAGTCCAGTGTAACACTCCATGTCTTCATGTTTAATAGATTTAGGCACAATGGAGCAACATCACCACACAACGCTCGGACGGGTCATCTGTCGAGCACCGCTGGGATGTGGACCCAAATTGTCAGGCTCCATTTTAAAATAGTTTTTGTCTTTTAGAAAAGAGTGACAGCCTCAGTATAAAAGCCAGTAGTCTCTCTGCAGAAGTTGTGCTGAGAGACCGCTGCTTCTATACAAAAATAGGGTACTTTCCAGCATGATTGGACTGACTTTTCTATTCTAGCAATGGCTGCTTGTTAAAGAAGGACATAAAAGGCTTGATATTTGAGCCGTTTAAGGAAGCTCCAGCCCAGCACGATGACATTGCGATGAGCCCGCTATCGTAGGAGCTGGAGGCAAAGTACTGCTGTGTAATCCAGCTCAGTCAATGCTTTGGATGGGGATGCACCGTCCCTATCCAAAGCTTTGGACATCGACCTGATGAGCGTGCATGGCGCTCGATTGTACTCAAATCTATTTAGACATCTACCCGTGTATTCCCAGCTTAAGATTAAGTACTGGAGCCATTGTTTCGTCGTCACAGCTGCAGAATGCCATTTTGATTTAAAAATAGCATCCTAGCGCTGTACAAAACGAGTGATATTCCAGCAACTTATCAGCAGTAAACAGAGTAAAGTCAGCCAGCCGTACACACTGACTGCCCCCCTTCCTCCTGGGAAATTGGTTGTAGCTCCTGCGTCATGCTTAGTAATCCCGGGCTCAGAATGGCACTCTGCTCCATTGGGTTTGGTTGTCGCTGTGCCTGGTAATGACATAGTCGCAGTTTATTTCTAGAAGAAATGTAACTGGGATTTAATTACAACTATTGATTAGCAGAGGGAGGAGGGCAGAAATTAATTAATCTTCGCCTAGAATTTCTTATTCGGCTTTTAATTCTGTGCCTGGGGGGAACTTGTTGGTTAAATCCATCCACTTATTGTGGATCAGGTGCTATCTCCTGCCCCGCAACAAAAGGGAAGGACCCGCAGATGCATTTCTCTATGCAGACTGATTTTGGAAAACGCAGAGACCTCAGTGGCCACAAGGGGGCAATATCACACAAAACTATTTATTAACTTCATGGAGTATTACTTAGGTATTTGTAATAGTAGTGTGTTTGTACATACACCCACTGATGGGTAAGGTTACTTTGGCATAATTGTGGGCCTTATCATCAGGAGAGAAAGCATGGACAAAATCATCCCTGGCCTTAGAATAAACATGTGCTGCACACACAGCACTTCAGTTCTAGGAGAGGGAAGATCGGAACTCATGGGAGCGGCACCCCACTGCGTCCTCCCCCATAGATGACAACAAGCATCAGGCATGATATGTCATTCAAATATCAGCCCTGACAGATAAACCAACATCCGTGCTGGACAGCTATTCATGCCTAAGGTATTCATTTGAGGTGATCATCATAGATCATCTCGGCCAACAATTATTTTCGGTGTGTATGCACCAATAAGGACACTCAGATGGTGTCAAGCTGTGACTGTGAGAGTATAACTAAGCTCTCTAGCAGATGCTTTGTAGGACTATTTTACTAATCCATGCTAGATATAGACAACATGATGTTCATCTCCCTACAAAACCTAGTGGTGCCCAAAGCAGAAAGCCATTATAAAAATGTTTAATTGTTCTTCCACTACTAAAGAAAGAGAGTATTGCTAGGCATACACGGCTCGCTGCCTGTACGATCGATGTATGATTGAGCTGCACACAAGCTTCCTTGATATCGAGCCGCACTACTGCGTCATTGATCCCATTCGATACTTTGGATGGGGAGCCTTGGTCCCAGCTCAAATGTTCAAGTGATAACTAGGACAAGAAGGGAGGATAATTATCTTAACTGGTCCATAGCAAAATGTGGTTATTCCCCCCCCCCCCCTAACACACACACACACTACTTTGTAGAAAAATGTCATGCAGTTAAGCAGACATAATTTGGAGCACAAAGCTGTACTCTTTACCCTCCATGTTACCTTTCATTCCTCCTTCCACAGAGTTTTGAGGCCATCCAGGAGGAAGGGGTGAGCGTAACTCACATGGTACGGGCCGGTGGAGGGGTGTGGATGGCATTCTCAGAGGGCTCATCAATACGTCTCTTCCACACTGAAACTCTGGAACTTCTGCAAGAAATTAACATCTCTACCCGGACGTTGTTACTGCCAGGTAATACTTTCAGTCTTGTCGTTACAAGGCAATGACTGATTCTTACTTCTGGTATTGTGAAGCTCTGTAACATATTTGTATTGCCTATTAATCCTGCCACAATATCCTTTACATTTTTCATTAAGTGTAACAGAACAATGTGTTCAGGGCCTGGGGACAAAACAAAAAACACTTATTGCCTATTGCTGTAATTATTTAAATTGTGTTCATAGCAGTTTGCCTTTCATTTGCCTTTTTAACCTAAAATCCATAAATAATGTACTGTATATTTATGAGACACACCGGACCATAAGCCGCACCCCATAGTTTTGGAGTGGAAGTAAAAAAAAATAGTCAGAGACACAGCCATTCACATATAAAGTAAATATGCTGCATGTTCTAGCATATTAGGCAGGTCTGTGTCATGCAGTATTCAGTCTAGATTCCTCCTGCCAAGCCATAAGACAAGTACCAGGCAAGGCTTTGTTCTACTCCCTCTGACCAAGCCAAAAGGCCAGGAAGGTGGTCTTGGTTCTACCAGAATGTGCAGGGCTGAAACTTAACTCATATGTCTATACACTAGCAGTACCCATTCTCTGAATCCTCTGACCAACTCATGAATAGACACATTTTTATAATTCGACAACTTACCCATAAGCACCTATTTACATATAGGAGTAGAGATGAGTATCAAATCATGGTATCAAATTAGCATAAATTCACCCAGCTATTACACAGTTATTTACATATGGGAGGAGTCACATTATATATTCACAACAACCAACTCACTACTGAAATAGCTTGTGTGAGTTGATGCTATTATTATAGCATTAGTTGTGTATTTTACATTAACATTCTGAATTGCAGTAGTAAAAATATGTGACACAGACTGATATCTCCTCCCATATGTAGGTAAGTGCTTGTGGGTAAGTTGTAAGTGCCAGATTGTAAAATGTGTCTCTCCATAGGTTGCTCAGTGGATTCAGAGAATGGGTACTAAAAATACCTTTAGGTCTGAGCATATTGACTTTAAATGAAATGGTTTGACAGTTGTACACCGTTTACAAAAATGCAATATTAAAACATGTTCTATACACATTTAAGAAAAACTCTGGAGGAATCAGAAGGGTAACCATTGCACTGGCCTCCCATTGTATCGCCAGTACAATAGCAGGTGCACATAGTAGAGCCCTCAGGTGTGTTGCAGATGTTTTGTCTGTAGAGCAAAGAATAAATAATTAGCGGAGATGAGATGTCAGCACGACTGATGGCCCAGCTTGATGTCTGTCCTGGGGTTGGATGTCAAACTGGATGTTTGGGATAGCAAGTGCGCAGCTAACGATATGGTACAGATATGCCAGGGCCCCTCTCCCTGGCTTCCGCCTGAAGATAATCAGCAAGCGTCCGGCATAATTTGAGCTGACACCCTCAACATGTTAATCCCTGGCAGGTAGTGAGCACTGCTCTGTCTTGTTTAATGGAAAAAGGAATGCAACTGCAGGGTGCAGCAGATAGAAGATGTCTTTTCTGCTCGGTCTGTCTCACCACCCTCATCACATCTCCATTGTATTCTCTTTTTACAGGGCAGAAAAATCCCAGAGTCACCACCCTGCTGATATGTCAAGGCTTGCTGTGGGTGGGCACTGACCTTGGCATCCTGATCACATTACCTGTGCCAAAGTTAGAGGGCATCCCCAAAATTACAGGTAGGTTTCTGACACCTATGCTATAGCTTATTTTGTTTAATTTGTTTTGTTTACTTAGTTTAGCTTTATTTTAGACTTTCTCTTCCCTTATTTCTTAAGCCCCCCCTACACATTTAGATAGCGACCCGATTTTTCAGCGTCATCACGTGTGGTCAAGCAGCCGAAAAATTGGGTCAAAATTGTCCGGGGACCTTTTAGGGTATGTCAGTCGGGTCCCCCTAGCTGCTCGGATCGCCGTCAGGACCGGAGCAGCTAGCTGGTACCGGCAGACAGCATCTAGGGACCCCGGCCGAATGGCTTGGCAGCTCTCTCAGATTGTGACAGTGAGTTGGCAGCCTCTGCTCACTGTCTCAACCTACAAGAAGGGAGAGGGAGAGCCGCTGCAGACAGGTGCTATACATCAGCTCTGTTAGAATTATGGACATATTCGTAATGGCTTAGATTGTTTTGGCGGTCAATCGGACGAAAAATCAGGTGGAAATCTAAGTGTGTATGGGGGGGCTTTATCTTTCCTTTTGACGTTTCATTATCACCTTCTGACTGCCAAAGTTTGACTGACTAAAATAATTTTTTTCATGTGTTTAAATAGCAGGGAGAGATTCTTTGTAGAAATGTATGGTTATTGGTTCTTTGATGGAGAGAGTTCACCTCAGTTCTCTTTTCTAGCTGCTGGAATGCAAAGAGAGGAAAATGTCCATAAGATCTGCCAATCATAAAACTGTTGGCGATGTTCATCTCCCTCCTATGGTAGTTCCTGTCCTGGTGACACCCTGTAAGAGAGGCTGTCACCAGCGCAGACATGGAGGGAAGTGTGTTTAGAGAGTAATGTTCAGGTACCATGCCTGAACACAGCTTCTGCCAATCGACAGTAACCTTATGTTGTTGCCCTTCTACCTGAAGTATATGAAGGACACCCTATCTCAGGTGTGGGCAAGCTAAGGCCCTTTAATATTTTAATCTGGCCCTTTGTCACCTTGGTGTTAGGTCACTCAGGCTCCCCTCTGCTCATTCTCTGCAATAAGTGGAGATAATGCCTAGAGGAGGATTATAAAGGTCTCCTGCTAGAGGCTGTAGTTAGCTAAGATTTACTATCCAAAGCCTCATTTGTTAATCAATTATATATATATAGAATTGATTTTGTTGATGATTTTGTAGATGATTGATATATATATTTTTTGATTGAATTTAAAAACCCATTGCAGCCCACAAGTAAAAAAAAATTGCCCATGTGCTCTTTCTTGGTTATATGACATACCAATGGTGTCAGTCAGACACGGAAATGATCTGAGATTGATACATACCAGATCTACTTATACATGCTGATACTAAAACCTGAACTACCATTTTCCATCGATTGCTTTTATAATAACATGACGGTTATTGTATCCTTTGTTGGTGCAGGAAAGGGGATGGTTTCACTTAATGGACATTGTGGCCCGGTCCAGCTTCTCACTGTAGCCTGCAGCACAATGGCACCTGAAGCACTGAGAACAGAACAAGGCTCTACAGAGGATGTAAGAGAAAGTGAGGCCGCATCAGACTCCAAAGAGACTGCAAATGGCCAGGCACAAGAGCCATCTCCAGAAAACCTGCCCCCATCACGCAGAAAAGGAATCCTCCTCCAATATCGCCTTCGGGGTACATCTCATCTGCCCGGCCACCATCTCTCTGCCAGGGAAGGCTCAAGAGGGGACAATAGTACTCTAGAGACAAGTGAGGAGGACGGCTCTATTTATGAAATGACTGATGACCCTGATGTCTGGTTCAGAAGTCGCCCATGCACCAGGGATACAAATCGGAAGGAAATTACTTCGCTGGTTATTGTGTCTGGCGGTCCTGGGTATCGGAACTTCAACCCCTCTAACAGCAGCAGCCAATCATCTGGGGACACAGACAGCACACTGCTAATGTGGCAGCTCCCTCTCCTCCTATAGCCAATAATGTTAAACGTTGTTGCTGGGTACGTTTCTTCTCATATGGCCTGCGAGGAATACTCTACTCTGGATCTGGGTATAAGGTGATAAATTATTCAACAATTTCATAAAGTGGAAATCTACTTGCCAAACCCCAATGATGCAATATGCGCAAGCTTCAGCGCCCACATCTTCACCATTAGGCATCTGGAACTGGGTTCTCCAGCTTTCTGGATTGCCTCCCCTGGTATAAACTCCCACACACACTCTTTTGTTTTGAGGGATACAAAAAGTATTCACTGAGAAAAAGATTGTAGACAAGGAGGTAAGAACCCTACGGTGCAGAAGAGAACACAGTGTGTCACTATTGCAATAAAAAAAGCCGCTTGTTCACATATTTGTATTCATAAATTCCATGACAAGAATGAAAATCATTTTGCACTTTGTATCCCAACGCTCCTTCTAATTACTACAGTCTGCTTGTGTGTTGGGATTGTTATAGTTAGAGGATGGTCATGGCTCAACTGCAGTTGTAATCGTAGGCCATTAAAAGGCCAGTAAAGCAATCCTATTGGTCAGTTCCATCTGTAAAAGTGAAACTTTTGAGGTTACACTATTCTAAAATCATGGGCATTAATAGAGAGTTGTGAATCTGTGACTATAACATATTTTACTGTAGAGGGAAGGCTCTCCGAAAATGTATGGAGTTTGTATTGGGAAGTCTACTATAGCTGGTCAACTAAAGGGCCGACTGTCAACTCTAAATCTTAGAGGTAACCGTTGGAGATAGAGAAAAAAGAGGTCAACTCTAACAGACTGTTACTGTAACGGTGTCCATACACAGTTTGATACCTGTGCGTACGACCCTCAATCGATGGCAGCATCGATTACCACTTTGCACATCTATTCCTGTTCAGTGGTACCCTGGTCCTGTGTACACCTGGGCCAGGGTTCCCATTGGACACCGGACGGCTGTGCAGAGCAGTCTGTGTTTGGCTCTACCCCCTTGCCTCTGTCTCAGCTGACAACACAGTCTGTTCTGCACAGTGAAGGGGGGAGCCATCCTGTGTCCTGAATGGAAATTAGTTGTTGAACATGAATATAGAGCTAGAGGAAGGTGTTTTGATGACCATTGTAAATGGGAATGTTTGCATTGGGACACAAGTGGAAGAGAAACGAAACTATATTTAAGCATTACTCATGTGACAATGATGAACAGGACAGTTAGAGGGAAAAGGTGCTCAGTGGGGGGAGACATTAAAACTCGACCATATTATTAATCCTTCCCTTCTCTATCCCAGTGGTTCCCAACCTGGTGCTTGCTTTTCTCGATAGAAACATTATCAAGCCCTCTCCCCCATTCAAACTACAGTTTCAGATTGGTGGGCATTTCACACTAGCCGTGTTTGTGTTGTAGCATTGTGTACTAGTGTGAAATGGCCCTTAAGCTTTATTTGGAATACAACTCATACATACTAGTGGGAAATGGCCCTCAATTTTTATTTGAAATACAACTGTATTTGGTTTTTACACCAATCATGCAAAAGCATTAATCACTCACATAGAAACACACACTCTACACTCATGCAGAGAAATGTATTATTCACATATATAAACACACTCTACTTTCTATGTTTGGTTTCCTGCTTGTCCCTCCCTGAGCCCCCACCCCTAAAATACCACTGTGCCTTGCAGTTTGGGAACCACTGGGCTAGAGTATAGCGGGGGGGGGGGGGGATCAGAGGAGGGGTGACAGAATCTGCAAGCTTGGCTCCCTGTTCCCCCTCTTTCTCTCTCTCTTGGGCTGAAACAACTTGCTCAAGGGGAGCTGTACTAGGGCTGATATGTAAACGAGCAGCAGCGCCATCTTGTGGACGTTTTACAAAGTTTTACTAGAGAAGGTAGAATTTTATTTTGAAAATGTCACTAGCTGACTTTACAAGTTAATTACAAAGCCCCCGAACATGGCATCATCCCCCAAATTGCTGGAGATATAAACAAGGGTTGTGGTATGCAAATTTTGAGAGAGGGGATGTTGCCCCGGAGCTGGAGCATTGTGACGTCATTTATGCTAAAACTTCTTTTAATCCGTGTATGTGGGCAGGAGTTGTGGTGGGAACCACTGCTCTATCCAAAACCAAGCTAAAACACTGTTAGAAATGTTACCAGGTACGCTCCGAGATTTTTGGAAAGTTGTATCCTCTCTCTATTATCATCGTTCTGAACCTGTTGAATAATGTTATTGAGAATAATATTTTGTTGGGGTTAAGTGAACCTATTATAATAATATAGAACGGGTTTATTATGGTCAGTCTGTGTTGTAAGTCTTTAGGCCGGCATCAGAATTGGTTTGGCAATTGTGAAAAAAAATAAGTATGGTTATTTATGTAGCAGGAGAATCGGCATACATTGTGTTTACATTAATCGATAACATGTATTGGGATGGACACACACATTTTTGAGTTGTAATATTGCCTAATATGCTACATGCAATTTCCTCATCCCCTCCCCCAATAGTAACCCTCAGTCGTATAAACTGAGCTAAACCTTGTCTTCACTTAAAATTTCTGGAGCCAAAGAAAATATTGAAAGGGCGCAGCCAATGTGCAGCAACTGCCTATAATATTTCACAGACCTGGGATGCTATTGGATGCTATAGGGAAATTCTCATAGTCCTCCATTGAGACACAATAAGAAGGGCGACTGCTATTTGGTTACAGTTACTCAGAAAGTAGCCGTTCCGATCCTGCAGACTAATGATTAAAGTGCAAGTGCCGCTCATAATGTCAACAGCAGCACTCGGGCCTCGTTATGAGATTGGCTGTATCAACATAATGACTCCGGTTCCATCATCATGAGAGTGATGCCATCTAATCCTAAACGCGTTGAAAGCAGATTTAAGAGGCCATCATTTGTATGATTGGTTGTGCCGCTTGCCAGGGGTTATACCTGCTAACATGTAAGTTACCTTGTTCCCTCCGTCTGATAACAGGCAGCTAGTCTCCCAAATTACAGTTATGTCATATTTTGATACCAGGAATAGGGGGCGGCACTGATTGAGTATTGGAACATTCTCATTGGCTTATAACAGTAATAGAAATCAGCAAATACCGGTAACTTTATTGTCATCATTGTAAATGTACTTGTTTTAAAGGGAAGCTATAGACGTTTTATAGTTTTTATAAAAAAACATGGGAATGTAATGTATATAATCTTGGCAATGAATGTTCTTGTTAGGAAATTTTTGTCTCTGTAAACAGTTTGTAAATACAAAATATACCGTTATATATATGATCACTACATCTGCAGGCTCTATGGTCTGCCTCCTGCGCCCCTCTTCTGTCCTTTCCCCAAGCTGCTAGCGGCAACCGCTCATTTACTGCGGTATACCAATTATTGCAACTGCCTGGCCAATGTGACGTAAGGCTTTGACGGTCGGTTTTCAGGCTTTTACCTATTCGTCCTTTCATGGAGGTGTTACCTAAAAGCCCCCCAAGCACCTGCACGAGTTTGCAGACAGCAGTGTCTGGTCCTTTTCGGGGACCGCAGCCTGGGAAACATCCGTGTAAATCTGGCCTATCTCAGTCCTTCTTTTCTCCCTCATCCTTTTCATCTTTTGTTTTGTGTATCTATGTCTGTCTAGGTTGTTTTTAAATAACTGTAGTTGTTCTACACAATAAGCCTGTGCAGTACTGCTCCTCTTCCATGCCTTGGTGCTGCATTCTGCATCTACCGTTATCTACCCACCTTCTATATTTTATTGTTCTGTCTAACTTCTAGTTCTTCCTCCCAACCCACCACCTCTCTGATGGTGCTCTGGTGCTAACCTTTGTGTTATCTCTCCCCCTCTGCGCTGCTGCACATTGCTGTGGATACTGCTCCCCTCTCTGTGCCAGTGTTGACCATTGTATCCTAGGCTTTTTCAGGCTGGCCCTCTGCAACTGCTTTGCTGCACACTCACTCTTGGCCATTTGCCTCTACATCAGGGGTGTCAAACTCAAATACGCAGTGGGCAAAAATTGGTCAAGGGCGGACGACATGCTGTGCAATGGATGTGTGCATACAGGCATCTCAGTGTTGGTTTGCTGCTGCGTTGCCTCAATGTCAACTTTGTTCTGTGAACTCACCTACACAGTGGATCCAACTGGACTCGCTACTCCTCCATCCTCCCTTGATAGATGTTGCAGATAGATCTACCTTCCCCAAGGCCCCTCTGCCTGCTACACTCACTGAGCTTCTCTACTCCAGGAACTGCAAATCCCAGCATGCTTGGGTGAGTGCTGAGAAGTCGGAGTACAGGAGTTCAGTGAGTGTAGAAGTAAGTGGGGCTGTGGATGGGGCAGATCTATCAGATCTGTCATATCTAGTGGGGGCCATACATATCTTATCTGCTGGCCAAATTTGGCCCTTGGGACAGAGTTCGACACCCATGCTCTGGCATTGCTCTTTGCTGCCCATAGCTGAGCTCCTGGATTCAGAGATATCCGGCATCATTAATGCCAAGGCCGTTCTAAGCGCGCCCCCATGAATTCGTAGTACAATGCAGTGGGGAATAATCTTATTCGAGTGAGAAGTGGGGTTTGAGAAAAGACTAAAGATGGGTTTACACGTCAAGATTTTTTCGGCCGACAGATGGACGATGGATGATTTTTTGGTTCGTTGTACAAAAATCTGAAACGGCCATTTGCTCCGATAGATTTTTTTTTTCAGATATCTGACAAAAAATCGTCCACAAGATGATCGGACATGTTGGTAAACTTTCATCTGTCGTTTATTTTTCGTGTAAAAAACTAACGTCCTTATTCCACTCGATGTTTTTGTTCCTATCACTTCCTAAAAAAAGAAAATCTGAAAGATTTTTCATTCGTGTTTCCAACGATTATTTTCATTCGATATTTGCGTCGGTTGTACAAAAATCAAAAAAAATCTAATTACCTTCGATAAATGGACGAACGAAATCCGATAAAAAAATCTAAAAAAAAATCAAATCTGAAGTTGAACGAAACAAAAATCTTGACGTGTAAACCCACCTTTACCCTGTACCCTTATATACAGGAAACAAGTAAGGAAGGGACAGACCCACCTAGGAAATATGATCTAGAATTTACAATGTAGCAAGGAACATAGATTTCAGGAAAAGTTTGAAAAAATATTCTATTCGCTTTTCTAAAGCCTCCAACGAATTTCTCTTGTCCTGGGACCTGCAGGCTACATGAAAGTCCTCAATCTGGAGTTCCCAAGCAGGGATGTAGTGTGCGATAGATGAAGGACAGATTTTTTCTCTTTTACTTTTCTATAATGTTTAGCAAATGCTTAACTTATCTATGAAATGGTGTTGCTTCTTAAATCAGTCGTCTCAAATGAAATGTTGTCTAGTGGACCGAAGTACCATAGAATAAACCATATCTAAAGTCCCAACCTATTGAATGTTTGTCAATGAACACTACATTTACATGGTTGTTTCCTGTGCTGCTGTCAATCCACAGAACCTGGGGAAACATGCAGGCGCTCCTGTCTGCAAATTGTGCAGTCACTCAGGGGTCATTTCGATAATGACCCTGTGACAAATATATTGGGCGAAAAGCCCGAAAACCGATCGGCAGACTTTAAATGTTGCTAATTGGTTTTGTATGTGTTTATTTAGTTATCAGGACCAGTGTAGGGTTGTCTCAATATTAAAAGAAAGGGCAGATCTAGGACCTCTGGTGCACTACAGAGGATTCTCCAGCATAAGCTCCCCTGTCCTCTCCTAGGGAGAATATTTATGTCTTCTTAAAGATGGTGGGCAGGTTCCCTGGCTATATATTTTACATCTGTCCGCTCTATGGTCTATCCCAGGGGTGTCAAATAGAGAGCAGGCCAATTTTTGACTCCCCTGAAACACACTCATTGTACACACAGGGGCGTGACACACATAGACAACATATAAACTATACAGTGTGTGTAGCCCATGTATACACCCATCCCTGTGTTCATGTACATTGCCTTCCCCCATACCAATCTTCTCCCCAGCTCTGCTTTTCCTGCACCCCCCCCCCTATCAGCAGCACTCACCATGCCTGTCCTCCAACTCTGGGTCTAGAGAACTACAGATCCCAGAATACTCCAGGAAGTGGGTGCTCATTGTGACATCACTGGAATGCACTGTTAAGCAGCCAGGCCTCGTAGTTCTCTCAGATTGGGAGGATGAAGGGGAGGTGACTGTAGCTGGTAGGGGGGCTGCCAAGAAGGCAGAACTGCCAGGGGTCAAAAATATTTTCTCTGTAGGACAGGACAGCTTGACCCCTATGGAGGTGCTGCAGTGCCTTCTTGTCCTGAGTTCTTGGAAAATTTTAGGGACATGTCAAAAGGGACCAATTGTTCCTGTACAAAGAGGTTAGAAAGGGGAACACCCTGCACAGTATTAAATTGCCTGGTTTCTGGAAGGGCTCTAAGAGGGGGTTTTACAGAAGCATATCCAGCTCTAAAGGCTGCCATACACTGGCCGATTTTCCACCCGATTCCTGTCCGATTGATCACCAGGCGCGTGCACGCCAATCGATCGACGAGGAATCGTGTGCAGCCCACCCTGCCCGATCGACCACGGCCGATCGATATGGGCCCCAAATCGGATCGGCTAGAGAACCGGCCTGTTGGTCTTTTCTGATCGATTCAGCACTAGTGATGGCCGAACTTCGGCCGTGTCCGTCCGCGAACAGGCGGAGCAGACTTTTAAAAA
>CM070038.1:40590358-40619732 GCA_036250615.1 Ptychadena robeensis | reverse complement strand
TGAAGAACCGCAGGTTGCTGACCCCTGCCTAAATGCCCTGTTCTAAACATGCTAAACGCCTGGCTGCCTCTGTCTTAAAAATGACACTGAAAGACATCCAACTGCTCTACCAATCAAAGTGGCTTATTCTCTTTATTGAAAAATGTATTTATAAAAAAAAGCTGTAATATGGAATAGGCTAAACACACATATTAATAATATATAAGTTATTAGTAATAACAAGAAAAGTGCATTTCGTGAGGAGATCAGGAAGGATTATGCTGCAGTACACTGTATCATCATTATAAGGGCCATTTCACACTAGCAGCGCTTGCGTCGCAGTACTGCAATGCAGCATGGCTAACGTTAACGCAAGGTGACCTGCTGTTCCTTTCACACTGGCCCTGCATTTGCACTTTGCGGGAAAGCAGCTGCAGACGCCCTGCAAATTGCATTTTCAGAGCCGCAAACAAGTACTTTACTGGTTAAAATCTGCACCGCAGCGCTGCTTGTGTGACATGGCACTTAATGTTGCTGAGTTCCTTTCTGTGGTTCCAGGAATGCAGTCTGTGAATGTTTTCTTTGTGTCTTCTGACTCAGTACGTAGGTATACCACCCTCGCACATGTTTTTCAGACCCTGTAGGAATGCTCTGTAAATAGGCCTTGAATTCCTTATATTCACATGTTTTTCAATGTATCAGATTCACAAAACCTTTAGAGTTAAACCAGCAGAAAAAGCCATAGAAACACTTCAAAGCGCATCAATGTACAGAAAAACAAACTATAACACTTGGACTGGGGTGGAGCTGGCATATAACCTTCAGTAACACCAATATTTATATATGTCCCAAAGTATAAAGTGGAATATCATTGTAACTGGGGATTATTTGGGGGACTGGGGACTTTATAATATGTTACACTCTGTATATTCTATGTTAAAAGGGGGAACTCTCGGTCCACATACAAAGTAATGGCGATCGAACAGGGATCCGATATGTTGGTAAATTGTTATTTCTTTGAGCAGAAATTATCGAACAAGGTAGGATTTAAAAAAAAGTCCTATGTATGGGTACCTTACACCAGTACAGATGGTAGATAATAGTCTCCCAATATACGCCATCCTGATTGTCCCATGTGAAATCTAACATCTTTACTGCTGTCAGGAAGGGCCAGTAGGATGGATAAGAGAACCACCAACCAACCCGACACTTGCTGTATGTTGGTCATCCTCTCCACCCCTCTCCACAGAACTGTTTGTAAAGTGCTCATTCATTGGCAATGATCTCAAATGATTGTCCCCAGAGAATGAAACAGAATGCCTGAATGCAGCTTTACAGTACTTAGTTGATGTTGAAAGGCACTGTTGTGACCAGGATTTGCACCACATTGGTATGTATTTATTGTATTATACATTATACATTATACTGCCCTGTGTCACCATATTGTATGTAAAATGTGTGTATATACCTTTACATTTACACTGTAGCAGGTGCAGGGATGACTGGTGGCTCCTAGTTTCCAGCTCTTTTCCCTGGCCTTACAATGTAGCTTTGCTATCTGCCCGGAGACAAGCTACTGCCCTCCTCCAGGCAGAAGGGATAAATAGACCTCCCTAGGCCCTCCTTGGGCAGAGTAGGGTTAGCACCTCAACAAGCTGTGCAGCCAGTGTGTCTCACCCGAATTGGATCAGCAATCTCTACCTTTCCTGTGTTCTCCCGCCGGCCCTTCCACAGCAGTGCCCGGGATCCAAGGACCCCCATCCGTGGTGAAAGGGTCGTCCCCTGGACCAGGACCACCTTCCCTCAAACGTGCCCGAGCGTATGGATGCGGCTACCGGTAGGTGCTGAGTTAGGCAGACGCAGGATTCCTCCCTACTCCACCTCACCTGCCCGCTTTACCTATCGCAAATTTTGCGAATATGGCGGCGGATATTCGCAAATTCGCCATTGGGATGCTTATGGGCATGGATTGCGAATATATATAGCACATGTGACCATAATTTTGAAGGTAATTGTGAGGCGATTATAATGGCGAATCTTGTTTTGCGACCGCGCGCAATTGCGAATATTCACGAATAAAGAATCGAATATAAGTAGAATTATTCGTGAAATATCGAATATTGCCTATGCCGCTCATCACTACTAGTAAAGACTGTAAATATCCCCCTACCAGCTTGCCTGGTGTATGTGAGCCTCTGACAGTGTGTTCCGAGCATCCCAAAGATGGTCGTGCAGAGGAAGAAAATGCCCTCCACGACACTACAACACAACCAGATAAAATGATGTTTGTATACTCTCCTGGAGCTCAGCTAGACTATCACAGCGTTCTCTCAGACGCAGTGACTAAGAGCATGGCTTTATCCCCTGCTCTCCCATGATGGAATAAACACACAGCATCATCCTGGGGGGTGTTTAGGGAAATCCAGGTGTCATATTTGGCAGACTCCATGCTCCATTGTGTATTTGAGCTGCACAGGGTAATTACAGGGTATTAAAGCGTACAGTGCCATCTACTATGTCATCTACAGCATTCTATGCCCACGCAGACAGCACCTACACAACGGCGATACCTACAGAGCTCCATGAATGTGACGCCTAACATGTCAGCCATATAATTTTACAGAAGTTCCATAACTTCACTGTGAAAGAAAATCAGGATACAGTCTATAAATGAACAATTTTCTGAGATAACAAAGAACTTGTGGTGGAGCCTACATGACATAGGAGGAAAGTTAATAGAGGAAAACACAAAATATGTATTTTCCTCTAAATGCAGATATTCGTCAGCCAGTACCCTGGGTATCATTTAGTATCAAATGATTCCTAAATACAGAGCTATAAAATTCTCTGCTGCCTCTTAATATTCACGCGTAGAGATTAGTCAACTATTTAGAATTCACTAAATCAGCGGGACATAAAATGGCTAAGGGGTCCATTGGATCACAAGCAGTCTCCCCAGTTTTTAAACTCTAGAGATCTATTCATGTTCATATTCTGACTTCACCCTGTTTGTATTTAAAAAAATAAACACTTTTCTCTGCAATACTTTCTTAGTGAGTTGTCCCCTAACCAGGATCCTCCAGCAATCTTCTAGGCCAAACTACGACCTGGGGGCCATATCCGGCCTGGTTAGTAATTTAAGGCTATGTCCCATGGACGACCAGCCATGGCGCGGACACGATTTTAAAAGCTGATCGCTTCCATTTAGTTGAATGGGCATGTCCCCCCTTCAACTAAAGACTGCTATCGGGCGTGGATGCTGTGCTCAGAATCGCGTCTCCCCACATTTAGATCGCGGGCAGACGTGATATTTCAGCCCTGATCGCCCCCATAGACATGAATGGACGTGATTTTTGATTGCGTGTGGATTGGGATAAAAAAATCGCGTCCATTCATTTTCTATGGGCGCGATCAAGAGGCATTTTTTTTTTAAATCATGTTTAAAAGGCACCCAATCAGGCCAGCAATTTCACCCAATCAGCCGCCCATGTAAGTTTGTCATTAAAATCACGTCCACGCCGTGGCTGATCATGTAGGGGCTTGTTCCCACTAGAGCAATCAGCCGCAATTTTTCATCAATTGACCAGGCGCCACGATTTAAAAAACAAACGGCCACACGTGATTTTTGCTTGCGTCTGTTCATGTCTATAGGCCGCAACCTGGGGCGATCGGCCACGACCCGCGATCAAAAACACAGGGAGCGACTTGCGGGCGGCCGTGCCTGTTTGCCTGTGTGGGGACAAGCCCATGCAAATGAATAGACACGACCATCCGCGATTGTTGCGCATGGTTTGAAATCGCAACGCAACAAATCTCACTAGTGGGAACAGGCCCTAAGTGGGAACATAGCCTTATTCAGCACATTGTCACCTTCTCTCACTAATTTTGTTTTTTGTTTATTTATATTTTTAAAAATGAAAATGTTTTTTTATAGTAAGAAATGTTTTCCAATAAGTATTATGAATAGCAGGATCCCCACCCAGAAAAGAACCGTCAAGGCGGATTGCCGTGCGACCGACTTGTGCTATTCTGGTCGATCCCTCCAGGTGGCGACCCGAGCGAGCAGCGCGAATGTGCCCAGCAGTCGATCATCTGCAAAATCGCCCATGGATAGATACGTGTATAGAGGCCCCTAGCCTAAAGGGCTTCACTACACAAAACCCATTTCTTAACCTCCTGGGTGTTTGTCCTGAGTTAACTCGGGCTGAGTTTCATCCATCATGAAACTCAGACCGAGTTCACTGAGGAGAAACTTACCTGTCCGCCAGATTCCACCGCTGATCGGGAGTATCAGCATGTATGCTGATGCTTCCAGGTCTGCCCCCGATTGCGTCACGGGTGACGCGAAGGGGGCAGGGGTAGACCTCCATGTATTGGAGGGGGCGTCACCTTTTCCCAACACAACACCAGCGTCTCCAGTGACGCAGGAGTTGTGCACGGGACCTATGTGCAGAAGAGTCCACTGCAGATCAAACTGGGCTCCGCTGTGATCGGCCCGGCATGCTTTTTAAAAAAGCGTGCCATGTGGTATTGCCCAGGAGGTTAATGACACTTGTATCCACCGTTACAACCGACTTGGTAGACACCCCGATTACTCTCCGAAGGGGCCCGCTTTACCGAAACCTGACACCACACTGACCATAACCACCACATCGACCACCCGATTTCTGGAATACTCCCGCCCCTAGCAGAGCCTCCATTCAGGTAATCTCCCTCTACCCCTGCTTAGTTCAACCCTTTCTTACTTGGGGATATATCTGGCCACAGACCATGCTAGCGTCTAACCCTCCAGGGTGTCCCCAACCTGTCAAGCTTGAGCTTTGGGCCGTTCTCGGCCGGCCCCCCCTCCAGTCCTCCATTGCACATGAACTCACCTGTCCACCTATCCTTAAGTTGTGGAAGATGAGAGAGTGATAAACTTCCTTCCACCAAGAATGGGAGGTGTGGGGGGGGTTGATTGTATATATAAGTGTCAGACCATACCCTGAGAAAAGGCTTTGATGATATCTATGAGGCACATAACCTTTTGATGATGTATATAAACCAAATTTGTGTTACCATACTCACTGTCCCACTAATTCTTGAAGTATAATTTAAAACTAAATAATTAATTCTGCTTCATTGTTTTTTTTTTTTCACTATACATGCTTATACAAGTCAGTATAATTGAAAATGTTATGTGCGGGGCGGCCCTTTAGTATGCATTAATGCGGTCCTTTCCACACCTCATTTGCCACCCCTTGTCTACCTGTCCTGCAAGTCTGTCTTTAATAATCCACTAATACACAATATGTATCTCTATCATACCCCCCAAAAGCTGGAACAATGCTCAAAAGCTAAATTTGATACATTCTATAAAAAGAAAATAAAAAAAGTCTCTTTCATTCACCTTCACGAACAGACCCCGAGTTTCAGAAGTTTTCCGTCAGAACCCGCTGTCGGATCTATAAAACAATTGCGAGCGAGTAGACTGAGCTGCGGATAAACTGGTGGAACACACCGGCCAAGCACAACTGTGAGCGATCATACGTGGCGCTATCATTCAGTATAACGACAGCGTTCGCGGCCATACACAGGAATATCCCCATAAATTATGATACACCCACACACCGATACCTCTGCTATGCCGGCTACCAGAATCGAGAGCATTAAACTGGTCTTCCATGTTCTCAGCATTAAAGTAACCCGGCAAAAAAACCCAAACCCTGTGTTAGCGCCCTTCTACTGAATAACAGGGACATCTGGGCGGGGGGGCGGGGGGCATGGTCCCCCACACAAGTGCTATATACCTCAATGACCCCAAGCTATCTTCTTATAGCTCGGGGTCTCCTTTTGGTATAACTGTTTCCGCCACCTACTTGAACAACTGACTAACTCTCATGAACGTGCGCCCTCAAATGCAACGGTCCGTAGATGTTACCTATTTCCTGGGTTTGACCCATACCCATATGTGTACTTAAGACCCAAACTGACCTTTCATACTGCATTTCCCTTGGTAGCCACACTGCTGACAACCAAAATTGAAAAAAATATTACCGCACTGCATAAAATCTTGATGCCCCTGCTTGCTCCTTGGATGATGTCCGCGCATTGCAGTGGCTATCTGAGAAGAAATAGAAGAGATCTCTATACAAAACGATGGAGATACCTTATTCCCATTTAAAACAATTATCATCCACCCGCCCTGTAGTGGTCACAATACTTCACTCAACACCACTGGCGCTAAATATGGCATCTCTCAAATGGTTCCAGAGAACAGTCGTTGAAATATTTTGCTTAGGAAAGTGGACCCTAGCCCCCATGTGCCGGCTCAGAGTATACATGTCTTATTATATGTATGATTTTTTTCTGTTAGCTCACATATCGAGCATAATCTATAGCATCTCACACGATCCCATGCAATCATTACCTTATTGTTGCCTACTAGCACCAGCATGGGTTACTATAAAGCTAGCCCTACACTTCGTCGGATTCCATGTCCAACTCGATTCATCTCCGATCATCTCCGGCGATCTCTGCCGGGAATCGCCCAGGGTGATCAATCGGCCAATTACAGAGTATCCATCGCACGCCATACCACCTTGGCCGAGCGGATTCCGGCACATTCCGTTGCGATTCCACCCTCCGTTCCCACCCCTCACAAATGGCAACTCCCCCTGATCCCGGGCAGATCGGATGAGAAAGACCAACATGTGGTTCTCTCCCGTCAGATCCGATTCTGGCCCTGAACATCGGACCGCATCGATCGGACACACGGTGGCTGCATCCATTCCGCACACCGTTTCGCCGTGCACCGCCCGATCGATCGTGCCGCATCCGGGCGAATCCGACACGTGTATGGGGCCTTTAACAGCCGTTCAGACAGGATGCTCATCCAAGCCTATGTAAGTACACTAAAAAGCAATAATTTTTTTTTGCTCAAACTTCATTTTCCGGTTCGGAAATTGTGGTGTAAACATATAGCCCCAGCCCCCCCCCCCCCAGCTTTAGAAATCCGGCAGCTTATTCTGGGATGTAAGCCAATTACAGTCTCTCGTCCAGGGGAAATGCGGCGACGTTTATGGTACAACATTCTGGATCCGGCTGCCTCCTCCAAGAGAAAAACAGCTGCTATGTGGGATAGAGCAGACACAAACTGTAAAAAGAGTCTTCAACACAGACAAACTGTTTAAATGAAGTTGGTTCCTATCGCAGGCCATGTGAGTCCACAACACATCCCACGTCCAACGCACAGGCCCATCAATTCTCTAGGAACGTATCAGCCCACAGCAATGTCGCCAGTGAAATCTGCTTCACATTGTTCATAAAAGGCAAGACAAGCTTTTATTTGCTACACTGTTTAAATAAACACCTTGCTGGTGGTTTTATTTAATTAATAAGCTGGCGAATAGCAAAAAAGCATCTTATAAATATTTAATTTTAATTTTTTTTTACTTTTAACTCATTACAGTGGTATGCATGGAATTCGGTGACAACCAAGTCTCAATGGTTAATCTGGCAAAACCAAATCTTAATTTGGTTTTGCCAGATTGGCACTAGTTTCAGAGTTTTTTAATAGTTAACTGTCTTTTCAGCCTATAAGACACCCCCCCCCCCACAATTATGGGGGAGAAATGCCTTTGTCTTATATTTCGAAGGCAGGACCACCTTGGTTCCCCTCCAGTGTCTTTAAGAAGGTTATGTGGGGAGGTGAAGGAGCTGTGAGATGGAAGATCCACCCACAAGCTGCTGATATAAACAATAAAGAGCAGAGCCAGATGAAAGAGCTGCCAGTCGGAGAGCAGGGCACAGTACATAGTAGAGATCTGCCTGTGGGTGGAGCTTTCATACGGCTCTGTGTTAACTGCCTGGGAGCTGGGCTGTTTACCCTCCCTAGCGATCGCAGTACACAGTGCTCTGTTTGTTTTTCCTCCCTACCTTCCCCTCCCTTCCCCTCTACACATCACCAGCATCATTATTGATGCTGGCGATATGGGCTGGCTATTGTAGGCTATTGCGCATACCCCCCCCTCAGGAGGCATGTGAGGAACCCCGGCCCTGCAAGGAAGGAGAACGGAGCGTACAGGTGGCTCTGAGGTCTAACAACCTGTGTCTTCGCGCTAATCCCTTTCTCTAGGTCAGCCCCAGTGCCTTCCTGTCCCTCACGCTGACCGCTAACATCGCCATCTGGATCAGGCCCTGGTTTTCAGTGTCCCCGAACAGGACTAGGCCACAAGTGGAGGAGGATCGGACCGAACAGACTGCCACATGGTGAGCGCAGTTCGCAACACAAAGACTTGTGTTACATTACCAAAAGACTGGCTACCACCATAACCAGTTATCCCTGTTATCTTATCCGGTTGTATCTGAACACAGTTAAGTAAAGTTCCTGTTTTGATTTCAACAACGGTGTGTTCCCTCTGTTCACTACCTTCGAGTCTGCTTGCTTACAACATGATGAAGAAGCACACAATTCTTGGCAGAGTTTCCACAGCGTTGTGTGCTCCGTCGGGACCCCTACGCAGTGCAGTGCTTGGCAGGGATCCCGATGGATCACATACACTTTTGCTACTCCGCTACCCCTGCATTGGTGGAACGGCTCAGCGATGTGAGAACACAGCATCCGCCAAGCAGGTAAAGTGTATGTGCTCCGTCAGAACCCCCCGCCAAGCACTGCACTTAGTGTAGACATAGCCAAAGTCTTATCTATAGACAAGCGTCTCCTTTTGACAGCTCAGCCACAGAAGTATACTCCTGGTTCTAAAATGGAAAGCAGATTTAAGTTCTATGGCCATGGGAGAACGTTAGTCTACAGATTACTTGATGTTAACAAGTGACTCTAGGAATGTTTTAACTTATGCAAATGTAGGTGTTCCAGAGGTATAAGCGTACTTACCACCGGTCCCTTCCTAGATTACCTAGATGTCCCTCTCCACATCCTTTGCATCTCAGCTCAGTGACACATCAAATGCAGAATGCTCTCTGCTCTATGAGAACGTTTTGGCAGAAGGCGTCTTTGCCTCGGAAGCTTTATTCCAAGCTTAGGAATATTTTGGCAGATCTAGAGAGAGACAGAACAAGAGAAACTGCAAAAGCATCTTTCAACAAAATTTACAAAAAGAAAAGGAAGAAAAAGTCAGGCTCGTCCATGCAGCGAAGCGAGGCGGACAACACGTGTCTTCCTGTTGGCCTTCAGAGGCTGCACTCTTGGGATAGGCTCAGATGTAAGATCATTCCTAAACTACCTGCAGTGGGACAGTAGAAGCATCAAAAGCAGAGAGCTCTCCGACACCAAAGTTCGCAGTCATCTGAAGCTTCCCCAGCTGACGCACAAAACGCTCCGCATCAAAGACGAGGCCGCGGCGGGGAATTGTAGGCCGCAAAGCAGGAGTAACGAACACAACGCTGGCGAAAGAAAGAAAAAAACATGCGAGTGTGATTGCAGTCGGAAGAAAGGGGCGGTGTATCAACCAGAGACCCCCGCTGCTTTGGCAGTTGTCACAGTTCCTGTATAATGCCGCGTAGTGGAGTCTAAAAATCCGATTACCTGCAAACAATGACAGGCCGCCAGTGGAGTCTCTGCGTGATCGATGGCTCCCCAGATCTAGGCGCTGTCATTAAATCTCAATTAAAATGATAAATGAACAGAGAGCCAATTCCCTTTCTCTTTGGTAATTATTCTGATTGGATGGACAGAGCCATAGCCGAGCTGTCACCACGTGGGGTCTGTCACTGCCGCTGCCACACTTTCACACCTGCCATACTTACTGTACAAGTGATAAGAGTCAGGCTGTCTGCCACTCGCCATTACTCAGAATAGACTGACATAGTATAGTGAGTGGTGACTGTATGGCAGACAAATTATGAAATTAAAAGACGACCCGACCCAAAAACGAGTCAGGTTTTTGCCATCTGTATCCCATTTAGCAAACTTTCCATCCTATGGGCACAACAGGAAGTAAGAGGAAATCTCTTAAGGCCCCCATAAACCTTACAATCTTACCATACAATTTCTGTACAATCAGCTTTTGTTCTACCAAAACCATGTAATATGAGGACAATTCTAAACCTTCCAATCACTATGTATTCTATCAGGGAGGTCACTATACTACACAGTTGTTGATAGATCTAAAGGAAATTGTATGGAGTGATCTAAAGGTGTATGGGGGGGCTTTAAACAGTAGTCACCTGCATACATCTCCCCTTTATATTCCTATTTTAAAGTTTTTGTATTCTTTTTAAGTTCAGTCCCTTAGGACGAAGTCACCAAAACAATAAAAAAAAAAGAAGTAACAAGCACATGACAGAGGTCGTAATTCTTCTCTACTCTACTGAGTTTAAGTACACACAAAAAGGGTTTGGTGCTATGATACAGTTTTAGAATATTCAGCTTATTTTTTTTATATGACACATATATTACCGTTTTTTTTATATATGTTCCAAAGGGTTGGTTGTAAGTCAAGTTGGTTGTAAGTAAAAACTATTTTCCCCATAGGAAATAATGGAAATGGCAATAATCTGTTCCGCACCTCCCAAATTAACACTTACTTTACCTTTTCATAATAAAAAAGGTTGTAAATATGTGTAAGATACAAGAAACACCAAACTTATAGAGACCTTGCACATGTGCTGCAGATGGTCTTTGAGATCCTGATGAAGCTGATCCAGGTACAGCATACAACTGGCTTGTATTTGCATGTAAATGTCATGTTTTGGCATATCACTGATCATCTGTAATTGTAAGATTAAAGTTTACCCTTGACTTATTAACCTAATTCGTTCCGAAGGGTTGGTTGTAAGTCAAATTGGTTGTAAGTCAAAACCATTTTCCCCATAGGAAAAAATGGAAATGGCAAAAATTCCTTTCCGAACCTCCCAAATTACCACTTACTTTACCTTTTCATAATAAAAAATAAATATGTGTAACAGAAACAATAATTTAAGGCTGTACTCACCATTCAAGTTGACAAGTTTTCTGCTCTATTGTAATTGCCTCCTTTCTCTCTTATTTTTTGATTTGTCTTCCTTTTTTGGGGCAATTATTCACATGAAAATGCACTGATCGTCCTCAGCACAGAGGGAAATTCCTAGACACCTCTTGCTTACACTCCTGTGTATGCTCATATATCTGGGTTCAGAAGCAAGTTTCTGGACTCCTGTGGGGTCCTTGGGTGCAACCCCAAGGGAATAGTGTTTGTACTGGCTGTAAGTGTTAAAGTGTCATTAAACTTTCTGCCACAGGAGGGCGTCTGGAAACCATAAACAAATCACACACATGTAAATGTATCCATGCTGTACACTGGCTTCTGGATGGAAATCTGGTTGTAAATCAAAGCTGTGGTAATATATATGTATGCACAGTTAAAATATTGTTACTATTTTATTTACCTGTTAAAGCCTCTTCAGTGGCTTCCAGAAACCTTGAGACTGCTGCTTGGTGCTGCCATCCTGGATGTGATTGACAGCAGACACTCATAAAGAGGAGTGAAGGAGCTTGGCCAGCAGAGAAAATAATGACACAAGGACTGTCCTAGGGAATTTACTTCCTCAAGAAGACCAAAATGAACACAAATGATCATGAAAAGGATAAACCTGCAAGTAAGCATAAACGATATTTGATTTGCTGCTTTAATCTGTGTTCTTCCAGGTTGGTGACTTTTTCTTTTCTTTTTCAGGAAGCTCACAGCTCAAAGCTTTTCCATAAAGACCTCATCAAACTCTCACGCTGACAACGCGGCACACATTAAATAAACGTTCCTCGCCGCCTGGAGGTTCTCTCCGTCACCTAATAAACACCCAGTAAATGGGACTTTCCTTCGAATTTGTTCCTGTTAAGCACAACAATGTCTATACATTGTAAGATCCCCTTACAGGTCGATATACATGCTCTCCGTGTGCTAACCTTTAGGTTGGAACATCTTGAGGCTGATTGTTGCTTATTGAAGCGTACGCGTTCTGCTGATTTCAGCTCATGGTGAGGAATTAACGGCACCATTCCCTTCATTTCTCCTTCCCCCCTCTCACCACAGATTTCTCCATCGAAATTTTCATAAGATTTTCCCCCGCTGCTCCATTCTGTAATGGCACGTTCATCTTGTTTACAGCTCTGCACAACTGTTTCATCACATATGGATCAGCAGAATAGAGAACACAGGAGCTGTAATAATCCCAGGTAAGGCGGCAATGGCTTTATACAACACTCATTACATCTCAGACACATCTAGATCTCAATGGCAAGCAAAGGTGATACAAGAGCAACTCTGAACTGGTTTTACATCAGTGTGACCTTATAAATTAAAGGAAAGTCCCACCTTCTGTTTTCACCCGGTGCGCAGAATTAATGCTGTCATCCCTATACACAGACATATACCATATTATTTTGGACACACTTCCACCCTCTCCCCCAAAAATCAGGGGGAAAAGGTCTGTGGGTATTACAGTGTGAATATACAGTGCATACTTCATGAGTGACATATAAGTATGCAGTAAATATATTACCTGCTGTGACATGCTGTATACTGCTGTATACTGAAATTTATTTGGGAGAAGGGGCACTGTCGCTAGAGTGTGCAGTGGAGGGAAAGACTTGCACTGCCCCATCAACCAAGTGAATATGAACAAGCATGGTCTACAGGGGAGGAGGGGCAGTGCTGACAGCTTGGAATATACTTGGTAAATACTGGTATACAACATGTTTGAGCTCTGAGCACTCTGCTCAAACATGTTGTATTTTTATTCTTCAAGTTTCTGTCATGAGTCATGATTTTCCTATTAAATGTACTCCCGTATTGTGTGTGAAATACGGTATATACACACACACCCCTACACACAGACAAATACACACAACAAACACATACATATACACACAGAGACACTAAAAGACATACATACAGAAGGATGCTCCTATACACCCACATACTTATTACAGTGAGTTGTATACACACACGCATGTATAAACATATACAAAAACACGTACATAACCATACATATACAGACTAGTGATGGCCGAACATCGACCTGGACTGTCCGCGAACGGGCGGGTCGGACTTTTAAAGAAGTCCGCCGTCCGCCTGTTCGCGGACACATTGAAATTTGAATCGGAAAAACAGTCAGTGACGTCACATCTGGTCCCTGGAACGCATCCTGGAATGCATAGTTCCTGGTTACGGGAGCCGGATGTGACGTCACTGACGTCACTTCCTGTTCCGAGCCGGTATTTTCACTACGAGACCGGCTTCATGCTCGGTCTTGTAGTGAAAAGATTCTTCCTCCGGCACGATCTCGCAGGTTCTGATCCTGCCGGAGGAAGAATATAGATCTTCTTCTCGCCAGCGAACGGGGCGGGTCGAACACCTTGCGGACAGTTTGGCCATCACTAATACAGACATTCCTTTACACTCAAACATACATATACACAAGTAAATATATATATATATATTGTGACAGGAAGCCTGTTAAGTCCTCTGGTTGTATCCAGTATGGGTGGTATGTGTGTCCCAGATACCAGAAGTATGTTGAGTACTTGACTATCTGACCAGCAGAGGGAGCTGGAATTGCTGGGACTGGTGCAGGGTAGGACCAGCTGTGTCCTGTCAGCTCATTAGAGGTGGTTTGAGCTCTATAAAATCCCCTCACCTGCTCAGTCAGAGGCTCTCCCTTCTGGAACCAGCACTCTGTGTGACTTGGGAGCTGTTGTACCTGTGTGGTAACCAAGGTTTGAGCTACAAAGACTCTGTTAACTATGGATTACTTTTTCCTGTGGATTCTACTGCCTTACTTGTAAATATTGTATATGGACTTGCACAATAAATCACTTGTGTGTTTCACCTGAAAATCTTGTTGCTGTGCCTCCTTCACCGGCTGGGGACCCATCCAGGGGGTACCACACCTTGCCGCTCTACAGCTAATCCCTCACAATATATATATATATATATATACACACACTATACACACATATACATACATTTACACCCCTATCCACATAAACATACACACATAAACTACAATATAAACAAACACACACATGCTATTCTAGTCATAACTTCTCTCCTTGTTCTGGTTCTACCACCTCCCTTGATGACATCCTTTGCAGGTCCTCAGTGGCTGCCTGCCAATAGTAATGCAGGGAACGAAACCCAGCAGTTCCTTTTTTCCCCCCTTTACTTTTTCCCTGTTGGTATCACCCAGTGCAGACCACACCAGCTTCAGCACCTAGTGGAACTACTGCCCCCATGATAAGGGGGTTACAGTGATGCAGCATAAGGGCTTGTCCCCACTAAGGCAATCAACTGCGCCGCGAATGCGGGTGATCATTTTCATTAAGTTGAATGGGCTTGTCCCCACTTCAACTAAAGGACCAAAAGTCAAACATCGCACCCATTCATTCTTTATGGGCATGATCAACGGGCATTCTGGCACAGTTTTTCATTTCTTACCCATAATGCACTTTTTTTTTTAAATTGCATGGCCAATCGTGTCTGCTCCGCGGCTGATGGCCTAAGTGCGGACAAGTCCTTAACCGCCCTAGCGTTATGGACGGCAGCACCTCGTCCAGCGCTCCAACTGCTACTATCGCACTGGACGAGGTGCTGCCGTCCAGTATAATGCGGGGCTCTGGGAGAGCGCATACTCACGCTGTCCCCGAGTCCCCGATGTGACATGCCTCCTCGGCTGCTCGGCTGCTCGTGTCCTTCTCCCCCCCCCCCCCCCCCCGCTCCGAGTGACCTGATGACGTCACTCGGAGAGGCGGCGGGAGATTTGTACAGTAAATAGAATGAAAGCAGTTTTCTATGTAGAAAACTGCTTTCAAACTCCCCCTATGTACTAAATATCGCCAGAATAAAGTCCCTGATGCCCCAGATGTGCCCATTTGCAGTAACCCTTTCTTCCCTGGTGTGATTTTATCACACCAGGTTAGAGAGGGTTAAGTGCAAATGGGAACATCTGGGGCGCCAGAGACTTTTTATTTTGGCGATATTTAGTACATAGCAGCATAGTTTTGTGTCCTAATCTTTGTGTTTTTTTTCATTATTTTTATTAAAAAGTTTTTATTTTTATTTTACATAATTGTTTGTTTCAAACATTATTATATTCAGGATGTCTATTAGACCCTTGTACGGACATATTTTGGGAAGTTACAGGCCTACGACATAAAGAAAAATTTACCATTGAAGTCTATGGTGCACTTTTGGTACAGAAATCTGGACCTCAGCAGTGCGCTAGGGAGGTTAATCTACTAATGCTTAGTCCAGGGTAACATGAATACTACCACAACTGTAGTATTTTAATGTCACTGAATACATCTGGGTATCATCTTCTCTAATCATTTTGAGCTTTTACAGAGATTTCTGTATAGCAATAGAAAAAAGCTTATTGATCCATACCAATATTTTTACTTTCTTTTATCCATTGGCTTATATTATTTTCATTCTCCCTTCCTGCCTCTATGTCACCTTCTCAGAATGTACCCTGACTCAGAATACAGGAAGTCAAACAGACATTCTGTGACTGTCTAAAAAGCACAGCCCATCTGTAATTTTCTTCTGCTGAATACTTCAATGTGACCTCTAAATATTTCAATTTAGAAAAAATATGTTTTTTTTTCTCAGTTGACATGCTTGTAATATTTTTCTACATTCCAATCATGAAACACTTTAACACAAGCACCATAATAGCACTCATCTCCAATTGTACAGAGCAACCTCCAAGAGGAGTGATTGGATGTCGTAAAATTAACCAACAGTCAGAACCTTTATAATTTATGTCTATTTTGTATTACAGGTTCAACAGCAGCAAGTAGAACTATTTCACTTTTGTGCCTGATCTTAGGTAAGTGAGGCAAGTTATGTAGGGGTTAACCTGCCAGGTATTTATTTCCCCAAATATCACAGTACTTCCTCTTTTTTTCTGACCAGCAGGAAAGAGCCATCTTTGTTTAGGTATCATCCAAAGTCATCATAAAAAAAATTTGGGCCTAAACATTTTAAGTCCAAATTTTGACTTTTTTTTGTCAATGACAATAAGATAAAATTCTACTGGATGATTTAGACTTTTTTAAATTGTACTCTGCATTTTTATATTTTTTATATGTAATAAATAGAGAAATGATTAAATATAAATTAAAAAATATGACCCCTAACCACTCTTTGGAATCATTATAGAGGTTTCTTTCCCATTCCTAAAGGGTTTAAACATGTCCCAAAAAGAAGTAAAAATTATATTGAAAATACATTTATATAATGTATAAATGTATTTGTTTATAATCCTCTAACATTAATAATCCTCTCCAGGCTCCTGTCCCTTAAAGTCCATGCTGAATACACTACAGGTCCCAGCTAGGGAACAAAACATTAGTTGCTAAACATTGCCGAAGGTGACATCTATGGACATGTGCAATAGCGTGGGAAATTTTCCCGCACTTACTGCGCATGTATGTAGAGTTTACCAGTGGTTATGTTTACAAACAGTAGAACAGTCGATATGCACAGCAAGTATAAAAAAAATTACAAATTCTATTGCACATGTCCATAGACATCACATGTGGCAATGTTATCAACATAAACGCAGCAAACATGCACAGAAGTGTGGAAAATGTCACTGCGCAAACCCAAGAGTTAAAGGGCACATTGATATTTACAGTCGGGTACCAGCTAGGTGTTTTTGCTCAGCCCTTGCTGGGATCTGTAGTCTATCCCACACAGACTTTGAAGGACAGCAGTGCGGAGAGGATTATAGTGCGCAACATTTTTAAAAACTATTTCACTTGGTAAATGTATTTTACAATGTTATTTTATGATTATTAAAATGTGTTTAATTGTAACATATACACATGGATTTTTTTTAGATTTAAAGTTGAAATTTTAACTAGAAGGGGTCAAAATTTTTACCGGTGACGCGATCGGGGGCGGACCCGGAAGCATCGACATACATGCCGATGCTCCCGACCGCCGTCAGAAGACGGCGAGACCTCGGGCGTTCCTCCGGCTAACTCGGGCTGAGTTTCATGATGCATGAAACTCAGCCCGAGTTAATTCGGGGAGAACGCTCAGAAGGTTAAGACACCGGCCTTCACTTATCTAGAAATAGATATACCCAAGACCTCTGAAGGTGTCAATTGTCTTGTGCGATTTAAACTTGTTCCTTGGTTGGTGCCATTGTGACAAGATAATACATATTATTCACTTCACAAAAATGTGATTAATGCTGGAGCTGTGCAGTGTTTGTCTTGGTTGATGTTACTCACAGACTAAATCAACATTAGTGATGAGCCGCATAGGTAATATTCAAATTCGTGAATAATTCTACATTGCAAAATGTATGCACAATTATGTATATAAATTCGCAATGCACGGTCATACACTCAAATTGTGAATATTCAAGATTGCGAATATCCGCCAATATATTCACAAAATTTGCAATTCGAATATTCAAGCTCAACACTAATCAACATAAAATATATGACCCAATGTTGAAAAATTTTGAAAAGAGTTTGGTTCCCTTACCAGCAACAACAGTCTTTGTTTTTCCAGGAAAGCTTTCCACAAGATTTGGGAGTATGTTTATGAGAATCTGTGTCTATTCAACCACAGCATCATTAGAAGGGTTAGGTGCTGACTTTGAGTGTTGGTATTCAAATAACAATGAGTTCAATAAGTCATGCTATTCATTCTGTGATAAAACAGGTCTATATTGAAGAAATAAGGTGCCAACGGTTGTACATGCTGCTTATAGGGCATTTCTCTCTGAAAATCATAGTAAAATGGGTCATTCCAGATACTCTTTAGAAAAACAGTGCACTTTGATTAAATTGTTGATTGTAGAAGGTAACACCCTTGAAGAAATGGAGAAAATGATGAGTTAAAGTCCCCATACACCTTACAATCTTACCATACAAGTTCTGTATATCTACATTTTGTTCTACCCGCACCAGGTAATATGAGGACCTTTCTAAACCTTCCAATCACTATGTATTCTATCAGGGAGGATGCAGCACTACATAGTTGTTGGTAGATCTAATGGAAATTCTATGGAGTGATCTAAAGATATATGGTTTAAAATAGCATCAAAATCAAGTAAATGGATCGAAGAACAGCCAAAATGGCAAAGACTTAGCCAATAAGCCGTTCAGGGGGCATCAATGAAAGTGTAAGCTGTCGACCGGGGGGGGGGGGGGTTTCTAGTCGAGAACAACCCCCTCCCCGCCACAGCTCACAAAGCTTGGGTGCAGAATATGCGTATAGGGGAGGGAACCGAGGACCAGATGGGGCCCCCATGGTCTCTATGTGCATGCATATTCTGCGTGGACATTAGGCAGAGGTTATATAGCTACCTAGTTTACTGTTTTAAGAGGTGTCATCAGTCAGTCTTCTTGTAATGTTTGCATACTCTCCCTGCTAATGTCCCATCCTGCTTGTGCTGCATTCAGAAAATTGTGCCACTTTGTTGAAATCAGGACTTGGAAATGTTCCCCTACCAGCTGCATGGTCATTGTGTTTCTTCCTTGCGTGCAAGCCATGTAAAAGTGTGGAGCATAGGAACATCCGAAAATAATCTGTTTGTGCATTACACTACAAAACACGACACTACAGTAAAATGATAAAGTATTGTTTCTCATATTACCAGGGTTCATCATCTGGTTGAATAGATCATGATACTTGAAGAGTTCATGTTGTGTTATGTCCACAACTAAGACAATGACCTCAAACACAGCAGTAAACAAGCAACATCTTCTTCCCAGATCAAAAAGGTTGATGGGGATGGCCAATCCCTGTATCTGAATCCAATGGAAATGTTGTGCGGCGACATCCAAAATCAGGAAATGCAGAATTGTGAAATGTAGTCCAATCCTCCTGGGCTGGTATAAAGTTGCTAGAAATTGGCAACTCTATGAAATATAGATGTGATTATACCACTAAATATCAGTTCAGTGATTCGAAGGAAATAAAAATCCTGAAACATTTGTCAGCTTATACAGTGAGTGTTTAAGTTTATAAAGAAGTACAGAAGCCTAATATTCTCTTTTCATCACTTTCTGTAAAGAAATAAAACATTTGATAAATCTTTCTTCACGTTTTGATTTGGAATAGAATGTGCAGTGAATTTGTATGGAAACAAAAGCTATTATAAAGATTTTGAGATTCACTTTATTAAACACATTGCTATTATTCACCACACAACAGTACTACTGCACCTCTTTACCAACTTATACTGTATTTTGCCAGACTGTGCAGGGATGTAAAGCAAATTCCAGATCATACAGAGTAGCCACCTTTCCTGTACTGGGGAGAGCCTTCTGGAACCCAATGCTAGTAATAGGCCTCTAACCAGTGTCTAGACAAGAAAGAAGAAACCATATTCTAAAGCCAGGTACACACGGCTTGACAACCCGTTATCAAGCTGCAGCACTTCTGCGGCTGCCAGCCTGCCCGATACTTGGATCTGTAGTCTATTCCATACAGACTTTGAATTATTACATATACACATGGATATTTCTTTTCGTTTAAAGTTGGCATTTTAAGTAGAAGGGGTTGAAATTTTAGATGAAGCAAAGTTAGCAGATATTGACTATGGATGAAGAAAGGGTGGGTTTGGTCCATGGGGACATGGAGCCTAAATGAGATATGGGTATTGATCTAAGGTGTAAAAGGGAATAGAGTTTACTGATCTGAGGTCTAATGTTTAGCTTTAATGGAAGTCTGAAGTTGGGAAGCACCATATATATTTGAGTATAAGCCAAAATGTTGCAACAGAAGATAAAAATCACAAAATTTCACTGACAGACTTTGCAAGATAGGCTATGTTTCCATAACGACTAGGGCTTCTATATAACGGAGCCCATATATATTACCTGCCTGCCACACTGTCCACACAGCATGGAGCCGTTCTGCCAACCAGAGGTTGACGTAATTCTCTGCTTTATCCTCTCCGGCGGAGTATAGGCTCCATGTCGTGTAAACAGTCAGTGCGGCAGCCAGGTAATTTATATGGGCTCCATTGACCCCCCCCCCCTGAAGAAATGCAGTTAATGCAGGGGGGGGGGGGGTCAATGGAGATTGTAATGCCTTAATTGCAAACCCCTTATACATAGTATCATCATAATTGCTGGAGATGTAGGGAAGGGTTTTAGGAAAACAAAACAAAACAAAAAAAATAGCTCTAGCACATGTAGGCTCCAAGTCAAGTAAAACTTAATACATGTGCCTAATTTTTCTTTCAAATGTTCCCACAACCCTTCTCCATATCTCCAGCAATTTTGATGATAACCTTTATGTTCAGGGGCTTTGCAATGATTTTCAAATTGGCTAGTTGAAACAATGATATTCCAAAACAAAAGCACATTGGTGTGTCTCTGTGGCTTCCCACTGTACTTCCCACCCTAGGCTTATACTCGAATGATTCTCTTTGTTAGATTATTTATTGTAAAATTAGGTACCTCTGTTTATATCCGGTTCAGCTTATACTCAAGTATATGTGGTATCTAAAGAACTACTTGACTACTTATAATTACATGTCATCCTATTGGACAGACAATGTTGGGGGAGTTTCACATATTAACCATGTACTATATAATAAAGTCTACTTTTATCTTTTATATTGCACTTATTTTTGTGTTGAAAAGGCCAAGGGAATCAATAAAATCAAACTGTGAACATGATCATCAGTGCAGAAATGGTCAAATAAAGTATATCAGGAACATTAGGAAGAAACAAAGGATTTCCCGGGACAAATTATCCAACCTAAAATTATCCCTGGAAATCATGGACAGCAGGTGACCCAGACCTGGCATCCCTTGTGTAACATCTTCATTGGTACCATTGCCATACCAGGATGTGCTGAAGCAGCTGCAGAATCCAAAATAACCCACGTCTGTGTACACAAAGCTGTTTCATGAAAGCGGCCTTGGCTAGTAATACATATTTATAACCGGAGAGGCATCAAACACTGCCAAGATGAAAGTCAGTGTCTCCATGTGTCATATGCTCTGTCCTTTTTATTTTCATAAGGAGCTATCAGAATATGCTTAGCTCCAACATTTCTGCAAAAGGTTCCATGACTCTCTGCATGGCACAAAATGCGTATGTCTACCACCTACTTCTAGCTTTTATGCTACTATGTATTTCGATACCATCCACTGCCCCATGTGGCTCTCAGTGACTTTCAGTCCAGACTAAAGAACACTTCATGTTTTTTTGGTTGTGTAACTTTGTGGTAGTGTGATGACACAGGAGTCAACCAGACAACAGAGGCGGCTGTTGATGCTCAAATAACAGCGAGGCCCTAACGGGGTCTGGAAACACAGGCAGAGTGGTGCTTCAAAGTCCACAACAAATAGGAACTGCAACAAGCTATTGTCCAACAATAATGCCCACAGAATTAGTAGCTTGCTCTTAGCACTGGAAGGGCCATTGCCAGCCAGAAAGTCCCCAATGGTGGGCAGAATAGGCCAGATGGCAAAGTGGCAGGGTGGCTCCATGTCCACAGAGGCAATAGGACTGTGGCCCAATATGGTGGGTGCAGATGCCATCCCACTCTGAGCGTGGCAATCTCTGCTGGAGGCAGGGAAGAAGATAGGCTGCTAGTCTCATCGGCTGGACATACGTCGGACCCGTAGGCCACGCAAGAGTACCATCGAGGGTGAGAGGCACAGGACAAACCTGTCTTACTTCCTCGATCTCCGGAATGAGCACTACCCCTTCCTGGTATCCTCTTCTTATCTCCTCTTGCAGCCCCATTGCATGCTGGGGCGCTGTCTTAAATGGACCTTAACTCTCCGCATACTGCTGCTCTCCACTATTTTGAGTAGGCCGGATGTGTAGTGCTGGGAATTCAAGTTTAAAGTTTCCCAGTCTAAGTTCCCAGAGATACCAAAAATGGCAGCAGTTGGATATCTAACTCTTGGCTTGACTCCCTTGCCTCCAAAGTGGGAGTGTGATGATCTAATAATGTAAATTAATCATTGGAGATATAAAAAGGAGATTTACATAGAGATAAATGTGTATGCCATCATTGCAGAGCTTGGAAGATGGTTTCCTGGCTTTCTAGAGCATCATTCTAAAGAATATTTTCCAGAAGATCTGCTTTCTCTGAACTTCTTGATTGTAAAAAGAAAAGTTCATCCATAAAAAATATATGGCATGATGTAAGGTACGGTAAGAAAATTCTATATTTGTTATCCTTCTATACATAGACAGAGAACTGAGGAGGTAAAATTATTAGAGGATATTGGTATAAATATGGGACGTTCCACAAAATGCAATCTTACCAAAGAAGTGTGAAAAACATCCTTGGTATTACTTTTGTAGGAGCCGGCCTTTGCTGAACTCGTCTTTTATAGGGAAACAGAACAATTCAGACGATACAGATTGTGCTGACTCTCCAGAGTCTACGATGGCTCTATGTACCAGACACAAAGTACTTCCCAATTCACACAAAGCCATGGAGGATCTGACTAGGCAATCTTTGTAATGAGCCACAGTCCTATACCTCCAGGCACTTGTACAGCCTTTCCATTCCTTAGTGTGGCTGCACAGCTGGCAGGAAACTGGGCACAGCTATTAACCCTTATATCAGTAGCTTACCACATATCTAATAATACTGGGTTAACCATTGACCAACCCCAACGGGGGGGGGGGGGGGGCTGTCATTCAATGGACATTTACAGAACTCATAGTCAGTCTTCTTGCTGTCTTCTTTCCCCAAAAATGAAGAAAAATAAATCACAAGACCACAAGTACCCCTTTTAGACACTTCCCAGTAGTGAACATCAGCTGTGGCTGTTGTTCGCTAACAGGCAACTTCTGCAAATACCCACCATTTGCATGTTCACAGTGAACCTCCAAATATGATCCTTCAGGTCATATTTGTAGCCACAATACCAAAAAAAAATTGTCAAAAGGGTGTAACCACCTAGACAGTGTCATGCCAGAGGGGGATCAATGGCTAAACTTCCCTCCAAAAATACAGATTTTTTAAAATGCTGTTTTTTTACATGTCTAATGGCTAGAAATCACATCGAGATACAGATTTTGCTAAAAGTTAGCTGGAGTGGGCTGCCAGCCTGACAGTACCTTCTGCAACGCATCACATTTAGTCAGATCTCTCTGCAATGTCCTGCTTTAGTTTGTGATAGTGAGCTACAACTACCAGCACACCTCAACTCAAGATTATAACACAGTGCACAGGTCCCATTATACAGCATACCCCAGAGAAGGACTTTGGTTGCTCAGTCATGATGAACTGCTTGTTGCAGAACACCTTAGCTATAGCTGCAGATCAATGGACGGAGTATAACAGCAAAGTAGGTAGGCTATCCCTAAATCAGCAGCAGCTCTCCCTATCTATCTAGTACTGAAGACACATGATGTAAAATTGCGAACTGCGAACATGCTATGTTCACCGCAAACTGTCTGCCGGGGCAAACTTTTTAGCCATTACTATTTCCCAGCTCCAGTGCCCAACTGCCAAAACCAGTTAACCTCTAACCAAAATAAATAGTCAAGGTTATTCTACCGTTGTCCATACTAAGAACTTGTTACGGATTAATTAAGCCAACATATGTTTTCAGCTTATTACACACCATGCCAAAATGAAATATGGCCACAGGAAATTCCCTAGATCAAAGGTGTCAAACTCAAATACACAGAAGGCCAAATGTAAAAACTCAGACAAAGTCACGGGCCAACCTTGATATTAATAAAAAAAAACATTACGACTATTATTTTTATAGGCCATTTTTAGCATGGTTTGGAGTTTGACACCCCTGGACTACACATGCACTATACACATGGGAATGGGGGCACACATGGACTTTATATATCAGTACTATATACTATATATGCATTGCATGCTGTGTATCTAGTCCATGTATGTCCCCATACCTGTGTGCTGTTCATGTGTGCCCCTTCTCTGTGTATACAGTTCATGTTTTTTGCCTTCTCCCAGACCAATCCTGATACCCCTCTCCCTAGCTCTGCCTTCCCAGCAGTCCCCCTGCCAACTGCACTCCCCATGCCTCTGTCCTCCAACTCTGGGAGTAGCGATCTACAAATCCCAGAATTCTCCAGAGAGAAGGAGCTCACTGTAACGCTGGAACACATGGCGGAGCAGCCAGGTCTCGTAGTTCTCTACTCCCAGTAGAGTGGAAGGATGTAGGGGCAGTAGGTGCAGCTGGTAGGAGGGCTGCAGAGAAGGTAGATCTAGCAGATCTGCTGAGTTTGACACCTATGGCCTAGATAGTCCTGGTGATGTTCTGTAGTAGTACCATACAGGGCCAATAAAAGGATTGCGTACCCATGCTCACATAAAACCAAGCAAGACTCATGGTTATTAATACAAGGACTGTGATTTCTCCATGTGCTTTCCTGTGCAAACTCAATGAAAATAAATCAGGTCTGTTAATAATTCAGAAGTAAAATAACGCGTACCTGAGAACAAGGGTTAAATTATGTCAGCCAAGCGCGATGGCGACACAAGTGGCGTCTTTAAAGCTCTTCCACGGCAGTGCAGTGCGTGCAGCGGGAGAGAATTTATCCTTATGAAATATTCAAAGGCAGACTTGGCTTTTCAGAGATGTTCGAAGCTGTGCCCGACACGTGCCCAAGTCCCGGAGCTGGCAGATGAAGGAGAGGGAGCAGCACCTGGGGCCCAAAACATGTTAACTACTCATCTGCCGAGGGGAAAGCGTCGAAATCTCCAAGAAGCCTCTGGCCAAATGGGGCATTAAAAATACATCAGACATGAATGTCCTTCATCTGTGCGCTTGTACGGAGAATTTTTGATTTCGCCGGCGCCATGTGTGCCTGCAGGTGGTGTGGCAAGGTCGCCAGTGCATATGGGTCACCAGACTCTGACTTTCTTCATGCGGCTTTGTAAAAAACTTTTACCATACAAACGTTTTAAAAACTAAAAAGAAAGGAGGGAGGCATGACAACGCAAGAAGCAGCATAGCCCTTTATTCAGTTACAAGGCTGCCATTTACCCAGAATCCTTTGCTCCTTGCAGAGAGGCTTCTTAGCATTCTTGTGTGCTACGTCTGACTCGTTGCAATAAGAGAATAAGTATTTCTGTCAGGTGTTACTGTCTGTAGCCCTGTGAGCAGATTACCACAATTACTGGAAGAGAGGGGAAATCCTAATGCTGATGAAGGGTTTTAACCATACCAATAAAAGTAAAAAAGTTTTTTTTTGATGGGAGTGTCTCTGTCCCAAAGACAACATTAAAACAACATTCTTTATTCTATTCAAAACTAAAAATATTGTTGTGGTTTTACTCTCCACTTCTAAAATGGAGGAATATGAATATCGATCACCTATTTAAAGTGAATGTATACTGCAAATCTAAAAAATATATATGTAAAATTAGTTTTAACAAAGTTTGCCTTACCTCTAAACTGGTATGATGGTGGTGTAGCACTCCACAATCCCCCCCAAAATACTTACCCAATCCCCCCAAAAATACTTACCCAATCCCCCCCAAAAATACTTACCTGCAGTTGCCTGGAGTCGTTTGAGAGATTCCATATTTATTTGCAAGGCTTCTGGGGGTTAACTCTGGGTGCAATGTCGGGGGTATACTAGAGAAAAAAAGTATGTCTCTAACAAACAGTTTTTGCATAAATTAAGTTTAAAGTCAAGTAAAAATTTTTAAAATCAGAATTTCAACTTGAATGGGAGGTGTCCTGTCTGCGTCTTTTTTCTCATGTTGGTTTTAGTGTATAGGCCCCCATACACGTGTCGGATTCGCACCGGATTCCGGCACGATCGATTCCGGGCGCGTGCACGCGAAACGATCGTGCCGGAATCGCATGCAGCCCACCTTGTCCGATCGATCAGGTCCGATCGTTCAGGGGCTCAGAATCGGATCCGACGGAGAACCAACATGTTGGTCTTTCTCATCCGATTCTGCCCGGATCAGGGGGAGTTGCCATTTGTGAGGTGGAATCGGAGGTGGAATCGCACACGGAATCGTGCCGGAATCCGCTCGGACAAGGTGGTATGCTGCGATGGATTCTCTTAATTGGCCGATTGATCACACCTGCGATTCCCGGCAGAATCGCTGGAATCGATCGGATGATGAATCGATTGGACATGGAATCTGACACGTGTATGGCTAGCTTATGTGTAAAGCTGGTCATACACCCTTAGATTTCACAGAGATCACAGCGATTGTGACATGCGATTGAGTCTTCAATTATAAGTCATACATCGATCGACAAGTGCATTGATTTGTAAACGATTGATCACTACGATTGATCAGTCAGAAATCCAGTGGAAAAATCTAAACATCTATGATATGCCTAAGGCATGAGTCTAGAGCAGGTATTTACAAAGCGACACATTACAGTATTTCCAATTTCCGTGGCAGTTACATGGTTAGTTTATGACTTTATTCTGTGTCCAGCCAGGGTTGTGGGCAGAGTAACTGCCTTGGATGGAGAGTGATATTTCGATTGGACAATGAAGCCCTGGTATCACACTGCGTGTGTTTCCTTCCATTTTCAGCAAAGCATGCAATGTTCAATCCGCATCCATTCACACTTATTCAGTGTAGTGAGCCTGTTTATAAAACACACTATGCATATAGGCTACATTTGCGGTTGTACTTACGGTACTTAAATTGGAAACACAAATGCTGGAGAAGGGCTTCTATATATATATATATATATATATATATACAAACCTCTGGGCACCCTCAAAGGTGTGCGTTTACAGTGAGAGGGACTATTTATGAGCAGTTTTTGTTACTCCTTTTGCCTCATATAAACTACTCCAGTCAAATAAACTGAGAAAGGCTTTTAACCAGAACGACAAAACAACCTTACTGGAGAGTTTACAGTTTTTAACGTACTACAGAGAATGTCTGTCTATACTATCAGAAGGTCTACATCTCTGCATAGCATGGGGCAGGAGCAGCCTGGCAAGCACTCAGAGACTGGCACGCATTTGGCATCCATAATATATTGAAAGACATACATACCAAAGCTTTGTAATTGATTGAATTAATATTTGTTTTTTAAGTTCACATGCATGTTTCTAAAACTCGTCAACGTACACTAAACCATGGTCCAGTCCCAACATATAGAATAAAAGCTCCATTATTCTTTACAATTAAATAGCTGTCAGATCTGATATATTTTATACTGTACAGCAGACAATAAAGTGGATCTGGATAATAGCTCTTCTATAATATGGGGTATCACGACAATAAATAATTTCAGCATCATTAATTTGTATAATGTAATTTTAAAAGCCTTATTGTCTCTACCCCGGCTCACAGCCAATCGCAGAAAAAGAGACCTCACCAGTTTATTCTTGGAGGTTACTTCAATCTGTTATCTGGAAATATTGGTGTTACAGCCATGTAACCTCTCTTGCAACCCTCGTCTATTAATTGGCTGAATATTTACTGAAACAAATAACCTGGAACAATGGCAAGACACATCCTTAAGCAAACCTGTCTCCTTCTAATGGTGACAAATCTGTTTTCTGAATACACTTAGAAGGAAAACTATAATGGTTCTAGGTCACTTCATTCATTTTATTAAATGTACTCTAAATATAGTTGTAATATATGGTGTGTGTATATATTTCTGAGGCTTGAGGATCCTCCCAATGAGGACTATCTACATGTATAAATACTTACCTAAGCAGCAGGTCTATAAGAAGACATGGTAGATTTTTTTTTATTTCAACTTGATGACTTTGGTCAATGGTACCCAAGACACTCTTCAAAATATTCTTCCACCATCATTGTGTCAGGATCCAGACAAGGGGGTGACCAGACATGTAGCACACACTGACAACCAGACAAGGATATTGAACACCCCAGCCAGGGCACCAAGGCGCAGGGTGCCTGACTGGGGCAGGATGCTGGAGAAGATCGCGCCGGAAGTGATGCCGGCGCCGGACTGGAAGTCGCGTCATCGACGGAGGAGGAGCCGTGTTGTCTACAAAACCCGGCGGCGGAAGAGGAGGAGCCTCTTCGCGCTCGGGACATCGAGACTGGAGGACCTGTGCGATGTCTGCGAGGCAAGTGGATCGCGCGGCCGGACCGGAGGCGGAGGCGGACGAGCAGCAGAGGATGGATCGTCTCCTGGTGCATGTGAGGGAGCAGGCCGCGGCTAGGGGGTCTGTTTGGTTGCGGGTGGTGCTGGATGGCACGCCGCCCGCCTAACATGTGGAGCCGGCGGGTAGGCCGCAACGCGCCTCGTGGCTCCCCCCCACGCGGTTAAGCCCTGGGGCGACGGCCCCCTCTAGGCGCCAACGGAGGCGCAGCCCTTCCCCTCTCCCCTCCACCTCAGATGGGCGCCGGCACTCCCCCCCGGGTGGCCGGGCAGGGGGAGGCCTCGTAGGCCTTCCTCATGCTCCACTAGGCCCGAGGCCTCCCTGACTGGGCCTCATGCAGGGCCCTCCACCGCCATGCCTTCTCAGGCTCCTGGTGGGGTGGCTGCCCCCCCCTTGTTGGTCCCCTTCCTTACTTCCCATGCCATGGCCCCGATTCCCCAGGCCTTGCTCCCTTCCCCTCCCAGCTCTGCATTGTCTGTTTCTGGGGCCCAGTTGTCGGGAACTGTCTCTGCTAACCATAATGCCCCACAGGGGGGTGGACTTGTGCTGGATCGTTCGGCGAGGGCTGAGTCCGCCTAGCCTGGGGGGGTGGCTGCTGTTTCTTTACAGTTTCAGTTGCCGGCTGGAAGTTCTCAGGGGTCTCCTGCCCTGCTGTCCGAAGAGCGCGGATCTGGTGTGGCTGCTTGCGGGGGAGCTGTCGTGGGAGTCCAACGTGCCCGGCTCGGGTGTCACCGCTGGTGAGCTTTCTGCACATTACACACTGTCACCTTCTGGGATTCCAGCTGTATTTCGCTCTGGGGTTGTTTCTTCGGGGTCTGTGGTAGACGGGGGGGGGGGGGGGGGGGGGGGGGGACATGGGGAGTCGGAGGCTAGTTTAATGCGTGTTTTGTTGCGGCAATGGGAATCTTGGGCGGCAGGCGGGGATTTGGGTCCAGCGGCTGTTTGGGGTGGTGCGTGCGTTTCGCCCCCGGTGGTGTCGTATGCTCCCTCGTTGTTGGTCGCGCCTTCTGCTTCGTCTGCATCTTCCACCCCCTTTCCCCCTCCTTCTGTTCCTTCCTGCCTCTGACACGGACGATCCATGTCTCCGGTTCGGGACATGGATCGTCCGTTGCTGGTGTCAGACGGTTCCATGGGGAGCGCTTACGTGTGACCCTCTCTGGGGCTCACCTTAAGCCAGAGGTGAAGGAGAAAATTTGCAAGAGGGAGTTTGTTGACATTTTTACTCTTCTTCCGCTGAATCGCTTGGCGATCGAGAAGTGGGCTAAGGGTAAAGAGCACAGGAAAGAGGAAGAGGGGGATCGGCGCCGCTATCGCCTTATCCCTCGTACGTTTGAGCATTGGCTGTGGGCTTTTTC
>CM070038.1:40542782-40559234 GCA_036250615.1 Ptychadena robeensis | reverse complement strand
AGCAGCACTGTATGTGCAATAACCCAGGACAGTAACTTTTGGGAACAACACAGAGCTAATTACAGGTACAAGGTGCAAAGATTTTAGAAAGTTTTATGAGCCAAGTTACAATGACAGCGAGGAAGAACTTTTTTTTGCTTTTTTTTGCAGACAAGGTCAGTGTTTATTTTTACAAATGGTCAAAAATAGATTCTAAAAATTGCAATCTCCAGGGCAGAAAGCAGAATCGATGCATGCGCTGATAACGATGGTCCGGGCCTCTATTTTTATGGCTGTGGGGGTTTGCAGAGCTCCATCAGCAGCAGCCAGCAACCGTCAGCCATTTATTGCAAACTATAAATTGTAACAGACACGTTGGTACAAGTAATAACTACCCGAGCGCTCCATTACTCCACTCGGTTTTAATTTGATTAAACAGGAAGATGGATTAATGACCGGTAGATGGTTCTGTAACTGAATCCATGCAACTCTACTCACAGGGAGTGAAAACAAACCATTGCTTCTATGAGCAAACATAAGCTTGGAATTACATTGGAGGAGTTTAAAAAGTTGTTCCAGCCAATAAGATAAATTCATAACTGAATTATACACATATGGTATTTTTCGCTCTATGAAACATTCTAAAATTGTGTGGGAACCATCTGTGTGTGTTATAGAGCAAATGCAAGAAGTGAATGCAAAAGAGAAGTGTCCGGGCTGTCAGCGGCGCCTGTATACATGTATTCAGCTACTGCTGCAGCGAGTGTTTCTCCTCTGCTTTATGTGCCATCGCTGTAAACACTCCCTGCTCTCAGTTCCTCTCTCCTACTACGTGCTGAGATATGGTACACGCTGCTTTAATCAGTGTAAATTGGCACTTAGGAGGAAGGAGGGCAGAGAGCATGGAGTGCTTAGAGAGGAGACACACAGAGTGGAGGAGAAACCCTAGCTGCAGCAGTACCTGCAATAAGTGTGTATATTCACACTTAGGAGGAGGGCGATACAAGGAGGGTTTTTCCTTTGCTCGGTGAATCACTGCTGCTGTGACAGCCTGGACTGTAATATTTTTTTTCTGTATTCCCTCCCAAAAACCATGGGTGCCCTTAATGGTGCGTCTAATTGATCAAAGATAGGGTATGATACGGGCAAGGCTGACAGAGAAAGTGGCCTCACCTACCTATTAGAAATCCTCTAACATACACTTTATACTACAAATGAAGACACAACACAAGGATTTGAATGGTAAGTGGATGTATTAAAGGCCACAGCTTACAAAACATACCAATCACATTTTCGTGAAGATATAACATCACATACATTAAAAACATTACATTACATAGAAATAACATTATTACAATAACCCAACTTACTAACCTGAATAATCCTCTATAGCTGAAAATAACTGTGAAGGTCTCTGACAGTGCCCTTACGAATGACTGAGCTCAAAACCAACCTGTACTACCCACCAGCCTTAAGAGCACGGTGGGTACTTAACTTCACCCTGATGCCTTCCAGACATAGTTGACCAATTTACCACTGAGTCATTGACCCTTGTAAGCCCTCAGAGTTCAACCAAATGTGACCATGAGGACGTCACCACACCGACCTTCAAGTATGTCTACCTCAAGGACCTGCCCGCTGTGACATTATAACTGGAAAAAAAAGCATGAGGTAAGGAATTAGACAATAGCAAATGACAACAGTAGGGGGGTGATAAACCTTCCGCTGCCACCTTTTAATTTGAAGAGTCTCCTACCACACGTACATTACAAATGCGTGACGCCGGTGAGCCACATCCACCCGGACTGTCCGAGTCAAGTGCCCCTTGCCTACAGGCACTTGGCTCTGGGCATCCATTCTACTGGCATTGTGATAACATGCACTGGAATGCTGGCAATGGTTGACAGGCCTGCACAATGCAAAATTGCTGTGGGCTCGCAGAGTATGAAACATGTTTGAGGAGAGTAGGTAATGCTAAAACTTGTGGTCCTACAGCACAGCTGATTGGAAGGAGAGTTCCCCAGCACTGATGGCATCCGAAGGGCAGTGAACTCTGGCCGACATAACTACAATCCTTGAGGCTCTAGTTCTGCCCCACACCACTGCACATGCTGGCACATAATACAACACACTTACATCATGCATACATGCAACCTATTGGTAGTCATTCTGTCTTCAACTCTGCATGCAACTATAGAGGATCCTTGTCCCTCCCTCAGTCTTCTGGTTGGCTTTCATTGCTAGAATGGAAGAGGGGGCCCGCTGACAGCCCAGATATACAGAGAAGAGCTGATCCTTCAGCTTAGGGCTGGCTGTGGCTGTATTCACTCCAAATAGAGCGCAGACATTTTTGAGAGCAAAAAGGGCTTATAGAGCATAAAATATGGTACTTACATTTAGGACAAAACTAGATAATATTTTTACATTAAACCCTTAGGTTCTCAAACTTTGCCCTGCAGGGCCCCCCTTATTTAGATATTATTATGAAGCACCCCCCCCCCCCCCCCATTCAAACTACACAGTTTCAGCTTGAGGGCCATTTCACACTAGCCATGTTTGTGTTGCAGTATCGTGTACTATTACTAGTGTGATATAGTGTGATACTCTACTATTTTATAGTAGAGGCAGCTCCTCTTCAGCCTAGCAGGGACACTTGGGAAGGGAAGTCTCAATTACAAGACTTTGGAGAAAAATTACAAATATAACCCAATGCCAACTAGTGGCCATTCACAGTAATCTAGAGGATTTGGCAAAGTCATGTATGCCTAAAAGGAATAGAAGGGAAGCTTGGGATCCTGTCTCAGTTTTGTATTTAAAAAATTGCCTTTTAGGTACACTCAAAACCCTATGTACCCCTTTAGTTTCTTTTTTTTTTTTACGTAGGTTGGAAAACATTTATTTCAGTTTGTAAAATTGTATGTTTCCCCTGCCCCTCTGACCCTTGTACCCCAGACCCCAGCTCAGGAGTGGTAAACAAAATCCTGTGTGTGCTTGTTTATCTCTTAAAGAATAGAGCAATATGCTTGTATCAGACTCAGACACAACTTAGGCGATCTATCAGCTCCTGACCACGCAATGTCCGAGGGCTTGACATTAGCCACCGTAAGATGCTGCCTCACAGCAAGCACCATCATTTATTTTTTAATGGCAGTAACGGAGGCACGTGACTGGCACACTGTATCCTGAGGGGTAAAGGAGGTGGATTAGAGAAACAGAAGACTTAATGGCACTTTGATCTCTTCCATTAGTCTTTACTGCCATTCAGGCCACCTGATGAAGTTTTACTTAATAGCTGTTTGTAAGCCAAGCACATCCTATATGAATAACTGCATGGCTGATGAAGAGTAAGATGTGCCATGTGTAGAGATGCCATTGTCTATTACTACTAAACAAAGGTACCTGCAAGGTCATTGAGTTGAACTACTAGTCCAGCACTACTAAATACACAACTACATCCCCCATACAGTACAATGGTCACTGTTTCCAATCTGCAAAAAAAGAAAAAACAACTGCATAGCAACACATATTCCAGGTATACAGCTTAGTTGTGATGCTTCAAGACAATCTGGGGAACAGTGGACAGAATATTCTTATTAAGATTAGTTTTACAAATACAATAATTAAACTTTACAAAAAATTGTCAAAACTATTTAAATATGGTGGTTCTAATGGAAACCTGTGAATCATGCTCAGTATGGGTTTGGGAAGCCAGAAGGACACATTTTCTTTTTATGCCATAAGAGGTGGGCAGGGATCTGCACATGGTTTTAGTATTTGTCCAGACAGACAGCAGTAAGATGTAAATCTAAAAAGTCAGGACATTACTCTAAAACCCATTCTATATCCTGCCCCTGAGGACTAGAGATGAACATGCCTTTTACAGAAACTTCATGCGAATGTACAGTGAACTTTTCCACATTTTGTCACATTACAGCCACCCCACATGTTTGGAATCATGTATGATTTTCCTTCCACTTCTCACATGTACACCACTTTGTATTGGTCTTTCACATGGAATTCCAATAAAATTGATTCATGTTGTGGCTGTAATGTGACAAAATGTGGAAAAGTTCAAGGGTGGCGAACACTTTTGCAAGCCACTGAATGGCTATACCAAGCCTGCAAAGTGCATCTAAAGTAAAAATGTAGGTTTCTGTCTTTCTGTATTATCTGTGTCCAGCATGGTGACCTTAAGCCCCCTGATTGTAAACTATTGGAGACAAACCTTTGTTCTTTACAAATCAGGCTAAAGTTAATATATCAAATTTGTTTTTCAAATTTTCTATTGTCAAGGATTGAAGTGTAGAGAAATCCACTTCTGGCTGTATATAATGGTGTATATATATATATATATATATATATATATATATTGGTATAATCAGGCCATGACATACCGGTTCATGTGTTAATATAAAGCATGTATATATTTAAAAAATGTATATTTAAAAAATTTATCTTTCTGTACAGCAGCTGCGTAGGATGAGTCATGGCTCTATTTTCCTACTATTTTGCTTCCTCAACAAGACCATTGGCTGGAAACACTCTTCAGGCTGCTGGACGTTGTAGTTCTCTGGCATTTTATCTGCCTGGAGACTGGCTAATACCCTCCTCTAGACAGAGATTATATATTTAGCTACTTGCTATTTTCCTGGGCTTTTTCCGACTTCAGTGCTGGAGCTCTATGCTCCCCTCCTGCAGCATTCCTCCCGCTTCTTGCCCAAGACCTATAAAGTTCAAGATCAACCACAACAGTAGGCGCACTTGCTGCAAAGACTACTTTATTTAACGACCAACAAACTTACTCTACGAGCAGTATAAATCAGTGCCTAACGGGATGGAAACGCCCACACAGTCTCAAAAGTCCGATTTGCGGGGAAATTCACAGAGTCTCTTTAGATGAAGGCTGTGCCTCAGTGTTCGGGAAGGCGGTATCTCCACAGCTCCAGCGGGACCTCTTAAGGATAGGGTAAGCACATCTCAGACGCCACCAGTCGGGGACTTGATAGAGGGGGATTCCCCACCCCACTTGTCGAGTGCACTGCGAACAGCCCCAGCTGGGGAAACTTGGGAGGCAACTGGGTCTATCAGGGTAAGCGCAGGCTTTTTGGTCCCCAGACTTCCTGCACGCCGGGCTGAACGGTGAAGTGCTGCGTTCCTGGAGACAGCTAGTGTGCCCAGTTGCTGCAATGTCATCAGGAGTAGCACCACTGGACTTCCCCTCCTCTTCCTGGATCGTGTCTATATACCTTGGAACCCAGGGCCTGATTGGAAAGCATCTTAAAGGGGACCATACCCAACTCTGGTAGGGTGACTACACTACAGACCTACAACATCTAGCAGACTGAAGAGTGTTCCCAGCCAAGGGTCTGGATGATGAAGCCTCCACCCAAGTGTAACCTCTTGCATGGACTTCCTGCTAGCCTTCTCTTTCACCGGGTAAGAGGCATCAGCCTCCTCCCTAAGCAGCTGGTTACATGTTTGTTGGATTGTAGCCCCTGAACTTGTATATATTACTCCTTTAATAAACAGTTATTCCCCCTAACCAGCTGCATGGACATACCGTTTATTGTGTGCAAGCCGCATGACAGAGTTTAAACAATAGGGAAAAGAAAAAAGTACCTGATTGACCCAAGCAACACTTAGGTTTCAGGGGAAGAAGAACACAGGCAGGCAGCCATCCCCTACCCCTCACCTCGAGGGGACAGGCCCCTGCGAGAAGGGAACACGGGAGTAAGGAAAGCGATGAGCTAGACGAACCGCAGAACAAGAGCCAAGATCAAAGGCACAAAACCATAAAAGGGTCAAACTCCCTCCCGCGGAAAGAGAATAAGATATACAGGAATCGCTGTGAATGAAGCCCACCTTGTCCGTCCATCACGTCCAAGAGAGGTGATGTGCGTTTCTCCCCGGGAACAGAATAGGATAGCTGGTATTGTGGATTCCGATTCTGACAAATAAGGGGGATGTTTGCCAAGTTGGGAGTAAGCGATTTCGGACACCGAATCGTCCAGGAATCTAGACGCGGGACATAATCTTTGGCGCCCGGGGTATTGTATGCGATCGGACACACTTAATTGGCCAATGATCAGACCTCCATTCCCGGCTGACATCGCCGGAAATCATGATAGGTGACGATTCGCCCATGGAATCCAAACTCTGTATGGCTTTTAGCTTAAGATTTTTTATCCGCTGATTAATAAGAAGAATGTATCACTGGCCAATAGAATTCATTAACAAAGATATGTCTTGTACCTAAAGAAGAGATATGGGCCCTGTGACGTTTAAAGTTTAGGGGGCCATTACACTGGTCGAATTTCCGTTACATTGAACTAAAATTAAAGTTTTTAAGTTGATCGAATAATTAGCGATTCCGACACCTGTTACGTTCTATCAAAAGTGATCAAAAATCAATGCGTAATAATACGTCAAAAAAACTATCGGACAGGTATTGGAATCATATTTACCACTGTATTTGGAATTGGAATTAGAATCGTATTTGGAATTAAAAATTACCGATCCCTTTACATCGTAGAGAGATAGAAAACGCATGCACTCCATAGTAACAACATAGAATGATTGTGTTTAAATCTAACACGTGCGGGGTGGTGCGACACATTTTAGGACTGACACCATGTTAGACTCAGAGTACGATTGTATAATCGCACAACACCATCGAATCTAAGATTGAGTGCAAAAGTTGAAACGTGTATGGCTTAGCTTTAGGCTCTCTTTCATTTGAATATAGATGAAGTTGGGATTGCCTCTCCCCCCAATGCGTCTAATCCTCCTGCGTACCACTCTACTTCCTTCCAGGGCAGCGATCCCTTAAACGATTTCTCGATCTAGAGGCTAGCTAAATGACGGTTGCTCAGAGAATCGGAGCGTACCCTTTGTGTGCCGGCTGTTACAGGGCGATCTAAGGGCGATTTTTAATCGGCTGCAAATTTGCCCATGGATCAATGCTTGTATGAGGGACTTTAGTCGTTTAGAATCGAATTTTCATTAAATAATATCTCATGTACGGTTTCTATATAGACTGAAACATGAAAAACATACTGATTCCTTGCTCCTACAAGACACTCCTTCCGCCACAAGTTACCATCCCTAGTAAGAAGAACAGGAAGTCAGGTAAAGTCTCTCTAATAGAGTCCTAGATACTAATAACACCTAATCCAAATTAAATTATGGACAAAAGTTTTGGCTGGACATACACATTAGTCATTTATGTTTCATGGTTCCACTTAACTGCAGATGTCATACTAAAATTAATAAATAAAGGTGTTTAGTTTTATTACAGTGCCATGTTATGACATTGATAAGGACATCTATGGATGATGATCATTTATAAACGTCAAAAAAAAAATGCAGTGAAGGAAGTGTGGGCTTGAGTTGTATATGTAATAAAAAAGCAATAATCTTCTAGTAGCCCCCTGACATCACCATACATGCAGCAGAAGGATATTAACCTCCTCGTACAAGCTCATAAAGAAAGATGCTGACAGGATATATGGACACTATTAACCTATTTCTAGTCCCAAAATCCACTAGGAATTCCAGCCATTAGCACCTCTGAGATGCATAAACATAATGACCTGCCCAATATCTGGCCATATAAAGGGAGCCCCCAACTGGTGCTTGTCTCTGGCCCACTTCTATAATCATTAGGGTGCCTCAGAGCTTATCAGGGTCATTGTCTCACCGTGCTACAATACTACACCATCCTTTACCTCTCACCATGGGTGTAAAATAAGGTCTCTGCTTTACCCACCTCAACGCCCCTTATAATTAGTGTGTAATGGCTGTGTCCTCCCTGCTATCTACTGCGGTTTCACAATTCATAAAGGAAAATTGACCATGAAGACATCTGCGCCAGGCTCTGAGTTTATTAACAGATGGGAAAAGCAAAGTTACATTAAATTATTACAGAAGGATATCGGAGGACTGGGAGAGGGTTAGGCAGACTTATTTTGTAAGCTGGGTGTAATATTGATGTACTGTTGTAACGTTAGAGATAACATCACCAGTGAGACGGGTATATTGCGTGCCATAATCATCAGCTACCAAGCCACTGACAAGCTGTAAAACATCACTGCAGGGAGGCTTGGCTACTGTAAAAGATGCCAATACATGCAATTGTCCCCTTAACTGGGTCTAAATATGTATTTATTTATTGATAGAATTTTAATCTTACTTCCAAGTTTTTATTTGTGTGTCCTCGCTGGGCCAGATCACATATTCTTTTTTCAAAAGGAGTAAAAATGAAGGCAGATCGAAAAACTTGGTCACAAGAGCAGGGAAGTCTTCCAGTGTGGACACCTGTTCCAAAGACAAATTTTCAGCTTTCAATTCATGTTTTGTTAGACAGCAAAAAGGGATTTTACACCTTCTTTCCTCTATTCCTAATGAAAAAGAAAGTTTAAAGTAGAGGTAAACCAAAGCACAAAAATCTTATTTAAGCTTAAACGTGTTAATACCACTTCAAAAGATGATTTCAATCCCTTTAAATCTGCAGATTTGGTAAAATAATCCCCAGTGATCCTGCTATGAGGGCGCTTTGTTCTGGTACTTCCTGCTTGATGGTCACAATGCTCAGGCTTACCTTAGAATTTTGGTTCAACTTAAAGCATACCTAAACTCAGAATAAAAAAAATTACATTTTTACTTATCTCTGAGCTGTCTCAATGGCTCAAATGTGCTCATAATCCTACAAAAAATGCTTACCTGCTCTGCTCTTGTCTGTGGAAATGGCCATGTTCGTTTCTGTGTTATTTGCAGTCTTGCAGGGGTTAATAGTTGCAGTAACATCTACTTCCATCGGGGGCAGCAAATACAATGGCTTTCAATTGGAGACCACTTAAAAAACATAGAGATGTAAAGACACACTTTGTCTACAGTTATGACATTAGCAATAATATTCAGCAGCTGAAAAAACAAAATGTGGGATGACCAGTCAATTGTTTTTTTTCGAATAGAAATGTGCCTCTGATTATCCAGGTTGTGAAAGGCTGTGCACAGATTCATAGGAATGGGTCTTCTTAGACCTGAACAGCTAGGACAGGCTGCGTTCAGGTGACCTCACATTGGCACAAGATAAAAAAATTATTTTGTTCCCATTTATTTTGTGCTGGAACTGAACAACACAATCATTTCCTAGGTACAGGAAAGTGTTTAGGTGGCAGGGATGCAGTTAACATAGAGGTAATGATTGTTGGCTATTTGCCCGTCCTTCTTGTCTCTCATCTCCACACTCTTGAGTTGGCTGTGCTGTCAAGATAAGCCATGCCGCTCTTTAGGTGGCCCTGGTGGGCTGCTTCGGCTGTAATTGATTTGGAACGGAGTAGGAAAGCTTCTATCCCATGTGAAACCCAAGTCTCTCAACAGCTAAAGATTCAATCACAGGTCTGTCATAGGCACTTCCTTTACCGCTCCTGTCCAAGCCTCTCACCTTGCTTTGTCCTTACTGCTGAGCTGTGTCAGAGGGTGCCAGCGACGGGTAATCGGAAAGATGCAGGTGTCCAAGTCCACATCAGTGGTCCACTTAAAGCCCCTTTGCTGGATTGAGACCAACAATCTCCAAACCATCAGCTGTTCCTCCACCTAAATCCAACAGGCATACTTCTGGGGTTACCGGAAACATTGAGAGTTCTGCAATCACCAAAAAAGGGGTGATAGATTTCTGGGCATAGCATGATTTGGTATTAAGGCATCAAAAGTGACATGGGCAGGACTAATTTGAAGAAGGAAGGGTTTTGGCAAGGAAAATTTCAGCTCTTGGCAAATTAACCCTTTTTTTGTGTAGGGCAGACTTATTATTAAATTAATCTAAAAAAATCAAGGACTAAAGGATTTTCACTGTCTTTTGATCCAAGAAGATTTCTACCAAGAAAATCAGCTAATCAGGGAAAAAACATCAATATAATAAATAATATATTGTGGATTGAGGCGGAAACAAAAAGTTTCCAAATACAAAACAATAATCTTACCTGCTGCTCCCTCCAGTCCTTGCAATCTCTTGTTAGAGGTTATGTAAATGCAGCAAATGTGTATGGCCACTAGGTGGTGCTTTATAATGGTTTTCATTGGTGAAAATGGATCTGTATAAGAAATACGATGATGTCACTCACTTTTCCTTCCTTAAGGTCTCAGAGATCTAGCTGTCCATGAGGGGTCAGTGCCTGTCTCTGAGATCCAGCTGTCAGTGCGGCAACAGTTCTGATCTGAGGAGAGAAGTAAACATACTTCATTGGTTTTCATGCATCTTAAGTATATTTAACCATATCTGGGGAACGCAGAAGTGCCGAAGTGCAATGCCACTTCCACTGTCCAAATTCAGAAAGTGATGCCATGGACATCACTTCTGGTATCTGGAGGTTTACCCTCCCTTCCTCTTATTAAGTAGCTTGCTAATTTAGGAGGCAGGGGGCATTACTCTCCCTTCAAACTTTCTACCCCGCACATCATCTGCTCAAGCGGGGTGGGAACTTAGGAGGTAGAGTAACAACCCCTCCCTTCATAATTACCCCGATTTCAAAATCTCTGGAAATATCCTGGATTATTATTTGGATTATTAAAATCGGGATTTGACCAGGAAAGTCTAAAAAAAAAGTTAAAACAGGAGACTTGACAGGTATGTTTTTAACTGGTTTAGAAAGGAGTTCTATTCATTCTGAAAGGTGCCCCAACAAATAGTACAGTAAAAGGTAAAATATGAAATGCCGTTTAGCACAATGTATACAGCATGTGTCTTCATCTGTCTAGTGTGTGGCTCAAGAAAGTCAATAAAATGGATTTGAAGATGTATTCACTTTGAGCCCAATTTTTTCTATTAATTTCTCACTCATCAGCTTAAGTTGTTTATCAGCGTATTTATTTTTTTATCAGATAAATAAGAACTGTTTGGTGGTAGCTGCATTATAGGGGTATAATAGTCCTGATTTCACACACAGGTCCAGGACTGAACTTTCCATGTCCAGAAATACACATGACCCAGAGCTCTGAGGGATGAAGTGATCACCTTCGCCCTCTTCACGTTTATTGCAGACAATCAGTCAGCTCTCATTACTGATATTCTGCAAACTCCAGAACGGCACTCCTTAACGACTCTACCATGTCACTTTCAATACTTCAAAGCAGAGTTTTAGACGCCGTGCCTGTCCATCTGTGTTAGCGCAGACTCTGATGGCAAATCCTACAGCACGACTGAGACAATCCATACATCACTGGAGTTCCACATAAAGGAATAAAGTAGCAGCAAAACCATGTCAAATTTGGATGAATTTGTTGTGCATATGTTGTCATTTGGTATCATCTATGGTAGAAGCTGTCAGAAATGTGATGTCTTTCTGGATTTCAGATGCCTTGGTTGCTTGATATTCAGGGGATTGGTGACTGGGCTAGGGCCGCAGGAGAACTAATGGACTATCCCTAAAGTAACACATACTAATAGTTGAACGGTGTAACGTGCTGGAGTATGGACTGTATCTCCGGATGACGCTTAGTCTAGGTCTGGAGAAAAAGACCTGAGTGAGTAGAATCAAATTATCAGTGGAAGACCTTAAACTAAGGAGTGTTTTCATTAAATTTAGATTTACACTATAAACATTTACACCATAAGTTTGATGGAGTACAGATCAATGACCCTTTCTAAAACAGAGAACAACCTGAGTGAATAAAATGTTAAGTTATCAGTGGGAGGCAAGTAGCAAATACTGTAGTAGGTATGGGTTTTGTAATGCTGGCTCCTCAGGGGTGTTTACTTTAAACTTAGACTATAGGCCTCCATACACCTTACAATCTTACCATACAATTTCTGTACAGTCAACTTTTTTTTCTACCAAAACTATGAAATATGAGGAGCTTTCTAATCCTTCCAATCACTATGTATTCTATCAGGGAGGAATACTACATAGTTGTTGGTAGCTCTAAAGGAAATTGTATGGAGTGATCTAAAAGTGTATCTATGGCTTTAGTCTATAAACATTTACATCTTAAATTTGACTGAAATTCGGAGAACAGGTCCAGGATCCACCCTAAAGCATTTAGGGGGGGGGGGGGGGGGGGTCTATCTTTGGACTTCAGATAGACTTAGGTAGGAATGCATAAAAAACAAACAAAAAAAAAAACACTTACCTGTATGGGAGTAATATAAGAAGCTCCCTTGGCCCCTCCTGTCTTGCCATGGTGTAACCGGGACACAGCACAGTGATTGATGCTACCCATCAATCACTGTGCTGTGTCCCGGTTGCACCATCTCTTGTATTTTTGTGAAGATACACTAAAAACTGTATATATGTTCTGTATATATCTGTAAAATTGGAGTATATAGCTTTAATAGATGTATCTATTGTGTACAGCAGCTGTGCCAGGGGATGAGGTCATGATTCTTTTCCCTATCTTTTGCCTTCGTTATCTGCCCAGCAACTCCTTAACCCGTCTTCTGGGCAGGTTATTTAAGAGACTACTTAGCTGTTATCCTGGGCTTTTTGCCAGTAGTCTGCAGCTTACTTTGGAGCAAGGTGCTCCCTTCTTGGTCATCTACTAAGCAGTGCCTGGGTTGACCTCCATCCATGGCGAATGTTAGGGACATCCTTTGGACCAGGTTAGTCTCACCCTCATCTTTCCTGAGTGGATGGAAGCAGACTTCAAGAGGTGCCTGAATGGACTGGGTGAGACACAGGATTCCTTCCCTCTCTGCCTCCACCGAACCACTCGTGCTACTTACTACTTCTACTGATTCTGGGTTCGAGAGCCATCAGCCAACCCTCCTGTGCAGCTGGTTACTCATTGTTTGGAACTTTACACCCTATGCTTGAACCCCATCCCTTGGTGATGGTGAATGGACTTGTATACATTAACTATAGTAAAAGTTAACCAGCTGTGTGGTACATTCGTTTACTGTGTGTAAGCCATGTGGGACAGAGACCAAACATAGGCATCCGAAAAGAATCTGGTTGCTCCGGTTGTTACATACACTTTAAAAAGTTTAATGCTTTCAGACATTTGTACAAAACATATTTCATTTAAAAACAAACATCACTGACCCATCAAAAAGTTTAAAGGACCATACATAATAAAACACGCATACTGCTACTTCACATGGACATTGTACCAGTGCATGTACATTTAGATTAACATACACATATCATTGTAGGTAGGGAAGTGGATGGATAGTTCATAAAAAAATCAATCCAAAATATAGCAAACAAAGTTACAGGAACAAGACATAGGAGCTTTATCCCTGCAGTGTGTGTACGTGCAGAGGACGCTGTTCATGGTCGCTGTGCCGCAACCTCCTCCATCAAATCACATGATAGTAAACAGATGGTGAATGGATTAACCCGAAGCCAAAGTGTCCTCATATTGGAGCTCAGAACAGGACAATGTTTAACTATGAATAATGTAGCATGAGGGGAAACCCAGCCGAGCGGACACGGCAAAGACTCTGTTTTCCCACAAACATGACCAAGAGTCAGGAGTAAGGAAGAACCCTGCCATTAAGCATTCTCTCTTCAGAGATTCAAAATATTTTTCTGTAAAAGTATTATTATCTAAAAATTATCCTATGGTTTTTTTAGAAGGCTGATTTTTTAAGAATATCCCAATCTTTTAAAGAACAAAGACCAAGAAAAACATTCAGAAGTAACCATTCTAGAAACACTTGTTTATCTATAGAATGTTTCCTTTTTGGTATTAAATATGTGAAGCACCTTATGTATATGTCAGCACACGGTTGTTACTTTGTTTATGTTTTATACCACTTTTCTTTTTTCTTATATATGTTACTACTTATTACTTATATATATTAAAACAAAAAAATCAAAAAAAGGTTCTGAAAATTTACCTTAAAAAAATGTAAAGCAGCAAGAACATAGCATTTAAAACTTCTTTTCTAGAGTTGTAATTCTTCTTACTTTTTATTAAATAGCATGATGTAACAGTTTCAAAATCCAGTGAAACATGATGAGGTCTTCAAAGTCTCATAGTGTTATCACAATAGATCCCTCACAGTTATCATAGCTTATTGTAATGTAAATTAGCTGTGCATTACTGCGATCCCCTAAAGGTACCCATACACGTGTAGATAGCAGCTTGATCAATCGATTCCACTTGAAGATAGGTCGGTCTAACCGGGAACAGATATGTCTGTAAATCCCGCTTGATCGTGGGGACAAGCAGTGCGCACAGGGAGCCACTCTCCCTGCAGCCAGCGCTGCATCAAACAGAGCCCTGAGGTGGGACACAGGAAAGGGGTGCTGCTGTGCACAGTGCGGGGCGAGCCCCCCTCCTTGCATGCATCCTGTGTCCCACTCTCAGCTCTGCCTGTCAGCAGATCCCAGCCGGTGTTCTGAGATATTTTCCCACGTAGGGTATGTACCGGGTGTAGATAGGAACCAAACAGGAATCGATGTGCAAAGTGGTGCACATCGATCGAGTGCAGTATGGTGACGTCACGCGCTGCAATCTATTACGAGTCGATCAAGCGCACATCGACCCATGTATGGGGTGCTTTAGATGCATTAATGTTTCCCCTCTGTTATCAAGCAATTCATCAGCAGACTGCACAGGCAAGAGGAGCATACCTGGTCACTCGAAACATCAACGTCTTTAGCTGTGCAATCTGTTCAGTTGAGAGTTCTAAAACGCAATAGGGGTGGCAAGGGTAAAGGTAGCCATACATGGCTGCCAGTCGCTCAGACGAAAATCGGGTGGGCCCACCTGGTAAGATCGACCAGGAATCACCCACATGTCATATAGCACATGCCGGTAAATTCACGGCTGATCCCATTACTTGTGTCTGACACACAAAGAGTGTCCGCTGATCAGCTAAGGGGCCAGCTGCAGCAGGATGACGGCATCCCACTTCAGTCAATCCCTCATAACACCTTAAGGGAACCTCACGCTACCACAGAAACAACAAACAAGAAATCTGACAATAAGTAAATAAAGACAAAAAAGTTGAAAACCATAAGAAGTGTTATTAGGTGCTTAGAAATTAGGCTGGGTGCATGTCCGGTATCTCCCACCCAAGATCAGCAGCATCCATCTCCCAAACCACTGCAGCACAGTCCCCACATCACGTACGCAACTAAGACCTTCAAACAAAAGGATCGGACGATTGTGTCTCATTAACATCTACTGCCATTCCCGTCTTTCTCATTACCAGAGCTTTCTTAATGATGACTTATCACTCACAATAACAATTAATGACTTTTTCTGTTAAATAGTCTTTTAGTAAGCTGGGATAATGGTCTGCAAGAAGATGGAGACACCTGGTGCACATTAAGGACATGATGATTGCTTTAACTGCTCTGTTTCTTGATTCCACTGCTGTATAGGAGGGGAAATTCATGTCCGAGACCCTTAAATGGAGGTAAACTTAAGATTAAATGTACTAGTAGTATGTTGGGCAAGGTATAATAGCGAAACATTCTGCCACCATCCAATGCATATAAAATTATTAAGGAGGAGGTAAGGAGGTGGTAAACCAAGCCAACAGGTGGCCAGCCCCAAGGACTTCAACGGCAGAACAGATAATGGTTTGGATTGATAAGGTCCATTAAAAGTGGTTTATTCATTCTATCAAGAGTACACAAATGTGATACATTTATTAAACCAATGATTAAAATACAGTCCATCACTAATATAAAACATTTTTTTTTGGTTACATCACATCAGATGCCTGGAATTAAAAATCCTTGATTCCCCTTGACGAGTTTCGCCCATAAGAGGGCTTCTTAAGGAGAGTTTAGTCCATGACAAAGTTTAAATAATTAGAGCCAGATAGTGCCTTTTTGCAGACATTTACATATTCCCTAGTTTTCGAGCTCCAAAGTGAGGAGGATAGTAGTAAGGGAGGGAGGGTATCATCAATTAATATATGTCAGTCCCACTGGATTGCAAAGGAACACCACTGGCTTGGGGATGGGTAGGAAGGATCTCTCCAAATTCCCCATGTGTACTGCTGCAGGTGGCCAGCTGGTTAGTGTCCTGCGTCTTAGTTGTGGTCAGCATATTGGAGGCCCTATTCTCATCTACCCATTCAGGGGCTAGCCAGCACCATCCAGGCACTGCCACCTCCCTTATCTGGGTGAGTTCCCTGCCCTCCTCTTTGACTAAGTAATTGGGCGTCCCACAGTGTCAATGGGCTAAAACACGTGGCAAAACCACTTTCCGCGCGGGCACACATTTGATCCGTGTCTGCACTGCACCCTGGCCATTACTCAGCAGTGGAGCCTGGCTCATTGGGGCTTATGGAAGCGGTTCAGCCGTGGCTATAAAAACACGCCGCATCCGCTCCCAAACTGCCCAAGTTGTGCCTTAGCCTAAGTGTTGGCTTGGTTTACTAACCTCCTCCTTAATCATTTTAAGATTAAATGTCTTTATTTTTGTAACGGCAGCTGCTGTATGCCGCCATCGCCTCCTTACTTACCGTTGCAGATCTAGGTGCCCTGTTCAGCGGTGATTCTGATACAC
>CM070038.1:40521794-40536413 GCA_036250615.1 Ptychadena robeensis | reverse complement strand
CCCCCCCCCCCCCCACCACGGAGCTCTCCTGTAGGATGTAGCGATGACACCCGTGGGTGCCGCTGTGTAGAATGGCATACCGGGTAGCAGAAATGACCAGGGAGATACTTGCAGTATCTTGATACTTGATACTTGCAGTTTAACTTGAAGAAAAGTTTGTTGTCACATGTCATCAATGGGAAAGGGGGTCAGGGACAAGGCTGTTCGAGCACCTGAGGTCCTAGCTCCACACTTGGCAGCTTCTTCCTCCAGCAAACACGAGTGAACACAGTTAGACACTGTCCTAGTTCCCACGAGGCAGCTTCTTCTTCACACCACGAGCACAGCACAGCTAACACTGCCCTAGTTCCCACTAGGCAGTTTCTTCTCCAAACAATGAGCACAGCACTGTCTTGGCTAAACCTCTCTTGGGGAATCTTGGAAGTAGACCTCACTCTCACTGATCCGTCTGCTTCTGAAACCTGGACAGAGTTTCCCTTTAGCACCTGTAGGTTGCCCTTGACTGCTGCTGCTCAGGAGACCTTTAGCTTCCGCAGACCAGATAACAGGCTCTCCATTTTACATAGGCCTCCCAGATTTCAGACACTCTCTTCTGGTCCCTCATCTAGGCCATCACATCACTGACACTCCCAGGGCCCCAGCAGGGGAGCTCCCTGGGCTAAGACTGATTAAAACCTCCTATCTCTACCCTTTTATAACTTTATCACAGACTCTGAAAAGGCGCTAAAACTAGGCCTCTCAGCATCCAGGCAGAAGAGCACAAAAAAGATACATTGCCAGACTGGGCAAAGAGCCAAGTTCCTCACTGACAGTCAGCCATGGCTGCACCTGCCTGTGACAACTAGACTTTTGACTCCTAAATACTTAACTCTCTAATGCCCCTGATACTGGCAGGGGCTACAAGGAGGTTAAGTGAAGGGGAAGGGAGGTCCGGCAGTAATGGGGGCAGAAGTGGCTTCAGTTCCAGGATCTAAGATGCTGGCATCAGGAATGAACGTAAGGAAGGTTAGTATGTTTTTTTTGTGTAGCAGTTTTCTAGCATCTGAACTGCTGACATGTGAGTATTGTGTATTTAATGTATGTGTTTTTTTTTATTTTGTGTTTAAAACCACTTTAAGTGATCAAGATAAAATTGTCCATGTGGGTCATACTGCACCAAGTTGTATAAGAGATCTATTTGGATTTGTTGTGAATATAGATTTGTAAAGATTCAAGGAATCTTTATTTCATTTATTTTGTATTTTGCTTGAATTTGATGGATTGTCTTACCCAAAAGTCTTAGAGGTCTGTCTGATCTGCTTCGGTATTGGTCTGCCCAGCATGAGCACAAAGGACAGCATGCCAGCCCCCTACTCCTGCCCTCCCCTGTGCATTGTCCACCATTGCACTCAATGAGCATCTACCCCTCATCAGAGACCACTCACAAAGCAGAGGCACCCTGCCCGTCTCTCTCCCATAATCCCCAGCTGGAACTTCTCTTTCAACTTCCCCATCATCTCTTTAATGAATTTATTCATTGCTTTGATGCGACTCCCTGCCTGGTGCAATCTGGAAGAGAGAAGGGCGCATGTTTAATAAACTTTCCTCTCTAAATTTATTTAGGTTACCATATTTCCTGGCAGTAATTTCTCCTTTTTTTACCAGCAGAGAGGGGTGAATAATTAAAGAAACCTTTCATCATCAACTTCCCTCATCTGAACCCATAATATTGTCGTCAGGAATTTGACATGCCAGTCTGTGGTTTAAACATGAATAAAAGATTATAATGTGATCAGGTATTAAAATGCGCACATGCAAACGCTAAAGCACAAATCGGAGCATCGGGTGTCCCCTTGGTCAAAATCTCAACAATTTCTGGAAATGTCTCTTATGAATTAATTCATTACATCCATCAATGGGCCCGTTATGTGATGTAGGCAAAACCATTGCATGTGTTTTCTAGTGTGGTTTGCTCATGGAAATGAATAGGGTTCTGTATTGCTGACATGGTGAAAACTGACATGAACAGCGCCAGAATAGCGGGCAAACTGTGGCTGGCGTTATGGACACGTCTGCATGACATGTCCATGGCCCCCACCTGTGAATGCCCTCTATTGGGACGCTGTTTGGTGTTGAACCAGCCTAAGAGGGTGCAGGGGTGGGTTAGAAACACTGCACAGGCAGCAGGATTTACATGAATGTGTTATCTAAGTCCAGGAATTAGACCTTGGATGATGCCAAAGCAAAGGTGGTACAAATGTACCAAAAGCGTGGAGAAGAGATAGAGATATAATGAGAAGGAAAGTTGCAAGTGTCATGAAATGACAAAGCAGACAATTATTTGCTCTTCTCCTGACTGATTATTATGTTTATCCCTATAAATATACTTACTAATAACTGATTGACACACATTTGTAAAGCCCCAACCATCACACCTGTACAAGAATGTGTAGCCAGGCAATAGTAATTGTTAGGTCAGGTATGGATGTTGTATAAGCAGATTTGGTAGGGTGGAGGCCAGTGCTTTGGGCAGACCACTAAGGTTCCTCCACAAAACTAGTTAAACTACAATTTTATGCAGTTTTCATGTCTAAGATTATATAAAATGTATTTGAATGCTGTAGAATTATCAGCACCCTGCACTTGCCTAGATTCTGTGATGATTGTGTACATACTTTAGGCCTATAATGTGTGTGTATCTGAGATTTGACAAAGGTGAAATTGTGTTGGCTAGACATGGAGGCTCTGAGCTTCTCTAATAGCACATCTTGTGGGGTGTTTCTGATATGCAGTGGTTAGTACACACCAAATGAGGACCATGGATGGACAACTTGAGTCAAAGGCTCAAGCTTAGGACTTGTCTACACTACAGTTTTGTAGTGGCAAAATGTGGCACAGAAGGTGTGTGTCATTCATTTAAATAGGACGGTCTACACTGGCACACTAAGGGTGTGCAAAGCTCTGAAAATGTGCCAAATATGAGCCTCACATTTTCTGACCTTTTTTCACTCACTTGTGAAATTTGCATATGGAATGCATAAAAAAAAACACTATATTGAAAAACGCCCCCAAGACACACATGAAACACACACAAAACGCATGGTAACATGACAAAAAAGCACCCGCAAACGCACTTCGCTGGATGTTGTGGGTCTCCCAATGTCACACATGACACAAAGAGCTGGGAAGGTGCCCACTGATAAACAAGGAACGTTGTGTCACATAAACAAAGCGCACCTGAATTTGTTTTCGGCCATAAACACACCAACACAGCACCAGAATAGCAGGCAACAGTGGGCGGGTGCCATGTTTAGAGTGTAGTCCCCAAGTTGCTATATACATGATGCATGGTTCCAGACAGATTTGAGTGCCTATGGTGACCCTAGAGCTTGTGATGGGTAGGGACCATATTAGCGTCAGAACCGGACATAGAGCAGTAGATGGAGGTGGACTGCCTGCAGTATATTGCATTTTTACATGATAGGGATAGTATAGTTTTTGTGGAAAATCTGGGAATTTAGCTGAAAAGCTTTTGTTTTGACTCAAGGTTGAGCCTACACAATATTAGGCAGGTGGTCAATGTGTTTATATGTACAGTATATATGCGTGCAATATTTATACACCAAAGAAACGCACACACAGTATGGAGAAACCATGAAATATATAACGCTCCAAGCATTATGATCGGCAATGCAAACAATCATTAAGTCACTCAACATATATTCATTAAAGCAAAACCTTGCACAGTGCTCCTTCTATACATTAATCAACTGCATCTCCATTCAGCCGTCCAATACTATCAAAGCCATCTCGTTACACTGTAACAATATTGTGTTTTATAAGGCATTTTCTTCCAATGTAAATGAACTTTTTTGCCTTCCTTTAATGTCAGCCAGCTTAATTGTCCCTATTTAACATGAGACAGTGCAGGGGGCAGCGGTGCCCGAGGAAGGATTCATCACTTGCAGCCAGGGCTGTCAGAGTGAATAACACAACTGTCATGTTACACCTATGTGTAATTACTGCAGCTATTTATGATGTAGCTGAATTCTGTGAATTGGAGGCATACCTGGCACTTCCCCCTGTGCTGGGATTGAATAAGGAAAAGTGAGAAATCATAAGAGTAATGTAGTGAGCTATGGACAAGGATGTTTCCCCTCTTCTACACCAATATGGTACAGTATCTAAGCATTTCATTACACTAAAATGGAGGCTGTGCTCAGTCCAATAAAGAACAGGCTTGTTTATTTCTATGGAGCAGAATGATGGATTCAGGTAAAGCTGGACACAGTTCGGTGATAAACGAGGGTTTATACAGCAAAACCATTGAGCTGCTTTTGACTTCAAACTGAAAATGGGCCTTGGGGCTGTTAGTTTTCTATTCCCTATAACCATTCCTCTGTCTCTTCATAACTATATTTCCTAACTACATCCTTTCCTTTCTCCCTGTCTCTGTATGTCATTTTACTCTCTGTCCTCGGTTTTCTTTCTTTTCATTATGGTGTCTCTTCTCTTTTGATTATTGCCTTCCTACCTCTCTCTCTTCCTTTATCACTTCCTCTAGCTGTATTTCTTACACTGTCTCTCTCCCTCACTAATCTTTATTTCGTCGTATAGATTTGACATTAAATTTGACAAAAGCACCAAATGAAGGATAAAACTATTTCAATTAATGTCATTTTAAATTGTTGTTAGGCAACATTTCCTGTGGCTTGGTCAATGGGTGTACCACGTGATCTAAATTAATGATCAATATCTTGGTGATCAGTCTAAAGCTGGGCATACACGTCACAATTTTTAGTTAAATTTTAGTGCGATTGTTTATCAATATCGATCATGCGATCGGATTGAATAAAAATTGAAGCATGCCAAAAGCGATTTTGTCAAAAATCGGACAGAAAAACGTTCGTTCATGGATCCGCTCTGATGGATAATTTTAATAAAAAGCAAAGGAATCGAGTGCTGTTAGTTGTCTCATGCGATCGTTTTAAGCGATCCATCTATGATTCTTGTAGAAATTACCTTTGTTTGTGTGCGGTTGGTCACTGGCCAGTTCTTCAGCTAACACCACTCCAAACCCATAAATGTGTGCGTGCAAGACATATTGAGACTTTCAGGATAGAATCGCCCAGAAATTGAATGCATGGTACGTTGCAGTTAGCGATCTTTTTCGCAAATTAAAATCGGATGGGCGATCGGATTAAAAAAGGATTGCAGGAAAATTGTGACGTGTATGCCCCGCTTAACCAGTATATAGGCAGCATTACTTTGTCTTTACCTTTCCTATTCTCTCCAATATCTCTTTTTTTCTATCTTCTCTTTCCATCACCTTTCTTCTCTATTTCTGTCTCTCTCCCCCTTCTCCCTTGTACCCCATAGCTTCTCTCATCCTCCTGCCACTCACAGCATAGTTCTAAAAGCCTATTAAACGTTGGGTGTTTCAGACTTTTTAATATTTAGAACTTCCTCCCACATCATCTACTTTTAATTGAAAGCTTAATTAAAAAATGAGTTATGAAAACAGATCAGCAGAGCTTCATGTGAAGGACTCCCACCTTTACGCTCAGCAGGAGAAGCTCTCAAAATGTGCGCCAGCAACTAAAGAAGATGGATCCCCTTCAGCTCCATCCATATGGAGTCAGCATGGCTGGTTAAATGGCCTGACCTCTGAGTTGGTGACCCCCATTGCTACAATATAGGTGAAGTGACAGTTATACATTTCTCATATTGGCTGCTGTCATGTGTCATGTGACATGTAACTGATGGCCGTGACGTACATTTTGCTGAAACAGCCACAAGAAAACATTATTTGAGATGTTTAGACAATAGTCTTAAATTAAATTATTCTTTTGCATCACAGATGTAGTTGTACCATGAGTATAATGAAAATTTCCTTTATCAATGTGTTCACATTGGCAGGCCTTCTGCATACTCATACATACGCCCAGGATAATCAAAAGATGATTTAGGCCTCCACATATTTGGATTGAGCAAGAGGCAGTGGCGGCAGTTTTATTAGAGCTGTCAACACACACAAAAAAATTATTCCTTTGGCGATTGTAAATAAAGAAATATAAATTTTAGGGTCTATGCGGATGATCTTTCAGGTGTGGATCAGTTAAGAGCATAAATAATTAGGTTAATTTGTAGTTGAAGCTTCTCAATGGTTTACAGTCTTAGGAATATGTCTAAAAAGAAGGTATCATGGTAACTTGGATCATAAGAATAAGATCATATAGACTAATTATAACTAAACACATTGAAACTATGGGTGTCAATATAGAGTAGGCCAGTTCCACATGAGTAGTTCTTCCACAAAGAAGGTTTAGGTGAGATTTTGGAGCCGTGGGAAATGGGGGGTCAGGTACTGATGTTAGATAAGGTCAAGTATAGTGATGGTCCGAACTGTTCGCGTTCACCTCATGTTCGACCCGCCCCCTATCTTTTTACATTGCACAAACTTTGACCCTGTGAATTCAGAGCATAATCCACCAATCAAGCCCCCCCACCTCACAAACCATCCCACCCCTATACATAGCAAGTACAGGACGCCATTTCACATGCTGCTGGAGAGAGTGGGGGAGTTAGAATATAGGCTGCTGCTGCGCTGCATAGGCAACCATTAGCTAGGCATGTTCTTCTGCAGTGTACTCTTCTTCATTGCTCTTAGTCTGCGGTCAGGACAGAGTCCTGAAAGACCCCAAAAGCCCTTTTTAGGGCTATTTTTGTTTGCTACCTGACCCGTTGCCTGCTGGCTGGCATGCCAGGCTGCTGCCAGTGATCCTGCAAGCCACATATTGCACAGTGCCTCTGCCAGTGCTCAATCTGGTGGCACTTTGTTACCCCGGGGATTTTCACCCTATTGTAGGGTATTATAATATTGCACAGCTTTCCGTCCCATTACAAGCCTTGTGCCAACTGTGTGTGCCCAGTGCCCAGCCCACAGTTATCTAGTGGCAGGGTAATATCCAGCTATTTTTTGTTCACCCTATTAATAAAGGGTATACTACATAGTGCACGGCTTTCCATCCATTACAGCCTTGTGCCAACTGTCCATCTCCACCATTGTCTGCCATACTGACCATCACCACCAGTGTCCTCCAAACTGACCATCTCCCCCAGTGTCCCCTCCACGCTGCCCATCTCCACCCAGTGTCCTCCACACTGACCATCTCCCCCAGTGTCTGCCCCACTGACCATCTCCCCCAGTGTCCCTCCACACTGACCATCTCCCCAAATGTCCTCCACACCTGCCATCTCCCCCAGTGTCTGCCACAACTGACCATCACCACCAGTTGTCTGCCACACTGACCATCTCCCCCAGTGTCTGCCACCCTGAACCATCTCCCCCAGTGTCCTCCACACTGACCATCCTCCCCCAGTGTCCCTCCCCCTGACCATCTCCCCCAGTGTCTGCCACACTGACCATCTCCCCCCCAGTGTCTGCCACACTGACCATCTCCCCCAGTGTCTGCCACACTGACCATCTCCCCCACTGTCCTCCAAACTGACCATCTCCCCCATGGTCCTCCACACTGACCATCCTCCTCTCCCCCAGTGTCTGCCACACTGACCATCTCCCCCAGTGTCCTCCACACTGAACATAACCAACCACCAGTGGTCCTCCATACTGAGTCAATCACCACCATGTGTCTGCCATACGGACCATCACCACCAGTGGTCCTCCAAACTGACCATCTCCCCCAGTGTCCCTCACAATGACCAATCACCATCGGTGTCCTCCAAACTGACCATCTCCCCCAGTGTCCTCCACACTGACCATCACCACCATTGTCCTCCATACTAACCTCTCCCCCAGTGTCCTCCATACTGACCATCACCACCAGTGTCCTCCAAACTGACCATCTCCCCCCAGTGTCTTCCACACTGACCATCACCACCCACCATGTCCTCCCTACTGACCATCACACCAGTTTCCTCCCCAATGACCATCACCACCATTGGCCTCCACTGACCATGCACCACCAGTGTCCTCCAAACTGACCATCACCACCAGTGTCATCCACACTGACCATCACCACCAGTGTCCTCTAACTGACCATCACCAACATGTGTCCTCCACATTGACCATCACCACCAGTGTCCTCCAAACTGACATCACCACCAGTGTCCCCATACTGTCCATCTCCCACACCAGTGTCCTCCACACTGTCCATCTCCACCAGTGTCCTCCACACTGCCATCTCCACCAGTGCCCTCCATAAAATTAAAATTCACCTTTTAAGTTGTAGGCAACGTGGAAAAGCAGATCTTCACATGTTGTTTCAGGTGGAATTCAACAGCGGCATTTACCAACCATGTTTTTAGTGCTCTCCAGCTCCATCCCATTGCCATTCATTGTAGAAATCCTTTGTGCGGATTTATTGCTTGAAAAAAAATTCTTGGGGAGTTTTGCCATGGATTCCCCTCTGTCATGTCATTGACCAGGTGTTAAGCCCCTTGAAACAACTTTCCCAACACTATTGTGGCCAGAAAGGGTCCCTTTGTTTTTTAAAAGTCGCCTCCCATGAAGTCAATGGCGAGTTCGCCGGTTCGCCGGGTTCGCAACTTTTGCAGAAGTTCGCGTTCGCCGTTCGCGAACATCATTCTGGGTTCGCACCATCACTAGTCCAGTACTCAGATTAAATGTAGGAGTTTTTGTTTATGAATGTTGTGATGTGAGTACAATAAAGTTTGTTTGAGGTTCACTGGGAATTCTCTCTCCAATTTTCTTCTGAGTCTCTACAGGTAGGGAAAGTCTAGCTGATGATCTATTAATTTTAGTTAATCCAAAGGTAACAGTTGAACTAAAGGTGGCCATACAGCCATACACGGTATGATATTTTAATTTGATCCAACAAAACAATTGATTTTTCATTCGATCAAATGAAAATCGAGTAATCGATTAACTTGTTCAATTAAACCAAGTTCTCAATATAAAAAATCTATTGTAAGTGATGGACATCTTGCTTAATTTCTATCGTTTGTCAAACACTATGATAGTCCATTTGACATTGTTGTTTGGTTGGTCTTCAAGTGTATGGCCCACCTTTAAGGTGGCCATCCATTTATAAAATGTTCTCAATTCAATCTTAAGCCCGGAAACAATCCGGCTTGATATACAGGGAGTGCAAGAATTATTAGGCAAATGAGTATTTTGACCACATCTCCTCTTTATGCATGTTTCTTACTCCAAGCTGTATAGGCTCGAAGCCTACCACCATTAAGCATAGTAGGTATGTGCATCTCTGTAATGAGAAGGGGTGGTGGTCCTAATGACATCAACACCCTATATTAGGTGTGCATATCTATAGCAACTTCCTTTCCTTTGGCAAAATGGGTCAAAGAAGGACCTTGACGGCTTAGAAAGTCAAAAATAGTGAGATATCTTGCAGAGGATGCAGCACTCTTAAAATTGCAAAGCTTCTGAAGCGTGATCATCGAACAATCAAGCGTTTCATTCAAAATAGTCAACAGGGCGCAAGAAGCCTGTTCGAACACACAAGAGCACAACAATAACTGCCCATGAACTGAGAAAAGTCCAGCGTTGCAGCTGCCACGATGCCACTTGCCACCAGTTTGGGCCATTGTTCAGAGTTGGCTGGCAACATCACTGGAGTGCCCAAACGCACAAGGTGTGCAAATCTCAGAGACAGAAAGGCTGAAAGACCGACCACCACTGAACAAGACACCAACAAGCTGAAACGTCAAAGACTGGTGCCAAGAAATACTCTCAGACTGATTTTCCTAAGGTTAATTGACTGATGAAATGAGAGCTGAGTCTGTGAGGCCCAGATGGATGGGCACGTGGCGGATTGCTAACAGGGCTGAGAGGCTCCATGTCCGCTCAGACGGCCATCAAGGTGGAGGGTGGAGTCCTGGGTTGTGGGGGGGGGCTGGTTATCATCAAGATGAGCTTGTGGGGCCTTCTCCAGTTGGGGTGGAGTTCAATGCGTCAACGTCCCAGTCCTACTGCCAAACGAGTTTCTGGAAGAACACCTCGTCAAGGCGTGGTACAGGAAGAAGTCTGCTACCACTTCAATAGAAAACACTGATTTTTCATGCAGGACAAGCTCCATCACAACGCTGTCCAAGTACTCCACAGCGGGCTGGCAAGAAGGGTATAAAAGAAAGAAAACTAAGACATGGCCTCCTTGTTTTCACACCTAACTCTGAACCCCATTGAGAGACCTGTGGTCCTCATCAAATTGTGTGATTTCCAAGGAGCGGAAACCATGTACAACCTCTCTGAACAGTGTCCTGGGAGGCTGTGAATTGCTGCTGCCCGCAATGTGATGGGACACGATCAAAACAAACCTGAACAGAGATCCATTGATGGCAGTCCTTTTGAGTGTCCTTGCAAAGAAAGGCGGCTATATTGGTCACTGATTTGTTTTTGTTTTGGTTTTTGCAATGTCCGAAAACTGTATCTTTGGAATGTCGACGATGTTATATTGGTTCCCTGGTACAAATAACCATAAATTGAAATGGTGATAAATTTGTTTTTTTGTGTAAGTTTTGCCTACTAATTATTGCACAGTAATAGTCACCGCTGCACCCACAGATATTCCCCCAAAATAGCTAAAACTAAAACCACTAAAACCACTTCCCAAAATCTTCAGCTTTGATATTGACTGGAGTTTTTAGGGGTTCATTGATGAACATGGTTGTTGTTCAATAATAAAATTATTCCTCAAAAATACCACTTGCCTAATAATTCTGCACTCCCTGTATTGATAAAATATCTGATTTGTTATTGTTGAGTAATTCATTATCATACACATATATGCAGAGGTGCACATAAGCAGTACGCTGGTATGCCAAATCGTCTAAAACCTAGCTCTGCATACCTTTCTTTTGCTTCCTAAGCGCATCTGCGGACTGCAGGAGAGCTGCACGGAACTTTCCTCCACCTCCTCTCTGATGAAAAGGAACATGCTTGTGTTTTGCTCTGATGTCAAGTGCTCTCTAGTGACACCCAGTGGCTGAAACTGATATTACAGATTGAGTTGAGATTACAATTATAATGTTAAACGTATACAATTTATGTCACTTGGATAACCACAGGGAAACTTTAATAACTATAAAAAAATGCAGATAGGGGTGTCAAATTAGAAATGTTAATTACTAATTAAAAAAAAAAGATTGGACTTATAAGGGTGTTGGAGATCTGGGGGACGCAAATCAGAGTAGACACATGAAGGGTAAAATCTGACAAAAGAAAAGTTGCACTACTGAGATATATACTAAGATCTAGGGGTTCAAATGGTGTTGTACTGTAAGAGTTACATTTGACCCAAAGTTAGCTGTTGATCTGTGGATGGAGACAGCTAATCGGAAGCTCAATCAGGAACAGGGAGGTCCATCCGCAGCAGAATCTGCCATGCAGGAAGCTGACTCAGAGGACAGTGAGGAAGACAGTGAGGTAGATCACCCTACATATGGGGTGAGTACCAAACACCATCTCCTAGTACTCATCTGAGTAGCTCACTAAAACAGTTATGTGCACCCCTGCATAAATGTTTTGTTTATATGTTAAAAATACTAATAAAAAGAGAATAAAAAAAAAGAAACAAATACCAATAAAATACAGCACCATCTTACTAATCACTGCTGGGGCCCTGAAACCAAAGGATCAGGATTGTCATATCCAAATTGGGACTGAAAGTGCAATCATCACTTATTTCCATATCCCAGATTTCTGATTGCCATTGAGTTAAGCCCCCCATACACCTTAAGATCGATCCATACAATCTTCATTAGATCTACCAACAACTATGTAGTGGAGGGTCCTTCCTGATAGAATACATAGTGATTGGAAGCATTAGAACAAAATTTGATTGTACAGAAATTATATGGAAATTATTGTAAGGTGTATGGGGGCCTTTACTGAGTTACTAATTTTTTACATCATGTTTATACAATCAGATCCACACATCAGACCTCAAGGATGGTCAGTTGTGGGGAAAACAGAATGTCATGGAAAAAGTTGGCCCCAAAAGAGAAACAGATGGCTGTAGGCCTAAAAACAAGGGGCAGCTGGGACCAGCAGTCGGCCATTTATAGCTCTCGTTTCTGTCCAGACCATCAGTAGAGCAACGTCAACACATTGTCTTTAACAACTGATTGCTCCCATTTGTGTTTTGTAATCAGCGACATGTTCACAATAACCCCCTGTTAGCAGGTTGAGCTGTCAGACGGTGAATAGAGACACGTGTGTCTCCGCTGAGACGCTCTGAGACTGTATTGCAGAGATAGAGGGCTGCCGTGGGGCCGCAGGGGCCTGTGTATGCCGGAGATAGAAGCCATCTTTCACAGGGAAGGAACGGATGAGAAGAGAGGTAGCAGAAAGCCTGCATGTGCGAATGTGATAAATGTTCTGGCATGATAAGTACATGACAGCTGACATAGGAGAATATTCCTATTCATGGCCTCAATATCTCTAGCAAAAGTGTCATCATATAGAGAAACCAAAGGTTGCTGCAGTCCAATAAGCAGACAGGAGAAGATGAATATTTCTCTCTACATAGGACCAGTGAATGTCTCCAAATTCTGTATAACAATAAAAGATCTCTGATCTCTGAGGATGAAACTGCAGAAGGGGCAGAGCGTTTGAATGGTCCACATCACAGGAGATCAGGAGGCTTCAATGCAACAATATGAACCATTTCACAGTTTTAAACAGCACCCTGTAAAATGTCTTTAACAATTGTGGGTTCATATTAACAGAGTTAAATGGTTACTAAACCCTCATATTAAAAAAAAAAACTATAAAACTATAAAAATATCTTAACATTGCTTTACATTGCTCTATAGGTGGGAGTCACTGGGGGTGCAGGTCAATCTGCTGACCCACACTGCTGAACACTTGACCTGTGGTTTGTGGCTTTTCTGGCAATCTAACCATCACCTAGCAGTACAGGGCTCACAGGAACTGTATAGTCAGTGTACACCCCTGACTGTATCATTCATGGTGGGAGGGAGGTTCACGTCAAAGCCTCTACTAGAACATTCACAGTAACATTACAGCTGTGGTTCTTGAGGGAGATGGGAGTCCTTTTGCTGCACTTGAAGCTTTTAAAGCTATGTCCACAAAAAAAAGGTACTGATTGGGAAGTTTCACTCTTCCTCTTGTTGTGAAATCCCAGTGCATAACATTGATTTTATGATTAAGGCTGCAGGCCAGTGAAAAATGGAACATGGGCCACATTTTGCCACTGGGCCTGAATTTAGACATGCCTGCCCTAGGTGGTAGTGCATTAGAAACTGTCATGCTGCCATAGATGGACATAGCCACATGGACTTAGAGATGCTCCGTAAACTGTAATACAGAGGAAGCCAAATACCAATTTTACACAAATAACTTGGTGGGTTTTCTGTACCAAATACAATAGATATGTAGCCCTGCTAAGTTGCTATGATTTATATGTGGGGATGTGTTATATAACTTGGACACGCACTAAGACGGCTGCAGGAGGAGACATAAGGCGGGAGGATGTGGAATGAAAGGACAAGACAGGAAGGCGGAAGTTGTAGAGAGAGCTGGACGCAGATCCTCGCTTGGTGAGGGAGACGGAGAGAGGAATCGTGGTGGTCCACGGGGGGATAGTGACCTTAGCGCCGCCCACGTTGGACACGGACTGAGGAGCGTAGACTTGGGCAATGAGGTGAACCCTGCCACTTTGGGATCACTCTCTGCTGAAAGGACCCAGTGACTGGATCGTCAAGACCGTATTGGCGGATCGCATTGGCGCCATTTAATCGCAGAGGACCCTGCATGCGCTTGCGCACCTCAGCTTAATTACCTAAACCTTTACCACTCGATTACAAATAGAGCCGTGTTCTCTCTATTGTTCCTGCAAGGGCCCCTCACGTTGGACGGACTCTGTAGTTAAAACAATAGCTTGCCATGCTAGTGGGACTCTTTATTTTGTATTTTCCTGTTAAGAATTAGGCCCTCTGTCCGATTATCATTCTGCTAAACACCCACACAGTGTAGTCCAGTCAGTGTTGTTTTTACTGCAGTCCGAAATAGGGGGAGGGGGTATTGAATTGCATATATTCCATCTTTACTGTTTTTTTGAGTTGCATTATACCCCGCCATTTTTTTGTTTACCCACCGGGCTGTATAAGGACGACCACCTGCGTGGCGCCCCGTTTCTATTATTCAATAAACCTTGTTATATTTTAACCATCTTTCATCGGTGTGGTTGGGCTGGGGTCCCTGTGTAGGTGAGTACGCCTGAAGCTGCCAGGGAAGAAGACCCGAAAATCTACCACAGGGCCGCCCCCACGGGTGTTAGCGCTACGTTTGGGGCTCGTCCGAGGATTTGCTCCCGGTTTGCAAGTTTGTCCAGATCATGTCATCCCCCCGGTTACCCAGCCATGGCAAGGCCATGGGCCCACAACAGTGGTGCCGCGACAGAAGGTGGAACCGGCCCATCAGTATGGACTGATTGATGTTTTCCACAATTAGAATGTCGATGACACGAACGGCATGCCCCTTGCCAACAGTGGTGCCCTGACCAAAGAGCTTTTCCATCATCTTGACCTTCGTATGATCAGACAGCCTTCACACACGTATGCCCTGGTTGAATGGAGAGAGATGTTCCTGCCAACCTTCCAGGGGCCCAACCGTTA
>CM070038.1:40477995-40518096 GCA_036250615.1 Ptychadena robeensis | reverse complement strand
TAGAAGGATGGAGGAAGGGAAGTGCCAGAGTGGCAATGGGCATACAGCTCCGTCAGTCTACTGACAATAAGCTCAGAGTACTGTTTGTACCACTCCGCGGGCAGACCATCCGGTCCCGGGGACTTGGAGTTCGGAAAGGAGGCCACCGCCCGAGCTATTTCAGCCTCTGAGAGGGGGAGGTCCAGCCAAAGCCGGGTCTCGTCAGGAAGTCGTGGTAGGGAAAGGGAGGACAGGAGGTCATTTAGGGCAGATTGGTCATATGCTGGGACAGGCCGGTACAGGTTTTCAAAGAAAGTGACAAAGGTCTCCATAATAGCTGAGGGGGAAGTTTGAAGGCAGCCCCCAGGATCATAGACACAGGGTACCACCATCTGGGAGCGGAAATCAGCAACCATCATGGCCAACAGTTTGCCATTTTTGTGAGCAAGTCTTTTTGGCAAGAAAATGACAACACACTATAGTATTGCACATTAACTAAAGTGTAAAAAAAATGTTTAACACACTATTATCATACATTCCCATCTATGTCCATACCCTTTTTTTATATTGTGATCCTCAAAGAAGAGCATTGAGCTGCTACTGTTCATATGTTTTTTGTGCTGATTTTGCTTTGAAGTTTGATATTAAAATATTAGTGCAAGAAATGTCAGAGTGCGCCCATACCAGCATACCAGATTTTTTTTTTTTGAATAAACTTTTTATTGAAACATTTTCAGTTACAAAGAAAAGGGCCGCATATGCAGCCAACAGTAACATCACAACATCACATACAACCCCATCGCAGTGCCCGACTTACCGGTGCAACATAAAAAGAGAACCAAGGAAAATAGCATAAATATCCAGTAGTTAATGTCCAGGGTATACATAAATCTAAGGCCACCAGAGGAGAAAGTCAGGAAGCCATCATTAAACATGTTATTCGCAAATGTAAAAGGTAAAACCTCAACAGCTCAGTCACACAGCCATTCACACACTCTGGAACCACTGGGCCCTCCACATCCGGACCCCCCCAGTAGGAGTATTAAGCTGAAGATGGGGCCGCAACCCAGACTCCCCAAATCTTGTCGAATTTCTCGTGGCAACCCGTACTTGCATATGTCGTCTGGTAAAATTGAAGGGATGCATTGACCAGAGCCTTCCAGGCCGCCAAAGTCGGCGGGTCCTTCTTCTGCCATTATAATACAATAAGTTTCCGTGCATAATATAATGTTAGAGAGAGAAATGTGCGCGCAGCCACAGTCGGAACCACGTGCTCCACCAAGCCTAGCAAACAGAGACTCACAGAGGGGGTCATCGGGACCGTAGTAAGGGTCGACACATAAGAAACTACCTCCGCCCAAAAACCAGCAATGAGGGGGCAGTCCCAGAAAATATGGAGGAACCCTGCAGGGGCATAGTTGCAGCGCCAGCAGTTTGGCATAAATTCGAGTTCGAGGCATAAATTCTCGAAATTTGGGCAGGGGTGAAATAAACTCTATGTAAGATCTTAAAAAGAATCAGCCTGTCTCGAGCCGACACCAGGTAGGGGAATGGGGACGACCACACATCCTCCCAGTCCTCATGAGTCATAGCGGGGATGTCCTGTTGCCACGCCCCCCTGCATCGCCCCAGGTGGGAGGTAGGAATCATTGCAAACTCATGATAAAGGGAGGAAAGCGGCTTCTGCAAGTCCGGGTCTCTGACCAATACCTCCAGTCCAGGTGTCTGTACTAACAAGGGCAAAGGACCAAATTGTGATTGGAATGCATGCTTAAGTTGCAAATAACGGAAAATATAGGCAGACGGGAGAGCAAACCTGCTCTGCAACTCCGGAAATGGGCGGAGAGAACCCCCCTCCACCACATCCCCAAGCGTCCTAATCCCCCTGGCAGCCCAAACCACCGGATCCAGTATAAGAGAAAAATGCTACAAATTAGGATTATGCCAAAGAGGAGCATGAGGGGACACCCCCGAAGAGGAGGTTCCCAGCAACTGGCTCGCCCTCCTCCAGGCTCTGAGAGTAGCTCTCATCAGCGAAGTGAGATGGTGAGGCGACCTAGGACCCCTATGGATCAAGTGAGACAGCGCCTCATAAGATCCCACAATGGCCGCCTCCAAGGCCACCGCTGAGTCCCTCCTCTCCTCCACCAACCAGCGATGCACAACCACCAGCTGCCCGGCCAGGAAATAATGAAAGAAATTGGGGAGGGCGAGTCCCCCCTCCAGCTAGGGAAGCTGGATAGACAGTCTGAGTCTGACGGGGCCCCCACTCCATACAAAGCGCTGGATGATCGTATCAATTTTCCTAAACTGTTCTCTGGGTATCCACAAAGGAGAAATATGAAGGACATACAACAGCCCAGGAAGAATCTTCATTTTAATTAGGTTAATCCTACCTATCAGGAAGAGGGGCAAGTGTTAGCAGGCCACCAACCTGGCCTTCAGGGACTGCACCAAAGGTGCCAAATTCAGGGAGATGTAACTGGAAGGCAGAGCAGTAAGCTGTATGCCCAAATATTTAATAGTGGTCACCCATTTAAGAGGGATATCAGGTGGCGGGGGGTCAGGGGGGGATGCAAAGGTAGAATCTGGGACTTATCCCAATTAACCCGGAGGCCAGAGAAGCCCGCAAACCCGTCCATGACCTGCAAGGCACCCTTCAGGGAGGCATCCGCATCAGCCAGGAAAAGAATCAGATCGTCCGCATACAATGCAGCCTTTTCTTCCAGGACACCAACCCGAATACCCTTAACCTGAGCAGCCGAGCGTAAGGCCACCGCCAAGGGCTCCACTGCCAGGGCAAACAGACTGGGAGACAGAGGGCAACCCTGACGAGTGCCCTTGCCCAATCGGAAATATGAAGATACTTCAGAGCCGTTGCGGATCGCCGCCGAGGGTCTAGCATAAAGGAGGATAATCCATTTAAGGAACCCAGGCCCGAAACCCATAGAGCGCAATACCGCCGACAAAAAGCCCCAATCTACAGAGTCAAAAGCCTTTTCCATGTCCAAGGAGACTATCACCTCTGATCCAGTATAAGGAAGCACAGCGCCAAAATTAGTGAAAACCCTCCTCAGGTTAGTGTCCGTGGACATTTGTGGCATGAAGCTAGTCTGGTCCGAACTTACAAACTTGAAGGTGCAGCACCTGGGACAGTCGGTTAGCCAGATCAGCCAGTCAAAATTTTTAGATCCATGTTAAGGAGTGCAATGGGCCTATACGAGGCACAATAACAGGGGTCTTTGGCAGGTTTAGGTAGAAGCACCACATGAGCCTGGTAGAACGAGGGTGGGAGAAAATTATCATTATGACAATAACCATATAGGTCTGTCAGCCTAGGGACAATCAATTCCGAGTACTGTTTGTACCATTCTGCAGGAATACCATCAGGCCCTGGAGATTTAAAATTGAGGAAGGAGGACACCGACCGCGCCACCTCAGACTCAATCAGCGGAAGGTACAACCACACCTGGTTCTCAACAGGCAGGCGCGGCAAGGAGAGGGAGGACAGGAGACCATCCAGCCGCCGATACAAATTCTCATAAAAGTCCACAAATGTTTGCAAAACAGAGGAGGGGGTAGTGCGCAGCACCCCACCTGAGTCATAGAGACACGGAATTACCGTCTGAGAATGCAAATACACGACCAGCATGGCCAGCAGCTTGCCATTCTTGTCACCCTTTTAAAAGACTTCCTCCGCACGCTTGCGCAGAGAACAATGTGCAAGGCTAGAGCTGTAGGGATAGGGCACGCCTAGCCAGGCGCAACGCCTCAAGGTCAGCCGCCGCGCCGGTATCCAAAAAGGCCTGCGCACACTCTCTCTCCACCTCTTGAAGGCTATTCAGGGGTGGGAAGAGGGGGAGAGATAGGGAACATGGAGTCACTTGTAAAACTTGCTTGTCCAGGGGGGCCGCGAAGCAAAGTCACAGGGAGTCCTCAGGAGCAGGTATCCAGAAGGCCCCATAGGGGTGGAAAGCAGGAACCACCCAGCGGCTACGAATTTGAAGAACCACCGAGGCCATCAGGGCACCGTCTCCAACCAGGTAGAGACCGCTGCAGGAGAATCAAAGAAAAGGGTTTTCCCAGAATGTTGCACACGCAGCTTGCACGGGTATTGCATACTGTAGATTATGCCCTTATTCCGAAAACGTTGCCGGATCTTAGTGAAGGAGCGACGTTTCCCTTGCAAGTCTTGTGAGAAATCAGGGAAAAATGGAAGCGTGGAATTTTCATATGGGACCAGGCCCTGCAACCGTGCGTGTCCCCCTCAGAATTCCCCTGGAGAAGCCGCCGGAGTCTGAAGAGCAGGGATGGAGGCAAGATGGCGCCCGCACGTGCGTTGCTGCGCACTGCTGAAGTCCTTCAAGCCACAGGAATGTGGCCTACAGCCGGGAAATCGCCTCCGCGGGTGCCTGGGGATGCGCCCAGCAGGAGTAGTGAGTGTCCCCCTCTGATTCCCCCAAACCGGAGCTGCTAGAGAGCACGTCTTCCTCAGCTCACATCCCGGCCACGCCCCCCAGCATACCAGATTTTTAAATACAAACCGCACTGAATACAGAAAACTGTATCCAATACGATTTTATGTAAATTACATACCCGATTAAACGTTAATGTGGCCACGATGTACACTTTTGAATCTGATCCTCCCATCATGGGGGCGCCCAATTTAAAGGAACATTAGATTGAATATACTGATAGCTGTATCCAATACAATTCAACTTAAAAAACACAAAACACATTATCCAATTGAATAAAAAATTGTGTAGGTGCGCTCCCTCCTCTCCTTCCGTCAACACCTTGTCGGGTGGACTACAAGGGGTTTTTGTGTCCACCCTTTGCAGGCATGGGGAGAGTTAGAGTGCATTCACAGGTGGTACTGAACCTGTTAATAGGCCTCTGGCATCTCCTCCCCTATATAAACCTGAATGGTGCATGTCTGCCCTGCCTGTGATAGCGTCATTTCCCTGAACTACTGGGTTCCTCGTTCCAATCGGTTTGTGATATCTAGAGTTAACGTTGTATATGACCCCTGCTTGCCTTTAGACTGCTCTTTGGATTAACCCCTGGAGACTGTGCTTGGTTGGACTGATCATCTGTATATGACCCCTGCTGTGAACCTGGACTTTTGCATTACCCTTGATGCTGTACTTACTCAGTAGGGGGTCCTTGAAGGGTGTCACCAGTCTTAGCTCTCAGGCCGACTTTGCATTTTAACGAATAACTTCACTGAACTTGATTTAGAATACAACTGGGGTAACTTAAATGGCAATAGCCAGTCCTTGTAAATCGACAACAGTCTCTGCAGAGCAATTCTTGTTCGCTACGTGGTCCTCCGGGTGGCCTGGTTGTCCTCCCCTTACTGCCAGGAACTGCGAGCTGGTCACCCGAAGCCAGGGACGGGTCCAGGCGGCTGTATCAGCAGACAGTGGACAGCTGGAGTGCAATGACACCAGGGCTGACCCAGAAAAAGGTATAGGTGCAAGGACACAGGTTGTTTGGCCTTGGAGCCACCTGTACGCTCCGCTCTCCCTCCTCGCAACACACCCCTCCACAGAGACCAAGTCTCCCCTGCACTTCTCTCTGGAAAAAGGCTCCTCACTTCCTCTTTATCCTCCTTTTATCAACTCTGCCCTGGAACTCTCTCTAGTGAAATCATCCCGCATGACAGGCCCTTCATCTACCTGGGGTATCCCCTCATGCCACATTCACTGCACTGCCCTATTCTCTTCACTCTATATTACCCCTAACACCACCTAAGAATTTTTTTTATAAAAACGAATAGCTGAGATTGGGATGCTGATGCTGCTGCTATATAAAAACCAAGATAATTGTAAAAAGATTCTACAGAAAATATAGAGTTCTCACTTTATTTCCAGTTTCCGAGCGTGTATGTGAAAATCTTACTCTTCCACATCCACAAGTACATCTTATAGCACCCCTCAAGCAAGTTATTTAAAGGATTTGTGCCACAAAAGCCCTTCTTTCTGCGGTACAGAATAAAAAAAAATGGTACAAGTACCATATGCCAGGGCCCATGATTTTTTACTTATATTCGCCAATAAATAGCCAATATTTAACACCGATTTACTGAAATTACATATTACTGAACCCTAAGTAGAATTTAATCTGGACTGTTTAAAGTTCTGGACTGTTTTAAAGATCATCACTGTGTTAATGTAAAATTATTGTTCAATTATTTTAGACAATTCATCAAGATTTTTGAATTTTGTAATTATATTCTGCAAATGTTTTACCATTACCACAGAAACACAGCCATCTTTGCCTTTCAGTGTAATGTACTTATTATAAGGCAGTTGATAGAGACTACAACCACAGTTTGCTAAATGGTATGAAGCAGTGCAGAGTCCACCGATGGATTTGTCTAATATGTGTATTACGGAGTTGTCTAGTAATCACATCCAACATTTCCTTCCAAATGAATCGAATCTATAACCCAAAGGCCTTACAACCTGTTCACCTCTTCATTAAGCAGCAAGCATCTTCCTCTGGGGATGAGAGGAAAAAAAACGAAAAGATGGCAATACAGAATGAAAGAAAAATATGTGGTATAAATATACATACACAGATACACACACTTACAGTATACAATATTCCGCTTAAGTGAGTACACCCCTCACATTGTTGTAAATGGTTTATAATATCTTTTTATGGGACAACACTGAAAATATGAAACTTTGATTATGTAAAACAATCCGTGTACATTTGTGGTCCCCTTTAAAAAACTCAGCACACAGATGTGAATGTCTAAACTTCTGGCAAAAAAGTATGTAGACCCCTAAGAGACAAATGACCAAATTGTGGCCATGGTGTCCAATATTTTGTGTGGCCGCTATTATTTCCCAGCACTGCCTTAACTTTTTTAGGCATTAAGTTAACTAACGAATCCTCTTCCACTCCTCCAGGATAATATCACAGAGCTGGTTAATGTTTAAGACTCTTCCACCTTCTGTTTGAGGATGTCCCACAGATGCACAACAGGGTTTAATATTTTTGTCGTTTTGCAATGGGACATCCAACAAGCTTATTAGGTATAATGATGGAGTGCACAAACTGTTGCCCATAAAGTGTATGTCGCTATCCTATGAGAGTGATAACAATCCTAATATAACTGTTTTTTCACAGAGGAAAAAAAAATTGCAACTTATTGAGCAGCCTTGGTTTTGTTCATCTTTTATCAGCCGCAGACTGACAGGTGATCATAAGAGACAAACAACATTCAGAACACAATAGATTAAAATAAACGCCAAGTCCATATAATTTAATATTATACCAATTTGCTGTTGGCCTTTGTTCTGCCCATCATCAGTCTTTGATATATTTTGTGCTCTGTACAAGAATTGATCCGGACTTAAGAGAACAATTATCAGGAGCGACATAACACTTAGATGTTTTATTAAGGGCAGTGATTTCTATTCCATTGCCTCTCCCTTCCTCTTCGTACTGATCTTATTCCATTGTGCGTTAAGGTTGCCTACTGACTCCAAAGCAATTTATATTCATCACAAAGACTACTCTATTCGCACAATATAGAGCCAACAGCCTTTCATGTATTTTAGATGACTTGTTTACTTATCCATTTTAGATTGACTGCTGTGATAGAAGTGTATGCATCCTGTCGTATAGAATAACTGATAATTAAAATTCGAACTGTTCATTATATAAGGAGATAATGTGCCAATGTAATATGTGCATGCACAAATTAAATAAGCACATGTAACATATTTGAGGCAAGGCTTTTAACAATATAGTTAGCAAAAAGCCTATAAAACACTACCACGTCGCTTCCAGGACTAAACATGGGTTCTAGGTCACAAATTCATTGTTTTCAGTAGAAAGAATCTGGATAATCATAAGGCCCCAAGCTTGCCTGCAGCTAGCTCTTTGTTACAACTCCTGGAAAAAGTTTACAGAAAAACTACTGTAGGAAAAGCCAGAAATAATCAGCATCGTCTTACCCAGATAACACCTTTGGTATCAAAATGATCTAAGTGTTAACCTTGAATAACTGCAGAAATGTCCAATCAAGCTTAAAGTAAGTTTATAACAATATCTGCAAATACAGTACATGGTGGCATATGTTCATTATTCTTGCAGTAAAATTGTGCTCAATGATGTTAACCATTGTAGATTTCTGCTTCCTGACAATAAGAAGTATTATCACACTATATGTATTACATTTAACTTGGGCTAGTGCAAATTTAAACATTGCTTTTAATTATCATCCTGTCAGCATTAGGGACTGATCAGGCACTACTATACTGTCAATGTCGGAAATCCAATTGGCCAGCTCAGGGAAGGTTAATGGCCAAATCATCCTGCTCGACCTGGACAGGATTGATGGCCATGCCCCCATGAAATTACCACAACTGCTGTACTAGCCACTTTAACAGCTCAAAGGATACACATTTAGCACCTTTGGACTATACCATTGAACCATGTAAAGGTTTGAGGATCAACCAATGACAATAAGTCCCACAAACATAACAACTTGAAACAATGGAACAGTATTGGTGGAAATACAGAGGTAGGGTAATCCTGCTTCAATTTAGGAGTAGTGTTGAGCGGCATATGGTATATTCGAGTATTATTTCACGAATATATTAAGGAAGATTTGAAATTTGCGTAGCTGATTCACAAAGGTTAGCGAACCAGCCTAACAGCTTCGGATATTTGTCGAATATATTTGAATTTTTAATATTCTCACTCAACACTATTCAGGAGCCCAAACTGACCACACTACATCACACAACTGGAACTTTAGGAAGTAGGAACATTGTGTGCTACTAGGTTTTCTGGCTTCCCCCACACTGGACTAAACAAATGTGGGTCACTGATCACCTAGCTGCTCTTACGCCATCAGTGCTGACCTCCTGAGGGCAGAGCCCTCCCTTATAAACTTCTTGTCCGGGGATCATGGTCTGGGATCTTAAAGGGAACAGTACTTCTTGCTGCCTGGTTACATTACAACCGCAAAGTTAAGCATGTTACCCATACCTGTATACTACCTCACTCACAAAACATTTTTTATAACAAAGTTACCCAAGACTCATGATGACCTGAAATAAAGGTACTGCCAGGAACCCACCAAACACTGAATAAACCTTCACCAGGGCAGTTTTTAGCCCACGGGGTGCCCTTTGCGAAGAAGAAAAGGAACACGCTGTTCCTCCTTCCTCTTCTTCTACTCCTTTCCCCTCCACATACATGTTCCCAACCCCCGCACCTCCTCCCCTCCACTTACGGCTGCTCGGATTGGGACGGGAGGGCACCGAAAATGCATGTGGTGGAGGGTGCTGGGGCCCTGTGGCCCTATGTGCATGCATATTTGGCATGGTGGGAGAAACGGCCCTGACCTTAACACAAACAAAAAAGAAATTGTGAATGGCGGGACAAATTCTCAGTACAAAATCGCTTTGTTCACCTCACACTTGCAACATCCATACTCCACCAATTACTTCCCTAGCCATTCCATCCAATCTAATACCCCCAATTTCTATCCTTGGGAATTCCCCCCAAGCCCCCCTCCCATATCCAAGCCATTTTCTCCTACTGACTTCAGCTCAGATGATTCAGAACTGCAAAAAAAGGAGGATGACTAAATTAGTTCACAAATTTGTTTTCTGTCAACCAGAAGGAAGAATTATGTCTCCATTGAACAAGTGAATTTTCTGACCCAAAAAGAAGAAATTTCTTTGAAAGAAATTCAAACAAAGGAAAAACTTGTTGATTACATAAATATTTTCTCTGCAATAGCAGTAAACATCACAAATACAGATAAAATATTATTTCTCTCATTCTTTTCCCCCCATCTTACCTTATTGTTGCTCATAAGATAATAATAGTCATTTATTACCAGCTTTGTTAGAAAGCAGTGCTGTGAAGGTGACAGCAGCTAATATTAAGATGATGGAGGATAATTCCCAGATGGAGCAGCAGACAAAGCACGTGACTCCAGGACAGCAAGGCGCAGGAGAGCGCAAAACCGCCATCCATGCTACCACTCTGTCATCTACAACACACGACACCACTGATTGCATTCTCACCAAGCACCTTGTTTGATATTGTGCTGACAGTGTAAAGAGCCAGGTATAAAAATCAAACAATGCGTGGCGTCCCCAGACCACGCTGCAATCTCCTTTCTGGCGTACGCAAGCAACATGCAGAGGATAGGGTCGTTCATCAATTGCTGACAGACAAACCCAAACCAAGTAATCTGAATTTTATTTCACCTCTATTATAAGAAGAGTGACAAATTCGTTGGTTGGTAGCAGTTTCGTCGTCAAAGTGATTAAAGTGGCTTGATGGCAGCTTACCAAATACCCTCAGTAGTCATAATAAGATTAGTGATACTCATGCCGAAAAAGCAAACAGCAAAAATAAAACCCAAACATTTAAAAGATTTTACCTAAGAATCTGAAGAAATGAAATAGTATAAAAAAATTATAGGAAACAACAAGCTTTTTAATCTGCTGTGCTGTTGCCTCAAGTTAGATCAGGGTGGGGTTGTTTACAAACATAACTCACCCCAAGCTACACTTCAGGTATCTTACCTGTCTCAAGAGAGCCCCTGGTGCCTGTCCATGTCGGCATTCCCCGCTGATCTTCCTTGGTTCCACCTCTTTAGTGTCATGGGGGGGGGGGCAAGGCATTAATCTGCATGGAAATGCAGTCATTGGTTCACGGGGTCCTTACATCTCTAGTGTCATCCATGACGGAGGGGGAGGGAGGGTGGGTAATTTAATCTCCTGAGCGGTAAGCCTGAGTTTACATAAAAAAAATAACCCTAGGGCATACTCATCTGTCCGGAGGGAGCCTGCATCGGCAGACACGATCAATCTTTCCAGGTTTGCCTTTACATCTATAATGCCAGGGGGGGGGGGGGGGGGGTGGTCATGTTATGCTGGAGGGGTTTGGTACTGCCTTTAACCTCAATGTTATGGATGCGGTGAAAATGGCGATGCCATTTTTCCAGCACATCCCTGGTGCCAGTGATGATGATTTTGCTGCCTGTTTTGACCGGGCAGAACGCCCAGAGGGTTAAAGCAGTAATTTAATTGTGACTGGTGTTTTAGTTCTGGTTGGGCTGCTACTTTTCCTGCAGTAGTGTGTCTTTATCCCATCCATATTGAGATATCTCAGCAGAAAAGTGTCTCTGCCCTCCTACAATCGGGAGGTCTTCCAGTGGAAGTGTGTCTCTGCCCCACCCATAATGGGGAAGAGAATATCTCAGAAAAAAACTAAAAAAATAAGCCTACAATGATTTACTTGTATTAGAAGTTACTTCCCCAGTTGAGTTGGCTTTATTAGCGTTCATGTAGATGAACATGACCACTATGAAAGGCGCCATCTTGTAAGCTGCTCTATAGACCTATGTTACTGACCATCATTTCAGCCCATAGTCCTCTATTAAAAGCAAAACTCTTCCATCAATTTCACTACCCAGTCAAGAAACCACTGTGTTCTCTTTTGTGATTGGTAGACTGAGGTCAGAAATATGGCACTACTCCTCTTCATGGCACTGCCCCAGCAGTAGTAGACTCAGAGGGCATCGCTGGATTCAGTTTGTTAATAAATAGCGTAAAAGCTTTTACATTGTGAACCGAGATCGTTAAATTATTAAGCTGGCCTTAGACGTGCCCATTCTCGGCCATAGTTGCGGGCAACTTCTGGGATGCCCACCTTGAGGTTTCGACCCAATAAAGAGGCAGGTCGGATCGCACGGTGATCGGTCCTGCTGGTTCCTTTTGTGGCCAATCCTGTTGTAAGCAGTTAGCTTGAAGGGGGAATCTCCTCCACATGGGGTGGCTAATCCCAGGGATTTTAAGGCAAGCTAAAACATGAGTGGGGTCTCCAAGTAGATAGTTAAAGCATACATTTAACTAGAAGAAAAAGAAAAGTAAGAACTTTTTCTTCAAACAGTTATTATTTTTACCAGTAGTATCTCCTATTGATATAGCGCTTAAATATTATGCAGCACTATAAAGAATACATAGTCATAGCACTAGCTGGCTCTTAGAGGAACTTACAGACTTATGACCCTCAAATAAATGTCAAAGGTCACTACCACAGTGTGAGTACCATTTGTTCTCTTTTTATTTAGGGGGCAGGGAATAAACTTGCCAGTATATATTTGTGTCGGAGGAAACTCACACAATCATCATGAGAACATACAGACTTCTTGCAGATACTTTCCTGGCTGAGATTTAAAGTTGGGATCCTACTGCTGTATGGTGAACAACAAAGCCCAGCTTATATTAACAAGTGATATAGGTTAAAGTTCCACCACAGACTTTATATGGCCTCCACACATTCCTCAGCCTACCATTGATTAGTTTATATGTACAAACCTCCAACAGAGGTGGTCTGGGAGCTTTCTTGGCCTTTGTTGAATACATCTAAAATCCTAGCAGGCACCAAATGAACTGGGACACCCAGAATGTAGATGCTCCCAACCCCTACATTCAAATTCCAATACAGGACAGTAACCCTTAAATTGTGTCTGGGCTAAATTTCTTGACCTCAGGATTCTTGACCCGTTCCCTACATACAACCCCAACCTTTCTTATCTAAAATAACCCTATGACAACTTCATTCTTTGGAAAAATTTTATTTATATAGAAAAAGTGCGAAATACAATTTTCTGGCCACAGCCTGTAAACATGTCACATAATAACAATAACATTACATATTAACTATTAACATAACTTGGAGGGGTCCCCTGACAATGCCGCCAACTCTCAGATCTTAACTCTCAGTTTAACCCACTGTACCTGCCACCAGCCCTCGATTACCAGCACGGTGGGTACCTTGCTTTTACAAAACCCATCATTAACTGGTGACTGCCCTTGTAGTACCGACACGTCACCCGAACTTCACTTCCCCTTTGACTGGCGGCACTGCTCCGGTTTCTAGCCTGACTCCACTAACACCTCCCACTGCAAGCCCCTGCGTCATGGGTGCCCCGAGCCTCCCTCCATATGGCTCGGGGCACCCTTTCCATTGTTCCCTGCAACTGCCTGAATTGGTACTTCAACCCTTCTGCTGGCCAATGGAAAACTGACACACACATTTTATTTATTTTTTTTACTTTTTTGGATGCTGAAATAGGACTGAAAATGAGATTAGATTTTTTGCAAAACTAAAGGTTATGTAAGCGATTGGGTTAAGACCAAAAAAATAACCTAAACGGAAAACAGTATTTGTGCATTGAACCAATCTGTTTTCTAGCACCTGATGTTGATCCATGTGTGATTGGTTCTCTTTAAAGATTACGGCAAACAGATGGGACTTCCTATATTCTGTTTCTGGGACCTCTTGGCCCTCTGACTTCTTCTGTAATCAAATCATGTACCATGTCCTCCAAAGGCAATTGAGGGAGTGCCGTTCACAAAGTGAATCTTCTAAAGAGAAGGGTTTTAGCAAATCCTAACAAAATGTCAGAACACAGGGATTTGAGAGAGAGGTCTAAGCCTTTGATAATGTGTTCCTAACAGGTCATAATCTCCAGCAGCTGCTCAAGTGATCCCAGCTACTTGCCTGCAATAACTGACCGCACTTGGACATTCTCTCAATCTGCGCTCCACTCATAGCAGTGTTCAAGAATTGAAATACCGTAATAAAAAAAAAACAATTAAAGAAAAAAAAAGACTTGGAAAGGCAATTTTACAGATTGCATAATGGAAAATGTACTCATACTACACCTCCAACAAAGTCAGTAGACCTGCTGACACCTCTAGAAAGTGTTGTTAGACCTACGGACAGTAATAAGTTACAAAACTAAAAAACAATATCACTGCCTAGAGTCACTTATACCACAACCCAATAGCAAAGAGTCCAATTTGTTGAATGCCGAATTGTATATTCTGTTGACCTATCTGGGCAGCCATGTGCCTGATGTAGACATTGAAACAACTATGAAGTTCATATTTCAGAACCAGAAGTTTCCTTAATACATAGAACATAGCACATAGTTTTTGTCCATCACTTTATGTCACGCTGTAAAGTTTTGGGGCTTTTTATGGAATGAAGGGGTAATGCTGGTATATTACAAGGCAATATTCCTTGTATTTAAATGTGATTACACATGCAAGCTCTGAATGGTCACATGATTCCTCTTAATGTAATAGAGAAATGATTCCAGATCAGTGAATCAAACTTTTACAGACAGCTACACCCACCAAGTCAGGGCACAACTCCACTCAAAATTACACATGGCCTTTTGTTCACATATCGAACTAGATTCACACACAGCATGGCACATTGTCCCCACTTGCTTCTTAACAAATAATTTGAGCACAGATCTCTCTTCCTGATGCCGAAAAGACAGCCAAGTGATGTAAATCCTCTGAGGATGGCGGTGTTACAGCACCGATCCCCTCTGGCACAGTATTTCATCTCCAGCCTCCGTCTATTTTTATGGCTGCATTATTTATTGCCGTATCAGAGAGTAGAGGAGAGAGAAATACTGGAGACTGTATTTACTTAATTCATGTTTAACCTTCTCTCTTTCAATCACTGTGTACACAGACCAAGTCCAGACTGATCCCTGGGGGGCTATTATTTGGTGTCAGGCACCAGAAAGGCTAACAGTCTAATTCTGCAGCCAGGGGCATAAATAAACCCATAGAGATAGAAAGAATGATTCTTGTCCCTTCTAACTGCTGCGTGGAAGCGGCATTCATCTTTAACGTTTATATGAGACACTTATTTCAAGCAGTAAGAAGCGGAAGGCATGTCATATGAAGAGCAAATGTGAAAGTATGCAATTGGCTTGAGCTTACACTGACACCATCAACAGAAGAACATTCCCTGAAGGTGTGTCATCAACTATTTCAAGGCCAAATCACCCAGAACTATTCACTAGAAGGGTTCTCTGCAGGAGTCATGACACCTACACATAGGACATACTTCTCCCAACTAGAGATGCCACTATAAAAGTTGTAACACCACTTAAGGGTCTATGGTTTATGGACCAAACTATTTTAGGTATGTAGGGAACAATCTATGCCCATTAACAACAGAATTTAACTGCTTTGTCCCTCCAGTGTTATTCTGTACATTTATAGCAACGTAGGTTGTGGTTTTTTGTATATCTGAGATCTTGTGGTATTCTTGGAGACTCAAAGGTTGTTTTGACAAATAAGTGAAGGAACGAGAAACTACCGGTGTTCTGAGATATTTTCCTAGCTGAAATATTTTTCTATTCTTACAACTCTGCATGTGCAGATAGCCCTAGTTTTGGTGTTTTCAGTGTTACTATCAAGCACCACTCCCCAAACCCCTAACCTTGACACCCAAACTAGGGCTATCTGAACATGCACAGTATGAATAGGAAAACGGACTGTGAAACCAACAAATAACCCAAATAACCTGAAGAAGTGGTCACTGTAGACCACGAAACATGTAGAAAGATCACCTATGGATATGGGCGCCTTGAATCCTCGGTTTTTCCGGGAAAATTTGAAACCTTTACTCCAGATATTCTGTACATTTGATCTCAACAATTAGCCTTTACATGGTCTACTTGTAATGGTTGCAATGGGAATTCTGCAGCTTTATCATCTAAATCCCTATTCAGACTGTTCTACCTTTGGCAATGCTAGTCTAAACCAATTCTAAACCAGCTTACGGTACTCTTTTCAACGTCTCCAGTCTGCCCTTTTTTTTCTTAACATTTCTTTCTTTCCTTCGCTTTGTCTTCATTTATAAAGCGCTATGCTTGCCCTAAGCATATTTACATGCACTGTTGGCAAACTCACTATTTGTTCTGGAAGTCTGTTCAAAAGAACAATTCCCCTTTCAATAAAATAATTCATTCCCAAGGTTAGATTTAAACTTTAATCCAGCTATATACTGTAGTGATATATATATATATGGTTTTTTATCCCAAATTTTAAGAATCCATTTAAAAAAAGTCTATTTATCAAATAACCTACCCTCTTTCACAGTGGCAGCTGCAATGGGGGAGTTGGAGACACTGGTCCCCATGTTCTTAATATTAACATATTGAGAATATTGCCATCCCTAACTTTATTCATGCTTTAAATGTATTTAAAAGTTTCTGGCATGTCCACTCTCTCTCTTTTTTTTTTCTATAGATTGTACAGATTAAGCAGTCTCTCTTGCTATGTTATATCAGACCCATCAATTTTATTGCCCAACTATTGATATTTTATATCTTATTAATATTTTTTTGTAACGGTGGCCTCCGGAACTGAACAGTATTCTAAATCTGAGAAAAGATTGATATAGTGGAATCAAAACCTCTCTAATTCTTTTGCTGGACCCCTAGTTATATACCATAGAATTACACTGTGCAAAAATATAAAACAACACTTGAGTTGATCAATCAGGTGTTGATTGTGGCTTGTGGAATGTTGGTCCACTCCTGTTCAATAGCTGTACGAAGTTGCTGAATGTTGGCAAGAACTGAAACACTCTATTGTATATGCCGATCCAGAGCAACTCACACATGCTCAATGGGTGACATGTCTGGTTAGTATGGTGGCCATGCAAGAACTGGGATGTTTTCAGCTCCCATTGATTGTGTACAGATCCTTGGAATATGGGGCCATGCATTATCATGCTGCAACATGATGTGATAGTCGTGGCTGAATGGCACAACATCTGCCATCTGGCCTGAACAGTGAAAACCAGGACTCAAAACGCCTGTCCAATGCACCAGATGCCATCGAATGTGAGCATTTGCCCACTCAAGTCGGTTACGACCACGACCTGCAGTCAGGTCCAGACCCCGATGAGGACGATAAGCATGCAAATGAGCTTCCCTGAGACGGTTTCTCACAGCTTGTGTAGAAATTATTTGGTTATGCAAACCGATTGTTGCTGCAGTGGTCTGGGTGGCTTGTCTCATATGATCATGGAGGTGAACATGCTGGATGTGGAGGTCCTGGGCTGGCATGGTTACACATGGTCTGAGGCAGGTTAGATGTACTGCCAAATTCTCTAAAACGCCTTTGGAGGCTGTTATGGCAGAGAAATGAACATTCATTTTACAGGCAACAGCTCTGGAATACATTCCTGTTGTCATAATCCAATTGCACGCTCCCTGAAAAGTAGCGACATCTGTGGCATTGTGCAACTGTACACATTACAGATTGTCCTTTTATTGTGGGCAGTCTAAGGCGCACCTGTGCAATATTCATGCTGTCTAATCAGCACCTTGATATTCCACACCTGTGAGGTGGGATGGATTATCTTGGCAAAGCAGAAGTGCTCACTAACACAGATTTAGACAGATACTTGAACAATATTTGAGAGTAGTGGGTCTTTTGTGTAAATAGAAAATGTTCCAGATGTTTGAGCTCAGCTCATGCAAAATAGAAGCAAAACTGAACTGTTGTGTTTTAGTATGTATAATTTACCCATTGACTGTCATCTTTTTTTCTGTAGTTTTGCCCAAGACTATACCTCCAATATTGTACTCCTATTACTACACTATTACTCCTACACTATTACTCCTGTAATAGTGACAGGATTTTTTTCCCCAATATATTAGTGACATTAATGGGCAATGTCTACACAATGTGTTTTTCCCAGTGCTTGGAGACTTCACTAGGAGAGCAACAAGGTGGCAATACAGGAAGACAAATAAATATTACTGCATTGTTCCCACATGAGGAGTGTGCCTAAAACGGGAAATTTGTCCCAGTCATTTGACGGAATGGGATCCACTGCCCATGCTGATTTTGTTTACATGTTGGGCCCTGCATTTTAAGTGCAACAGGTCCATTGACCATTAATGGACACATCCAGATGACACAGAAAAAAATTGATCAGATGCATTTTTTCAATTAAAACAAATATAGCGTGCTTACTCCAATGCGGCAATATTGTGTCCTAAAACATGGACAATACATGCGCAATTCGTGAATTTGATGTCACGGATCTATCACGTTGACAAGGCTATGATGCCCAGTAGATGCAAGACTTAAAAGACAGGAACTCTATAACAGGACATGCATTCACAAGGACCTTCATTGCAGGACCTTCCTAATGAAAGTTGAAGAACTTATTAAAATTGACTGTAATTGACTGAATCTAATTAAGATTAACTGTTGAAGAATTTGTAAAATTGTAGTTACTGGATTAGATCTTCTGTAAGACTTTCTAGAATTCTTAGGTATTATGTTTCAGGGAATTTGCATAGTGGGAATGTGGGTTAATGTCTGCATCTTCATGGACGTTTATGCCTTGCTTGTGTTGGTATAGATATTATCCAAATTTCCATTACTTTAGTTTCCTCCAACTATATACTAATATGCAAGATGAACTCATATATACAAGTACACCAATAAATATGTCTTGTAAAGGACACATAAGAATGAACTGGTTTACTGACCACTCACTTTCTGGCCACACCTTAAAACGATCACCTTTGCAGGAAGACATGGCCATTAATAATGGTGCAGGTCAGCTCGGGTAAATCAATCTGCAAAATCTTTTCCTCGGCAGTGTAAGGCGTTTGAGATCTGACAAGACCATAAAACACTGCTAATGCAGAACAGGAACGTAAGCAACTTAAGTGATGCTTATCACACAAACATCTGAAAGTTACTTAAATCAGAGAGCGTCCGCCCTTGCCCAGCGTGCGCCCTGTCTGTAAGCATTTTTTACTTCTTTTATCTAACAGAGAAATGCTGAATTTAAGATACTGTAAAGCAGGCAAGGCTGCCGCCTGCTTCACAAGCAACAAGCAGTGCTACAAACAGTAATATGATTTTATACAGGGAAAAATGTCACAGGAAATGTTCTTTACAAGCCTTTGATCCAGAAGAGTAAAACAACTGAAATAAAAAGTAAAAAAAAATATTCCTACAATTTTGCAACAAATATTCTGACCCCTAGGCACTGTGCAGAGCACTCCTCAATGGTTTGAAGCCCATGTGCTTGCAAACCAATGTACCTAAGAGTAATAAAAAAAGCACTCTTCACCACTTGACAATCCTGAATAAAGATACCCTCTGCAGTACCTCTGAAGATTGGCCATTGTCCACTATGCTATCCTGTCACCCCTAATGATAATATTATCACAAATGTAGCCATTAAAGACCATTTGACTCTATTCATGGACCCAATGGGGAGAATACCCATTATCGTCAGGATGGGAACCGGAAAAAGATACTTCTACTTTTTGTGACTAAACAAGATTCCATACCTAGCATGTCACATAATGATGGAGGGGTAGCAACATTTGAAGCATAAGCATTTCAGGTAATTAATAGAACAATGGCTCAATTTCATACCCAAAAATTCTGGATTAAAAATATCCCAGCTACAAGCACCACCAAAATATTTGACTTCCAACTTGTGAAGTTAAAGATCCTGAATTTTTTATTGCCTTAGTATTTTACTATGATTTATACTGATCTTTTTTATACACAATACACATAGTATTTTACATACTATAGTCAATAAAGTTGCTGGGAGAAAAGGGGGGATTAGGGCACCTGCAGTAACATAATAGCAGTGGCAGCTGGCTGTTGCTTGCTTTATCCCTTTCACCAAAAAATGTAGAGAGCATTTGGGAAGACACACATGGTTGAGGCCTTAATTAAATGTGTAGCACTTAATGTTCTTTGTGAATGGTTTGCACAAGTATGCTCAACAAATATCCTTGCTACATGTTGCCATTTCACGATCATATCCTCTCTTTAGAACCATGCAGCTATCCTTTTCACAACCACCCTTTAGAACAATAGAGAGATCCACAGCATTTCTACACTTCAGGGATATAGATAGAGCCTTCCTTTAACCACATGTTAGGACCATAAAGTATAGAGAATAGAGACCATAGAGAACATGACCACACTTTAGGATAATGGAGATATCCTTAACCTAAACAAATATCAGTACCATAGAGCAATTCTTTCTACAACCACTTCAGGACGTTGAAAGGGCCCAAAGCATGCCCAGACTTAGGGGACATGGCTAGATCCTTCCTACAATCAAACCTTATGACAATGGGGAAAACAGAAAAGACCTTCACTTTAGGACTATGACGAGATCCTTAATGTAACCATATGTCAGGACCATGGAAAGATCCTTCCTAAAACCACACTTCAGCACAAAGGAGAAACACATAAGTTCCCACACTTTAGTACCTTGAAGAGATACAGAATACCAACAATTCAGGACAATGGAAAGGTTCTTAACATAAACATTCTTCAGGATGGAGAATCTCCATGGAGAGGTTCTTAATGTATTGATTCTTCAGGACCATGGAGAGATCCTTCCTTTAACCACACAATGGAGAGATACACATCACGCCCACAGTTCAGGACCTTGGAGAGACCCTTAGTGTAACCACACTTTAGGACCATGGAGAGATGATTCCTAAAACCACACTTCAGTACAATGGAGAGATACAGAACATTCCCACACTTCAGGACCATGGAGAGATACTTAGTGTAACCACACTTCAGAACCAGGGAGAGATACAGAAAACGCCTACAATTCAGGACTATGGAGAGGGTCTTATTTTTTAAACAATATAATTTTAATGGAGAAATAAAGATAGTACTTAACATACATACATACAAACATGACATCCCTTTTTTAATAATATGCTGTTACATTAGCAGCAGGTGAAAAATCAAGGTATATCAGGTATCTGTAGTGCAATCAGGAAAAGTGAAAGGTAGAAGATGATATAAATGGAGGGAAACAAACATCCGGGAAGAGAAAGTTGAAAGGAATAATAGATTTAGAGTTGGCAAGATGAGAAGAGAGAAAGAAAGAAGAGAGGAGAGAGAAGCAGAGTTGGAGCTGTGGTCATTGCACAAAGAGAGCAGGTCATGTTATCCATTTGTTGAAGTCCTTGAATTCGATAAAGAAGGACCATACTGTCCAGATAAGTCTATGGGCAGAAAATATTTCTTGTAAATGTGCTATTGAGGATTCTATGCATTTTAAATTAAATTTCAGCGACCCATTCCCTATCAGTGGGAGTTTGCGTTGATTTCCAATAACGAGGTATGATATACCTAGCTGTGATAATAATAAAGCAGAGCAGACCATGGATAATGGGCTTGGTAAGTTGGAGTGGACGGCCATTTCGTGGAGAGGCAGGGACATCACATAATGTGAGTTTATTATAAAGGCTTAGGTTTGGTGCCAGAATTTCAGTATGGGGGCAGGTACACCATAGGTGTATGAGAGTACCCACTTTCGTTCCGCATCTCCAACACAGGTTTAAGACAGATGGCAAGAACCTAGTAAGAGTAGAGATGGTCAAATTTTTTGACTTGCTAACTTTGTGTGTACTGCCTCCAGCAGTTATATAGTTTATCTCATTACAGTTCTATGCGTGTGTTAGCAATGTTAGATGTTAATGTTGTGCTGCCATCTCTTGACTATTGTCCGCTATTACACCTATTATCTGTAATTTACCTCATGATATGTGATGTAACGTCTTCCTTCCTCACTGTGAGTTTCCTGCCACCATTGGAGCAGACACACATCTGGGCTAGGAAGGAATACTCTTTTTGACCTCATGAAGTAATTGTGCATTCGTCATTGTGTACATTACACCATGTGTTGTACCTGTGGATGTTTACAGATTTCAGTAAACTACATGAATGAAACTACTACTAAGGGTGAGTTCAGCTATCTGACAAAGATTGTGTACGGTGATTGTCTCTGCTATACAGGCCAGGCATAGAGGTCTCAGGAAGGGAAATTAATATACAGCTATTGGAGTCAGAATATTGTGAGCCTCTGGAAATGGTATCATCACCAAAATAGCTAAGATGTAGAGAAGGGGTGTAGAAACATTAGGAAAAAAAGTTTTGCTCTGGCACATCACTTTAAACTTCATTTATGCAAAAACTATTTGTGTTAGAGCCATACTTTTTTGTAGTATACCCCAACCCTTCTCTACATCTCCAGCAAGTTTGGCAATTAACTCGAAATCGTCAAAAAGAAAATTCGACCATCTCTAATAAAGATTTGCAGGGTTTCTAGCACTAGCTGAGTGAGTGGAAGCGAGTAAATATTTTGGAGATCTCCGTCAGGGATGTGGCATACCAGATCCCTTTCCAACAAAGCTATGTAACTTGGTCTACTGTTGTATACAACCTGCAGAAGGATATCGTAAATGGAAGATTGTAAAGGTTCTTAATGTAGCCATTCTTCAGGACCATGGAGAGATCATTCCTAAAACCACACTTCAGGAAAATGGAGAGAAACAGAACATTTCTACACTTCAGGACCATGGCGAGACACTCAGTGTAACCATACTTCAGGACCATGGAGAGACACTCAGTGAAACCACACTTTAGGACCATGGAGAGTTCCTTTACATACCTTCACACCAGAACAATGGCGGGATACAGATCCTATTCATGAACATCCTCCAGACCTATGACAGATACATAATACCCACACTTCAGAACCACAAAACTGGAGAAGCCATACTTCCCATGTCTTTGTCTCAGGTCTATTAAGAAAGCATGAGTAAACCAAAGAGAAAGATATGACTATAACACATCAACCCTCATCCCTTAGGCCAGTAAGTACATACAGGTCTCAGTATACACAACCATATAGCAATGGGTCACCAGGGCAAAGTTTTAGGATATAACACATAATCTCAGTGTCCTAAGATAAATAGGATGCTGCTCAATTTTCAGAGCAATTATTTCCAGTCCAGAGAAGCTTTTTCTTCTCTTTTTTTTTCTTTTCCATCACAATACACAAGGTGTTTCAGCACACAGCAAGCTATCATTTTTTTGAGTGTGCATCAAGATATCAAACTGTTATAAAAGCATCTGTGTGCTATTTACTGAGGATCTGTGCATTTCCTGGAAACACTGTCACCACATCAACACCAGGCTAAGGATGCATTTAAAAGAATCTTGTGGCTTTGCTGACGATTTGCATATTGCTTATATCTATGCTTCTAGCACGGCTCTTGTTTTTAATTAGACTTTAACCACTATGATGTTCTCTGGTTGGAAAGGGTGGGGGGGGGGGGCTTTGATTTTTTATGACTTATAACCACATCTCAGATCCACAGCTTTTTTTTGTATGTTTGCTGTAGTTTAATTTCAAGATGCCAGGTTAAGCACTGCAAATGCAGGGAAAAAAAGATGAACAAATATACAGATGATTCAACTTCACAATCAAATTGCAAAAAAAAATCTCTCTCATACAGCAGATTATAATATAATGATGTCTTTCCAAGAGTAGGAAGGCTAAACAGCAGTTAATATAATGTTCTTTGTTTCTAAGGAATCTCAGAATGGAATTTTGACTTGCAATGATCATTGGTCAAATAGAATGACAACTTTTAGTGTATTACAACCATAAATTCAAGATAACATCAACATAACAGCCTAAAACATAAAACACTCAACTTCAAAAGTGAAACATTATTACATTCTATTATATTCTATATACAGTAAAAAAGTATTTCTAAAAGGAAATGATGGCTTAATCACAGCTGCAGCGTGTCTAATACAGCTACCTCTCTCTACCTAACAGCGTGGGGACCCCTCCAGAGGAGGTCTGGTATGCTTTGATGGAAAAATCAATAGTGAAATACAATAGTGATGAGCAGCATAGGCAATATTTGTATTCACAAAATATTTAACATTTTTCGCCTAATATTCACAATAAATTTGTAAAGAATTTGTGTTTTTTTGTCATTATTACCTTAATTTCGCATATCCAGGGGTGAACATAAGTGGTACTCTGGTACTCAAAAGGGGCCGAAAACTAGCTAGGCATACCTGCATTATTGTTACAAAGCTCAACTTTGAAGCACTCAGTGTCTGGGGGCGTCCATAGCTGAATACAATTGATGTCATTTGGATAACTGCATGTAAATATGAAAGGTTGTAGGAAGGGGTGTGAAATTGGGAATGTAAAAGTAAAAAGATTGGACTTCTAAGAGTGTTGGAGATCTGGGGGTTGAAAGTCAGAGTACACATGTAAGGGTAAATATGACAAGAGAAAAGCACTGTGGGACAGCTGGAATATGACTATGAAAGGATAACATTTGGACTGCAGGTAGTCTCAGGGGTTAGTTACTAAGCCATAAAATATCAGGGTTGTACTACTGAGGTATGAGATCTGGGGGTTCAAACGTGTTGTACTGTGAGAGTTACATTTGACCCAAAGCCATCAGGGACCTGTGGATGTAGAGTACCAAACACCACCTACTGGTACCTCATCTGAGGAGTTCACTTAAAAAGTTATGTGCACCCCTGCGCATATTGACGCATATCGATTGTGAACACAATGCATGCTACTTTACATAGCTGATGTAAAAAATCTTGAATTTTTGCGATTAAGAAGATATAGCAGACATAGAAAATCCTCTAATTCTCGAAGTGCTATTATTCGCGATCAACACTAAAATACTAAAGAATACAAAAGTTGGTTGAATCCATGCAACACAGATGTGTGGGAGTTCTCAGAAATAGTGCCTATTACACTAAATATGAGATCAGTGGTTAAATCAAAGGCAAAAAAGAAGAATGCGGACACTTCTGTTTTTTAAAAAGCCTAATTTCATTTTCTACACTTAGTAATAACACAAATTTGATCATGTTTCATTTGGAAAAAAATGTAGTGTCCCCAAGGCATATTCTATTTGTTGCATAACTGAAAATTTCAAAAGGAAAGTACTGTAGTAGAAAATATATAACGGATAAACAACAGGTGCCGTATTTTTGATGAGCGGAATTGGTAATATTAGAATTTGCACAAATAATTCAACTAAAATTCAATTCGATACTCATACGAAATTTCCATGTATTATCTTCAAAATCGATCATTTGTATTTTTTTTATCATATTGCGATTATATTATCACATGCATGGCCATCAGCTTGCTGGTGCATCATATCCTGAATATTCGAAATTCATGAATTCTGAAATAGCCAATATTCATTGAATATATTGACTATTCGAATTTTCAAGCTCAACACTATATAAGATGCCCATTTCCAATTAAAATGGGGGAAATCTCTGTGTGTCTTATGGCCCGAATATGTGTTTTGTTTTTTTGTTTTCTTTTCTTAGTTACAAACATCCTGGGAGCAATATGCATCTCAGGAAGCTGGAATTTGTTCCATTCACTGAAGCCAAGCCAAAAAGCACCTGCCTTGAGAGAGATCTTAGTTGTATTAGCACTAGCAAAACCCCCTCTCTGAATACACTTAGCAAAATATGGGGAGACACATTTTACAATGTGGAAACACCTTACCCATGAGCAGCTATTTACCTATGGGGGAGCCATAAGTTGCACATAATATTTTTACTGCAATGCATAACGTAACTGTCACCTGACACCCTCAAACTAGATTACCCTCAAGCACAGAAGTCACAGTACACTACAAAGACCATTGAGCATGGTGGTACAAGTATCATGGGGATATTAACCTCCTTAGTGTTCATGATGAGCCCATCTCATCCAGAGTTTGTGTGAAGAGCTGCATATCCCCGGAAAGCTACGGCGATGCTGCTTCCAGGGGCTTCCGCAGCATTTCCGGGGTTGTGCGGCTTTACTGATCGCGTCACGGTGGCGCGGAAGGGGGCAAGGGCGAGCAGTCCCATAGACCTCCATGTTAATGGAGGGGCCTCTGCTTTCCAGCCCTCACAGCCAGTGTCATGAATGACACCAGCTGTGTGGAGAGGGGAGGGGGGGAGAAGGAAATGGCAATGTACAAGGTACACTGCTGCCATTGCCTGTACCACACTGTTAAAAATGGCGTGGTACAGGCGGTGCGCTAGGGAGGTTAAAGCTAGTCTTTTATCCATCTGAATGATAGTTTTTCTTTTTCTTCCACACCTGTCTGGCTTTGGTTGCATTTGAAAAGCATTTAAAATCATTGGAGCTCCAGTCAACATTTTAATTTATTTACCCTGTTCCTTGTTCAAATGTTCAATGTTAAAAATGTGCTAGAACTATACATTATACATTTTGTGCAGTGTAGAAATAAAAATTATACCAAAACCATAATTGATCAGGTTAGTAATGTGGGACTGCTATTCTGAACACAACAGTATATCAGGGTAGCAGCTAATTACTATTCTGGTTGATATTGTTTTGTCAAAGTAAATATTTTATGTTTTTAAAGGTATATAGGACTGTTCCTGGAATAAAATACAGGTAAACTTTATTGAGTGAAGCCTGCAGGCAGATAACTGCCTAAAATCACATACCTCCGGACAGTCCCTTCTTTTGTTCCCTTTGAGGAAACAAATCTCTACCCTCATTCCTCCTGAAATATCCCTCTTATAGTTTTTGTATACAGATCTGGGTTTTGCCGCAGCAGTCCATCCTGTTTTATTTATTTGTTTTGACATGCTTACGCTTCTCTCTCTTTGTTGTTAGTTTAACCCCACACTTTCTACCTCTGTCTGAGATGTATAAAAAAAAGATCATACAGAGATTATTAAGTGGTTTGATGAAATGAAATGGTATAAAATAAATGTCTGGGTTGCCATAAGAGTGGCAACCATTTCGCACCATAAGATAAAAGTGTCCACATGTGTGCTTTCAGAAAGAGCTTAAGAACTGTGTAAGTCAGCTGGGAGTTATATACATTGCAGTATAGTCAGCTAGGAGTGCAGTGAATCACACAGCAGGCTTGAGCCCAACTCACATACAGTGGTAGGTAGATGGGAGAGCTGCCCGCAAGTATACTGTATGTGAGTTGGGCTCAAGATGCCCAGCTCATATGCAAAAGCACTGCCAGTTGGGGCATCATGCGCTCTGCTATATTTGCTCCGTCCTATACAATAGAGCAGTGGTGGGCAACTGAGTTGATATGGAGGGCCACATATGCGGCCCTCAGCATCACTAAAGGGCCACACATAACATTTTCAATCTATACTGACTTGTATAATAATTTTACAATTAATAAATGACAGCCGGCATAGTTAGAAGACATTTAAATAACAAAAATTGCACTTCAAGCTTAATGGAACACTGTAGTATGGTAATGCACATTTTCTGTCATATATATCATCAATGCCTTTGATGGTTGCATGCCCCTATTCTAAGGTTATGTGCCGCAATATATAATATAAAATAATCCCCCGTTTGGTGGTATAGTGGTAGCATAGGCACTCACCTGTCCACCCACCCCCCCCCCCCCCCCCACACGTGTTTGCCCAGGATCTTTTATGAGCGTGAAGAGGAGGTGAGGTGTGGGACTTGCTCAGGTGCTGTCTGGGTTGTTGATTGTCTTTTGCGTAAGCAAGTTAAACATGTTCAGCTGGAGCCTGAATGAGTCACTTACCTCTCCTCCAGTTTACAGGTGAGCTCTTATGCCATTTGCATTAACAGTTGGGTATTGGGGGCCACAAATGAAGGACCACGGGGGCTGCTGAAAACTGCCCAAAGGGCCACATGTGGCCCAGGGGCCAATTTTGGGCATCTGGGCAATACAGTGTCTAATTGTCTGAAAAATACAATAGTTTTTTTTTGTAGTTCATTGCAAAATCAAAAGTAGAGATAAAAAAATCAAGCTAAATTGGATTCGTCATAAATTTCTTTTTTTTTTTCTTTTTTTTTAGGGGAATATTTACAAGTTTACTAGTAGAGTAGTATGTACATCTTCAGCACCAAACCAAATGGCAGGGATGGGTCACATGTCATAAGCTGCTACGTTGCAAACACATCTACCAGCTGCACAGGGGTTTTGGCTGATGGCTCTTTTACCCAGGGTCTCAGGGGATAGCAGCAGCAGTCCAGTTGTCAGGAAAGCCTAATGGTTCCAAGGAAGGTGGAGAGGGGAGGAATCCAGCATCTTGCCCTAACTCTAGACACCTGTTGGAGGTCCGCAACTATCTGCTCAGATGAGATGAGGGAAGAACTGCCCACGTCCAAAGGGGATCGCTTTTATTCGCCACGGATGGGGGTTGTAGATCCCGGGCACTGGCAAAGTGGACGGCTGGCGGACGAACCCTGTAGAAGGGACACACTGGCTGGCAGAAGCTCCACACTAAGCACGGATTCGTCATAAATTTCAACTTCTCCGGTTAAATTAGTTTGGACCTGTGAATTGTTGACTTAAAAAAAAATAACATATACTGTACATGTTTATATATCATTTCCATATTTCTTGTCCTTTATAAGATGCACAGGGGTAAATGTCAGTGTTAAAAAAGTTCCCCGGAGCCCAGGTATGCTTCTGACAAAAGAAGGCTGGAGACAAACATAATCCTCTGACCAGCTTTGTTACAGCAGAATGTGTAGGGCTGCAACTACAATATATGGCTATACACCACTAGCTCTGCAGGTACTTTCAAAACCTACTTACTTTTGGAGAGTCACAAGCTGGCACTGGCATCTTTACCATGAGTGGCTATTTACATAGGAGGAGGGAAAGGTCTGTCCCATAATATCTTCACTGTATAGATATACATGTTAGTTCTCTGCCACCTAGGATGCTAGCTTTTTGGCCCTACATACTTGGCTGTAACATTTTGGCTCCATATATTTAAGTGCCATATTTTGGACTATATGACACACCTGACCATAAGTCACACCCAGTTTTTTAGAGCAGGGAAACAAGAAAAAAATATTTCATGTGTTCGAAGGAACACATTCAAGAGAATAAGTGAAAAAGTCCCCTGCAGTACCCAATTTCAGCCACAAAAATGATGTCACTAGAGAGCACACTTCACGGCATCTCATCTGGGTGAAACTGCATTCATGTCTCCCCTTTACGCTGTGTGTGTGAGGAAACTGCCAGCGTGAGTGCAGCTTTAACCCACATACACTCTGCATTGGTTATATCCGTGGGGCTCTGCAAATATAGCTAATAGAGTTCAGATGGGAGATCCGGCTGTGTGCATTTGCCGGGAGAGCTGGCTAAGGAGTCAAGTTGCATTCACACATTCGGACCATAAGATGCAGGCACCTTTCCCCCGGATTTTGGGGGTGAAAAAAGTGTGTATTATAGTCTGGAAAATACGGTCCAATTTTGATGGGAAAAGCTTAAATCATCCACAGAATTTTTATCGTAATTTCAACAAAACAGTCGAAATCTTGACATTTTTTAGACCATCTCTAATTAAATGGCAATTTTTTACAGAATAAGCTCTATCACCAACTAATTATTAGGTCATATTTGACAGAAGCAGCAGATTTTAAATTTGCACATAATTGTACTGAATGATACTAATCATTGGTTCTGCATAGACTTAAACAGTCAACAGTAAAACGTTAATGTTCTCTATGATTGACTGCCAATCTGGAAGAGATAAGAAAAGAAGTCTTCTGCAATCTACTGTCCTGACTTTTGAAAGCTCATGAAATATAGCAACTATGTCTGCCTTCTAAGCAAAAAAGTAAAACACAGCTAAGATTAAACAAACTTCTTTCCCTAACTTTTTGAAATTACATTTTCCTTCTCTACAACCTTTTCCATCGCAGGCTAATTTCACACTCGATTCATTACTCATGTCTATTTAATCCTTCCCAGATTTGGCATTCAGATAGGATGTTCTCAAATGAATGTGCAGAGCCTTCAAACATTCAAATCTAAAGCATTGAATCATGAAACTAATAATCTTGGAAAAACACAGGCCCTCGTCATCGTTTTCACATAATAAGCACCGCAGGGGGTACATTTATGCCGTCTCTGCACCCCGTTTGAGATCCCGCCTGGTAGAATTATGGTGATGATAGCTTATATAAGCATTTCATTAGCGGCCTACATAAAAACGCAAGCAGCCATCCGCATTTAGAACCGAGTCGAGATTCCAGATCAATCCCGGGGAATACTTGTGGTCTGTAATCTTTCAACACAACGGCAACATTCAAAGAACAGGGCGGACTGAGAAAAAGGCTTTAAACAAAATGTTGAAATGAGGTCTCTGGGAGAATACGAGAGGTCTCATGAGGGCACTTAGCTTAAATGAAGCCAGAATAAAGAGGACATTGCCACTTTTCTGCATGAAACCAGCTTAAATGCTGCTGCTATTTTCAGCTGTTCATTTCAAGAATTTGTAAAATCGTAGAAGATAAAAGTTAACCTTTCACAAAAACTGTTTAAGATGACTTAAAATGTTAAAGTAGGCACAGAGAACGTATTTAGATCCCCCATCAGACACAAGATCCAGAACATCCATTTTGTGAACATAACTTAATGGTAATTTAAAGATTGTGGTAAATATCCACACCAAACACCAACATCATCACTTTAACATGTTCACATTACCAATGTTGCTTTCAATCAGGTTGAGGGTCTCCTCTGGTGCCATGAAAGATAACTACATACATGCAATGCCAACCTTATCTTAATGACATAAATGCCATATGTTTTATATAAAAAGAATTGTAATATCTGTCCTCTTTCATTACATCTCACTTTACTGATGTTCTGCAGCCACTTTATGCATTCTAGCCATGGCAAAAAGAGTAGAATTTACTATTATGAGTAAAAGTCCTTTTACTTTAAGGAAATACATTGGTTTAACTGCCCTAACGCGCTGCTGAGATCCAGATTTCGGTACCAAAAGTGCACCATAGACTTAAATGGAATTTCTTTTTATGTTGTAGGTCTGTTAGTTCTCAAAATATGTCTGTACAAGGGTCTAATAGACATTCTGAATATAATAATGTTTTAAACACAAAATTATGTAAAAAAAATATTACATTGAAAAAAATATTGAAATAAAAGGTAAAATCTCTAAAATACTTCTTTTGTAGGAAAATTTTAAAAACAGTGTGTATTCATATTTGTTTTTTGTTTACAATAAAAAAATATTAAATTGTAAATGTGTTTTTTTTAAATCATTTTTATTGAAATTTTTTAATTTTTACAAAGAAATAAACATAAAACAGCGACACGGCATGACAGTCAGTATGATACAGAAACATGTGCATTGTAGGCATACAGTTTATACAACCCTCCTGGAACAGTTATCAAGGTCGTTACATCTAAAGCCTAGCACGGGTATGTGTAGAACAAGCGTTTCTGCGTCCTTTTCCGGCTAATGGCACAATTCAGGAATCTGTCATACAAGTCACTCAACAAAAAACATCTCGAACCTTAACTTATCTCTAAACTCAACCATCTACTACCCTATCATGTTGTGTTTGGTATGCGGCCCCTTAAGAACCTCCACTATAATACCACAGGGAAACTAGTAATCGCTTCTGTCGGTCCTCGAGATTTATCCCCCCACACCCCCTGAATACCTGAGAAAGCTATCTACAAGCCGACATGACACATATAGGGTGACCATTTTTTCTGAAACCTCTGCATATTCTTCATACCCGATATATGGGCATCTAGACGCTCTATTCGCCAAGTGGCCTGCAATTGAGCATGCATCATTGATACGGTAGGGGGAGTGGCCGCCAACCATTCGTGCATTATTGCCCTCCTCGCTGCAAGTAAACAAGTGTGTATCCATGCTGAATATTGCAGCAGTCTGTGGTTAGGGCTCACATAGCTGAAGAGTAGCAGGAGCGGGTCCTTTTCTACTGGTATATGTATTGTGGCTTTTATAAGGTCCAGGACTGCATCCCAGAACTTAGCAATGAGCGAACACGACCACAAGCAGTGTGTCAATGATGGATTAGACATAGAGAACTTAGGGCATTCCGATTGCCTAGTCTGCGATCCCGTGGGATCCGCAGACACCTTTCCAGGAGGTTTATACGCTCTCTGGACGATGCGGAATTGCGTCTCCCTCCAGTATTCTGAGGAAGTGCACCGCCGCACCGTATTATAGCCTTTCAGCAATTTCGCCATGATATCCCCCTGATCAAAATCTCTACTCCATCCCGTGTGAGCTCCCGCTGTCCCCGGCCGTGAGGTTGCCGTACACAGTTCAGCATAAATGGCCGCCAAGCCGTGTCTACGCGCCCGAACCACCAAGTCGAATCGCGAGGGTGCTTGCCAACTAGCCAGATTATTGGAGAGGCTTTTCAGAAACGTCTTGGCTTGCAGATATTGCAACGGATGAGTCTCCGCCACATTCAGATGGAATAGGTCCTTCAACTGTGCTAGTGTGTATATCGTGTTGGTCTTTGGATTAATCATGTCGCTAAAGCTTATCAGTCCCCTTTCCTTCCACTTGTGGAACACCATGTCCGAGGTGCCCTGCAGGAAGAGCGGATGACCCACAATCGGTAAATACCGTGAGTATTTATAGGGTAAGCGCCACAGCTTCCTCGATTCCCTAAAAGCTACCACCGTGTCCCGCAATAGCACATTGTTCCTCAAAGGGGATGGTAGGCTGGGGAGGGGACAATGCAGTAGAGCGCTCAGAGACCATGGATGGACCATCTCCCCTTCCAGCTCGCAGTTGGAATGGCAGGAAGAGTTACCAATCCTGTCAACTGCATGTCTGAGAATACTGGCGAGATTGTACTTACGGAAATCCGGCAAGTTCATGCCCCCCGCCCTGACAGGCCGCTGCAGCCTTTTCAAAGCTATCCTAGTCCTCTTCCCCTTCCATAAAAACTTGGACAAGGCAGATTCCAATAACTGGACTTCCGAGTGCCGGAGTAATAAAGGTATCGTTTGTAAGGGGTAGAGGAGCTTAGGAAACGCCACCATTTTAAACAGGTGACATCTCCCGAAAAATGAGACGGGGAGGTTGGCCCATGATTCAAGTTTGTGAATCACGTCTTTAATAGCTGTAGAAAAATGTAAGGTATAGAGAGATGAGGCGGTCTTACCCAACCTCATTCCCAGGTACGTGATCTGTGAAGGTGCTACCGCAAATTGCGATTAGGTAGGCCAGTCCCTCCTTCTGTCACTGGACAATAGGAGAAGCTCACTCTTGGTGATATTAACCTTGAATCCTGAGCACCGTCCAAAATCCTGGAGCATTATCTGGATTGCAGGGACATCCCGCTGAGGGTCACTAGTAAACAGCAGTATGTCATCTGCAAACAGGGCACATTTCATGCTGTGTTCCCTGAGCGGTATGCCTTGGAATTGGGATGAGTGTATAATTTGACGGACCAAAGGTTCTAGCGCTAAATTAAAAAGCAGCGGGGACAGTGGACATCCCTGCCTGGTGCCCTTTTGGAGTGGGAAGGGTCTAGAGAGGAACCCTGGAGTGTTGATTCTAGCAGACGGAGAGGCCTACATGGCCCTCAGGAGAGTCAGGAATTGCCCCTTGAATTCCATACGCTCCATGACCATGAACAGCCACGAGAACTTGACGTTATCAAACGCCTTCACGGCGTCCACTGCCAGAAGCGACACATCTAGATTGGGGCGAGTTTTCGCAAAATCCATTGCCAGCAGGGCTTTTCTTATGTTCGCCACCCCTTGACGCCCCTGGACAAAGCCTGATTGAGAAGGGTGTACAATGCCTGGCATCAACGGAGCCAGCCTGGACGCCAGGATTTTTGACAAAATCTTCGCGTCTAAATTAATGAGTGATATCGGGCGGTACGATCCGGGCTCCAATGGTTCCTTCCCCTTCTTAAATAAGACTTTGATGTATGCCTGATTCGCAGTTGGAAAGTAGCAACCCTTGTCCCATATATACGAGTACAGGCTGTGTAGCGGTTGAATTAAGTCTGCCATAAACATTTTTAAAAATTGTGCCGTATACCCGTCCGGGCCAGGGGCCTTGTTATTGGGTAAGGCTTGGATCGTAGACATAACTTCCCCAACCAGTAAGTTCAGGGCCTCCGTCTGTGCATCTGTTAACAGAGGCACAGGAGTATCAGATAGGTAAGTGCGCTGGTCCACCTCACTAGCCCCTGTATCTTCGTAAAGGGAGCCATAAAATTTGGCCAGGATACCATTTATAGCCGCCGGGTCCGTCACCACCTCCCCTCCATCGTTTCTCATGGCTGGATGTTTTTTTTATACTTTGAATTGTATTGGATACAGTTATCACTGCTTCCAGTACAATTCCCTTTGGCACCCTCTCTCCCCTGGTGTGACGGACCTGGTGGCATCACACCATTGTGTAATCTCCCGCTGCCGCCCTGTTGTGACGTCATCTCTTCGAGGGGGGGAGGGGGATTTCGCTTCCATGCAGAAGCCAGTTCAGAAGATCGGAGCCACCGGGACAGCGCAGAACGTCGTTGAGTTTGCGCTGCCAGGGCTATGATCTCCGCCAAACGGCCCCATCTCGTCCACTGCAATACTGACAGGACAGCGCTGGACAAGATGGTGCCATCAGGAACATCAGGGGGGTTAAACAGTACTTTCCAAAAATTAAGTGGACCTGAAGTCAGACCCTGAATCATAAATCTACAACCTTTCAACTGTAAATTTGCAAACCTTTAGAGGGCAGTAGATGATCTGATATCTGACAATCTATTGACAGAATAGCTTTAACATGAGGAAACACTTAACTCTCAACTGAAGGTTGAGTACTGAACGGAATAGATTGCTGCGCCTCGATTCTCCATTCAATCAAGGAAGCTTAAACGCAGCATGGTGACGTCATCACACTGCGGTCAAGGGTTCATCAATTGCACGGGTATCAACCCGTGCATGGGGACCTTTGTGTATACACTAAATATGCACAATCATTGCATAAGTATATATATCTGTTACCAATTGAGGAGAATGGGATGTAGCAAGGTGCTATCCATTCTTCTTCTTCCATACATACTCAGTTAGTTCTTCTGGTTCCAGGAATGATCATTAAAGATTGCTCCTTCTCACAATCATTGCAGTTATGTATGAGGCCTTTTCTGGATGTTCGATATTTAGATTGAATATCGATTGTGCCTATATCTAATGTATACACTCTATTTCCATTTGACCAAATGAAATTTAGTTCAGATGATACTCGAATTAAATATCGTAAAAAATTGTAAATAAAAAAATAGTTCCATTAAAATGTATTAGATCCAACAAAAATTATCTAATGAAATTTTTTGACATGTTTAATTTACATTCGATGTTTACCAATTCGATTAAAATTTACCAACATGTTTGATCAGTTTTCAAACTATTTTTTGTTCGATATCGTTCACTTTTGTTCGATGTTGGTCAAGTGAAACCTTTGTACGGTGTGGTTTTAATCGCTTGCGGAAATCAGCGTTGATCGTGTCCATTCAGTTAAATAGGCTTGTCCCCACTCAACTGATAGGTGTGATCAAACACGGGCGTGATTGGACCCGCCATCGGAATTGTGGCTACCCACGTTTTGATTGCGCGCGGCTGGCTTTTTGCGTTTTTTTTTATGACACCCATAGACATGAATGGACACGATTTTTGATCATGTGTACACGCAATTTTTTTTATAATGGGGGCAATGTAAAAAAAAAATACTGGTGAAGATCTCCTGGTCAATCACGTGAGCAATTGAACGTGATCACACATGCTATTAAAACCGCGAGCTTGATTAATCGCCTATGTGGTAGCATAGCCTAACACCGGTCCCCATTCAAACTAATGGCATCAGCCAAAAATTTACGGACATGTCCTTTGGGGCGACAGGGATTGGCCGCGGCTCGTACATGTGGGGGGACCCTTATTCAGATCAGATTAGACTGTAAGCCCTTACAACCCCTACAAACAGCAAATTATGTGATCCTCATATAATACGGTGGTTTCTATGAATATAAGAAATAGAGCATTAAAAAATAAATGAACAGTGTTACTAATGGTACAGAATAATTTTTTTTTAATATGTCTCTTATTTTTATCCATTTCATCACCAACGTAGGTTAAAGCCAATGTTCAAGGCTATTTTAACCAGCAAGTGGTCTATGAGCTCCCAGACACCCATAATTCCAATCGGAAAGCAGAGGCAGTAGGGAAGGTCTCCAGAGGCACCCAGGGGTCTGTCACATTTGATGTTATATAAGCCTCTGCCAATCTAGATAAGGGTTATCTTGTATCTCACAGTTTCCTGTACCTTTATGAGGATTATTAACGGAGTTATAATAGAATTCCTACTAATCTGCTTAGAACAGCAGGTAATGTATGTAAAGTACAGCACAGATATTTAAATACAAGTCCTAATGTCCCCGTGATCATTAGTCGGTCATCTGTGAGAGTAATGATGCTGTAAATGTATTCATCAGTAGGAGACACAGCTGCAGACGTGGATGTGAGAAGAAAATTACCGTGTGTAGACTGAACACATGTAGTATAGGAAGAAAACTGGACAGTGCCAAAGAGATCTGGCCTAGTCATTACTGCTTACAGGAACCATGTCAATGAACATATTTTGGTCCACTTTGGTTTGTTATATGTCATTGAAAATGCTTTTGAAAATCAGTTTCATGTGAAAAAAAAAAGTAATAAGCCATACATGGGACAATTTGTGAATAAATTCAAGCACAATGGATAGCTGTGCACATTCACAGTAATCGATTCTGCACAAATCAATTGCATCCAGCCTTTTCTCAAGTGGGATCAATCGATCCAGCTTGAAGAAAGCTCAATCAAAGAGTGAACCAACATGTTGGTTAATCCCTGTTCGGTTGCCATTACTTTGGACATGATCCAAATTATCGAAAGGGATCGACTGCACAGAAGTGCTGCGCACAGATTCTTCGTTCAGTCCAAGTGTAACCAGGGTAGAAACGGCTCGCTATTCGAGCCGTCCAATGTTTCCTGCAGCACCGTGATGACATTATCACGCTGCTGTCAGATATCGGCGGAGCTGGGGAGACAGCTCTGCTCTCTTCAGCTCATCTGATGCTTTGTCTGGAGACCCGTGGTCTCTAGGCAAAGCAACGGACATCGGCCATATTAACGGTCATGTCCGATATGGCTGTTTTCGAGAGGTATTAATTGGTCCAGCTTGAAAACAGCGATGACCACATATCATATGGGCCAGATAGATGGCCATCAGCTCAAAGCGGCAATCGATCTGGCCCATATCTGTATGTCTGTACCCTGCTTTAGTCTACCAGTGAGATAGAACTTATGAAAGGAAACTTCCTACGTGTTTCAGATGGCAGGAAATAACCACTTCCAGCGGACCTTATTAAGATGTCTTTTACAAGAGAACATGTGTGAAACTGCAAAACTGAAAGTGATCATTCCAAACTCTATTTGTGGTTGTGGTTGTGAGGTGGTTTGCGTCAGGGGTTTCTGGCTGTTGGATTAATGTTCTAGCCCAGGATGGTGGACCTTTTTGGCTGAGAGAGCCATGAATGTCACATATTTTAAAATTAACCTCCCTGGCGGTTAACTGAGGTGCAGATTTCTGTACCAAAAGTGATACAGTGTTTTGCCTTTCCGCCCCCATCAGCGTCACCGGTGATGCCGATGGGGCGGAAAGGCTCTGTGTGCCTGCAGCTTTGTAGAAATGCTGCAGGCACACAGAGAGCCAGCGGTTGTGCCTGATTCTGGCCTGGGCGCAGTTTGATTCACTATCAGACTGCGCCAGTACTTGCTTCGGGCGTAACGCTAGGGAGGTTAAACCAGCCATTGCGATTGATCACCAAGCGATCATCTCGAATGCGCATGGTGATCATTCGCAAAATCAGCTGCAGATGGAAGCGCTATGGCGGCTTTAGAGGTACAGAAAAAAATATATTTTTTTGGGGGAAAAAAAATGTTTTTGTTTTTTTTTAAGTTTACACTTGTTTTCTTTTCTTTTGATTTGGATTGGATAAAACATTTATAAAACATTTACCCAATCCAATCAAAATAAAAAAAAATGTAAAAAAAATAAAAATAAATCTAAGAAAAAAAAAAAATTCTGTACCTTTAAATCTCCCGCCCGCCGATGACGTCATCGGCACACGAGCGCAGATCACGGACATAGCTGAAGACCTCGGCTATTTCCGGATCTGCTCGGGTGCAGCCGGAGAGGATCCCACTAGCAGAAACGCTCAGCGCGAGTGTTTCTGCTAGCGGGATCCACTTTGAGCTGGATTATAGAAAGACATTTCTATAATCCAGTTCAAAAGTTTTAAAAAATAAAAAAAATAAAAAAAAACGGGTCCCGGCCTCCGTGACGTCACACATCACTCCGGGACCCAGAACAAGCCGGAGAAGAAGGGAGAAGATGGCGGCGGCGGAGCAGGTGAGCTCCCACGATGTGCCCGAAGCCAGTTCGGGCGTATCGATAATTGCAGCGTCCCCTTGCCCGAACTGGGTTCGGGCATATCGCTAGGGAGGTTAAAGTCCGTGAGAGCCATACAATATGTTCATACCTGTCAAATTTTATCTGAAAAAAAAAGGATGAAATACAGGAAGTGGCGTCACTGAAATGTGGTTCTTTCGTGTTCCAGATGCCAGGAGTGACGTCACTAAAATATGGTTCTTCCACTTCCAAATGTCAGTTTGCGGCTGATTTAGAAGGGAGAGGTTGTTACTCTCACTGCTAATGTCCCACCCCGCTTGCACTGATAATGTGCGGGGTGGGACATTAGCAGGGAGAGTAAAGCCTTCTCCCCGCTAGATAAAAATTCGAACAAAATGTATCCATCCAACAAATTGGCCATTCTAGATTTTTGTTTAATAAACCGAAAAATTGTTCGTTCTTCATTGATCAAACCAAAAAATCTACACGTGTAAACCCATCTTTAGGCTGAAACATCCTGTAGATGAAATAGACATTTACATCTCTATTTTTGTCCATACAGAATATAAATAATAATGCTATTCTAAAGCTAAAGAAAAATGGAAAGCTAAAGCCAATAAATATATATTGTTTTGGAGTATGAGATGATGATTCAAAAAAAAATTTCAAATTCAAATAATAACAGGAAAATAAACTTAAATTAACATACATGGGCACTTTGAGTACATGAGCACTTTTAATGCATCATCTAGAAAAAAGAAACATTAACCAAAGCAAAATCCAAGAAGAGAATGAAATAAACAACATAGTCTCTGTTGCCACAGGAACTAATGGCAATGTTTCTCTTAAACGAAGTTGGATCCAAAGAAAATGACTCAATATTTAGCTATATCTAATGACAAGTGGCACAAATAAACACATTTTGGAGTCTTTCCCTTTGTAATACTGAGCCAGAAAGCTTTGGTTCTCATTCAAGTTGCAGAGTTGTAAAAAAATAAGGAACATTTAATTTAATTTGCGTACACAATCTCATATTTTATCTGCAACAGCACAAAATGCCTGGACTCAACAGATGAAAGTCATGACCCCAGGAATCTTGACCTGTTCCAATAACCTCAAACATTCTTATCTAAAATAACTCTATGACAACTGCCTTCTTTGGAAAATTGTATTTATATAGAAAAGTGCAAAAATACAATTTCTGGCCACAGCCTGTAAACATGTCACATATAATAATATTACATATTAACTATTTACATACATTGGAGGGGGCCACCAACTCTCAGATCAGTTTAACCCACTGTACCTGCCACCAGCCCTCGATTACCAGCACAGCGGGTACCTAGCTTTACAAAAATCCAGCATTAACTAGTGACTGCCCTTGTAGTACCGACACGTTACCTGAACTTCACTTCCACTTTGACCTGCAGCTCTGCCGAGCTTCCGCCATGCTGTGACAAAAGAACCACAAAAGAACATGAACTACACACAAATGAACATCACAAAACATAGGGAGGGTCTGTGGGTGCCGATCCTGGAAGCCAAGAGGAAGTACTTCCTCCCAACTCCAGGTTAAAAACCCTCTAAGCCCCACCCCTTCCGGCTCCTGCCTGACTCTCACTGACTCCTCCCACGGCAAGCCCCTGCGTCATGGTTCCCTCCCGTCTCCCTCCGGCACTCCCTCCGGTGCTCAGGCACCCTTTCTGTCTCAGCAACCCTGATCATTAAAGTGAAATATTAGCTTTGTTAAGGTTTTGCTAGACTTTCTTGCACTTTTTTGCTTTTTACATACTGGCCATGCTCAGACCCATATATATAAAATATTAGGCCTCAGCATTGCTTTAGAACAGGGGTGTCCAACCTTTTTGAAAAGAGGTCCCGGTTTGGTAAGGTATCACTGCCCTAACATTGTTGTAGGCTGTCCTTGGACATACTGGGACTTCTTGTCCTGACAGCTGTCCAGTCACCTTTCACCTTACCTCAGAAGTCCTGACCCACTAGATGTGACATATGGAGAATCAGTGAGAAGATTCCACAGCACTGCTCACATTAATCTGTATACTGACAGATGGGATAATCTGCATGTTGGAGCAGCTAGCAAAGATAGGCGCAACACATGGGACTGAACCATTCAGGG
>CM070038.1:40460449-40477985 GCA_036250615.1 Ptychadena robeensis | reverse complement strand
GTGGCTATGTATTATGGTCAGGTCAGACTAGAGTTAGATTACAAATGGCTGAAGAAGCAGAGCCCTCTGTGACAAAGCCCATCATCCTGTGACAACTTTGGATCACACTAGCCGTACAGTACTGCAATGCAGCAGATTTAGCATTAATGCAAGGTGCACAGCTTTCACACTAGCCCAGTGTTTGCACTTCCAATAACGTGCACGTTCCACAAAAAGCCTGCTGCGCGCAGTTTTGCAGGTGCAGCGCAAGCATCTCCCATACACTTGTATAGGAGACCCGAACACAGTGAGCTGAAAACTGCTGTGTTTTTGCGGGTAATGGTTAGCGGCTGAGGTAGTGCCAGCCCATCCCTGATCATCCAGAATTTGCACTGCAGCAGCACTGGCTGCAGTGTGAAAGGGTCCTAAATGTTCTCTCAGCCATAGCTCTCACCTCATGAGGAATCAGGACTGGCTAAGCTCTCCTCTCATTATCATCCTCATTATCTGCCACAAGAAAATTATCCAGAGAATTTCCATATATTTGCATAAAAAATAGGAATCCAGCGGAGAGGCTCACAAGGTAGCTTCAGCCATAGAATATGCCACAGTCTGAATAGGATTATTTGCAAAATATGTTTATCATACAATGGACTTTACATGGCTGTTAAACTAGAAGTGACTGTTATGTTCCTTCTTCATCCTTTAAAAACCATCTCTTCACATCTCCCAGGTTTGATGGTAGGAATAGACTGTTCTATTTTCTATCCATCACAAACTTCCAACTCTTTGACTTTAAGGGCATTAACATTCCATAGTATTTAGCTCAGGGTCACTCCAGAGACAACAGACTTGTTTTGAAGACAGGTGAACAATGTTCACACACACTGGTAGAATCCAAGGGGATAACTTTATGCGGTATTATATACAGTATTGCACTATCCCTGAGCCCAGGGGTAGGGTACAAAACATTACAAAAGTCCAGTTGCATAATATAATTGACTGGGTTAGAGCAGAGAATAGTCTTTAATCCCAAGGCTCTGGTCAAGGTGAAGTCCTATCTTAACCCCTATCCTGGTAGGAAAGTGAAATTTACATAGCATTGATGATCCTTCCGGTCCCTCAGTCCTGGTTGATACAGGAACTCATACTATCCTATTTAACTAGAAAAGTAAAGCTACATCCAGGGAGAACATTTGACTAGTTCCTCTTTCAAGCAGCCAAGGTATTCAATGCTCTCAAACTGGGTCAAAAGAAAGTCTTCTACCATAATGTTTGTCCTAAAGAATGGATGACAAAACATGACCACCTGCACAGTAAAAGAAACATATTTTAGTTGAACCCCAGGAAAATATTGTTCTATTGTTTGGAGCTTTAAATCCCAGATGTAGGAATGCCCTAAAGGAATTTTCTTTCAAAGGTCAGAGAGCTCTGAGCCTCTTCCATAGGATATATAGGGTTAAGGCAATTCGGGATTCGTCTGCAATACACACAATGCTCTTCTTTGATTTCCAGTGATCAGCCGCTAATCAGTGGCGCGTCTCTCGGAGGGAGTACCTAATTACTGCTTGCAGGGAAGTCGTTAATACATTGCTGTGCTCATTTTGGCTAATCTCCGGCTTTCTGCAAGACCGGGGGATTAATTTCTTTGGGAATATTCTGGGCTTTGTTTAATTGTTCGGAAGCATTAGGGCTTTAGTGATAGCAAGCGATTGGTGTTATTTCCTCTAACATGGGGGCCATTTGTTGTTTCACACCCCCGTACAAAAATTATAAACCATTACGACTCACCATGGTCAAAGAACATCGGTTACATGTCTCACTGTGGCCACATCATTTCCAAAATAACTGCAATTCAGCTCCCCTATCCCGTCTCATGCTCTTTTCACTTTCCTGGCACAATATAATTTTCCAAAATGTATTCATAGAGAACATACTCTCATACAACCAGACAACCTTCAAATCATGAAACTGTAAATACACAAAGAATACTGAGATAGTCAAGTGCTGGAATTATTGGTAGCACAAGCTTTAGAATGTACGACTAAAGAATTGTTTGGTGTCAGAACTAACCAACATCTCAATCTGCTGTACTCCTGGTGGAATATGTTTTGGAAGTGAACGAATGATAATTTTAGAAACCTTGCTATTGTTTGCCACCATTCAGGATGGTCAGCAATTGGCTTACAGAACACAAAATCTTCAAATAGAGGGGGAAGAACAGGGTTTTAATAGGCAAAAGCTTTGGAAATTAGAATTTTGTGATAAAAATGGGACAGCATAGATTAAATATTAAAAGGAAAATTTTCGTTCAGCACTTTTGCTCATATAAAAAGTAACTATGTCTAAAGCCCCCCATACACGTTCCGATTTTTCATACGAATTTTGCCCGACCGACCGATCGGGTCGGGAGATTAATCGATCGGGAGATTAATCGGATTCGGAATTATGTACCCGACCGATCCCGATTTCTCAAAATCGGCCGAAAAATCGGTCGGGACCACTTCGGACCTGTCCGTAAATTTTTGGTCGATCTGCTGTTAATAAATAGGGTCGGGCTGATGGATCGGTGATAATTCGAATTCCGATTTTTCATGCCAGCCGACCGACCATAACATTTTAGGTGAAAATCGGGTGACAGGATCGGACGAAAAATCGGTCGGGAGAATAATCGGAACGTGTATGGGCGGCTTAAATTGGGATTCTGTCTCACACTAGATACTCTCTATGGGCAAACCTGACTGTGGGACATCTGAGTTACCGGGACTATTACCTTGTCAATATAAGTAATAAAAAAACACGACCCAGTTTCTTCTTTGGAATGTGTAATTTTATATATACGGTATATTAAATATACACTTCTAAACCGTACCTACCACTAGCCCTTCAATAACTAGCTCGATGGGTACCTTGTTATAATAAACCATATTCAAACTGGGTGGGGTGGTGACTGCCCTCACCAACCAGCACATCACCAAGACCTTACTCATACCTTATTTCCCTGGCACTGTCAGTTCAGATGCGCTGTGACAAAACCTGAAACAAAAGACAGTAAGATATATCATACAAATAGCATTAATGGGAGGGAGGGTTGGTTGATTAAAGAAATCTACAGAGGAACGGTACCAGATTTTAAATACCCTAATCTAACCCTCCTCTTCCTCCTAAACCCCCCCCCCCCCCTTCAAACTGAATGACATATAATATAATGTGACTGTAGTCCCTATCCTTGCCTACAGGTGATGGTGTAAAGACTTTAAAAAAACTCCTCCATAGTAAAAGTTATCCCCCTAACCAGCTGTGTTGACATTCGTTTAATCCATGTACAGTGTGTGTGAGTTGAAATATAGGCATCCGAAAGAACCTGGTTGCTCCAGTGGTTGCCCTGGGCAATGCTACAGATCTTTAGCTCACAGCTCACCACTCTGATGTCTTGCACCTCATCGGATACAAGATAAGGATGATCTCACTTGCTGGCCTCAGACACACTTGGATGTGATGTGATTGGCTGCTCAAAGGATCTCTTGCAGGCAAAGCAGGGTTAAATCAAATAATTGTTCGAGTCATTTAAAAAGTTCTCCACTCTGGCTGCGCTGCTGAGTCTCCATTTCTCCCTGTGTAGCTGCCTCACAGACTCCTGGTGTGTGTGCAATGAAAAGAGCACCAAGACTAAGGGGCACCTCCTGGGTGATGATGGACAAGAGGTCGTCTGGTTTTATCTCTGAGGTGGAGGCCCATGGGAGCACTGGAGAGCTCACTCTGCAGGTCTGGCTGGATTTGTCTCTGTACAGCTTCTCAGGTCAGGGGCATAGCAGAACTGCATATATGACAACAGTGCAAACAAACAGAGAGGCTCTACAGAGCTCTGATAGAGACTGCAAGTAGTGGGGTAGTATTTTACCCTCCTCCAGTTATGATGTAAATGCTACCCTCATAGCGCTGAATCCTTTTTCGGCTAGAATAAGGACTCTGCATTATAGAAATATAGTCACACACACTGGTATGCTTGAAGAGAATCCTTTACTGCAAATAATGATTACGTACAATCTTTTACTGTCTCTAAACCCAGAGACAGGGTAAAGTTTTTGGAGTGATGTTGCAAACAAGGGGGAGTTCCAGTGAAGATGGTGATCAGAGGGGAACAGGTTTTGACCCCAGGTCTAACTATGGAGGGGGGGGGGGGGGGGGGTAATCACAAACTCTACCCTAGCCCTTTGAGAAGGTTTTATCACTCATATATCAGATGATCCTTGTGGTCCCTCAGAACTCATCCAGCATCAAAATTGTTTGTCCCTTCTATCAAATATATTTATAGACTTCTGGTACCAGCACCAGCTGAACTGGCTAGGTCATGACATAGGAAAAGCAGCAGCATTGACCCTTTAAGTTACATTGCACTACTCTACACCCTTACATGATGCACTGCAACCTTTGAAAATATCCTTTATTACTACAGTGCCAAAATGCACCAGAAGACAAAAATGAGTACACAATAATGTGGAGTTGAGAACTGATGGAAGGAATTACAGTCTTTTTCCTTCTCTAGCACAGTGCCTAATGGCTTAATGCATCTCATTTTTAGCAATACATCGAACATTAATCTTTGCATGATGGCGTTTGATCTTCAGTATTTTCATTAACTTGTAATTAGAACTTCATATTTTTCCCCATATCTACTCAGAGACAGAGAAGAGATAGATGTAGACGTGCTCTGCTTCAGTCAATGCAGCCTGGCTCCTCCACGGAAAAAGAGAAGAGTGAAGTGCTGGGTCCCTAAGAGATTTTTAAGTGGCCACTGAGAAAACAGATCTTTTACCTGCCTGCCATTCATTATGACTGTCAAGCTGTCCAAGGCAAGTAGAACAGAGTGTCCATTGCTAAAATTTCCTAGTCTCTATAACGATGTATGTTTCCACGGCGTTATGGGCTCCAACGACACCCCCTGTGTTAAGCGCACTCCTTGACAGGGATGTCGCTGGAGCCCATTCATATACACTCCTGCTGCACCGGCTGTTTCCATAGCGTTGAGCTGGTCCGCCAGCTGGAGGTTGATGTACTGCACTATATTAACCCGGACCGGTGAACCAGAAAGCCAATTCCTACCCTTGCACTAAGACAGCTACTTCCATACAGACACAATACAGAATAAGGAAACAAAAATAAGTCAGAGGTTTTTGGAGCTAACAAAGACAATGGGTGGGACTGAGATAAGGGACTAACTTTTTTTTAGATTTTTCTTTACTCCATGTCAGACAATTAGTGCAAGAATATTAGAAATTCTAATATATTCGACGAATATCCGACATTCGAGAATGCGCAAGATTACGCAAATTTGAGCTTGTTCATTCACAATGGCGGATATTCGTCATATTATGCTTCAACATTGTTTACCGGCATATAGTGATGGCCGAACTCCGGCCATGTCCGTCCGCGAACGGGCGGACTCTTAAAAAAGTCCGCCGTCCGCCCGTTCGCGGGCAAATTCAAATTCCCCGCCTCTAGGCGGGGAGTTTGAATCATAAAACCCGGATGTGACGTCAGTGACGTCACATCCGGCACCTGGAACGCATCCTGGAACGCATAGTTCCTGGTATGCTAACCGGATGTGACGTCACTGACGTCACATCCGGGTTTGCAAGCCGAGATGTTCACTGAAAGACCGGGTTCTCTACCCGGTCTTCAGTGAAAAGATTCTTCCTGCGGCGGGATCTCGCTGCTTATGATCCCACCGCAGGAAGAATAGAGGGCTCCTTCTTGCCGGCGAACAGGCGGGTCGAACACCCGTACTGTCCGCCGGGCAGAAGGAGGGCGAACATGCTTGTTCGCGGCCGAACTGTCCGCCTTGCGGGCAGTTCGGCCATCACTACCGGCATATGTATCAACATTGTTTGATGACATTGCAAGTGGATTTGTGCAATACTCATATTGCTCTCACTGGCTTCACAGAATGAAGAAGAGAGGCTGTAAAGCTGGTTCACAAATCTTTGGGAAAAATTAACAGCTACGCACAATGTAAGGCAATAGAACACAATCTAATCAAATTTTAGAAATTCTGAATGTTCCTAAATATATTTATATTATTATATATATTATAAATATATTTCTATTATATATTTCTATTATTTATATATATATATAAATATTATATATTTCTATTGGAAGGCACTTCTGCTGAGCAAGGCACCATTGCAAAGACTGTTCCTAGGAAGTGGGTGACCTCCTTGGAGCAGGGGGGGGGGGGGGGGGGGGGGGGGGGGGGGGGGGGGGGGGGGGGGGGGGCTGTTGACTTTCTTCAAACTTTCTGCACAATTTCCTTTTGAGCCTGTTGTCCGGTATCCTATCTGTGTTCACGTTACTGGTGTTTGGTACCTGTGATTACTACCTGTAACCTGAACTTACATCTGTACATGATTTTATTTATTTATATTTTTTTACATGAGGGTTTTATAAACCTTAAAATGAGGAATAATAACCAAATCCCCTCATACCAAGATGCCAACTAGATGAACCATTTACATATCTGTAAGTGAAACAGAATATTCAAAATATGGAACAGCAATTAAGTAAAATGTAAAAGTCATATTAAAATTATTTTCAATAGCACTTTAAAAGACAGACTCTCTGAGTTCACATTGCATTTTAATGTTACTTGTAAATACAGCTCAGTGACACACACATATCATACCAAATTCAGAAGGTTTTTAGGAATGATTTGGTCTGGTGATTAGTTTGGGAGGACATTGAAATTTGAACCCAATATGACTCTGTAGTGTCTAACCCTGAAACAGGACAATTAAATCAATGTCAGCATCCTGATTAGTCAGAATAACCCCCCACGTTGTCTCAATGCTGCAATAGCCATAAAACCAGAGTTTGAGACTGCCAAGGACTTGAGAGGCCGAACAGACTGGCATGAGATAGATCATCTTCCTGAGAAACCACTACGTGGTCAGAATATTTCAGTATTTGCCATAAGGGGACATCTGAAAGGGCTGTCTTTTAGCAAAAGCTCCATTTACATGACAGCAATGCCTTAACAGTCTATATAATCACAATGAATACTCAATAAGCCTGGGTTATACATCTTACAAAGTTTTCAAACATGTCAACTTTTTTAGTTGTAGTCATTACTTAAATTATCTGTCCTGATTGGCCTCTGCAAGACCTTCAAATCCCCAAATGTAAGTAAGGGAGTTCACCAGATAAGAATCAGGACACATTAGAAACCATTCCCATTAGGCAGAGTATCACATCCTTTCCTACAGTGATATGGGGAAGTCATGGCAATTGTCTGCAGACAACATTTTAGGTATAATTAGCACAGCCTTTAATTTCTGCAATATATAAATTGCTTTCCATTTTTTAATTTCCTTCTGACATCATGCTGATCTTCAGGTAAGTGGTTTCTACTGGTCAAAAGTTTGAGAACACCTTAACTTTTTTTTGAAGAAATTCAAGTAGTTCAATGTCTCATTGTGTTCTAAAATGAAAGCATGGAAGAAATAATTAAAGTAAAAAAATAAATTATTGAATCCAAGTCTAAACCAAAATGTTTTATAAACTTTATGACTCAAGTATCCCCTTTTGTCAGATATAACAGAGAATTATAGAATATGCTTGTGGCATTCTGTCTGCAATAGAAATCAAATAATCTTTAGAAAGTTCTCCCTGATTCAGTTGCAAACGTTCCCATAAATATTTGCCACTTGTATGTTGCTTTGCTTTCACTCTTCTGTCCAGTTCATCCCAAACCAGCCTAATGGGTTTACGTCTAGATAGTTCTAGTTAGCTTTCTGTTTGGGGTCATTATATTGCTGTAGGATGAACCAACTATGTGCACACCAGAGGGTACTGCATGACACTGCAGAATGGTGAATCCAGCTCCAGATCATTACACTTCCTCCTCGCCCTTTGGCAGTTGATGTCACACATTGTGGAACCATCCTTTTACCTACTACCTTGTACAAAAAGTGTGAGGAGCCACATATCTATTAAACCTTCTTCCAGTATTCAGCCATCCATTGGCAGTGTTTATGGTATGGACTTTTTCAGGTCTTAAGCCAGCCATAGACATCTCAATGCCTGGCTAATTTCTCAGCATATCGAGTTATGAAGTCATCATGTACGGCCAGTTATGCTGAGAATTGCACCCTTTGTGTGCCGGCATTTACTTGGATGGGGATTTGCGGCAGATAGATCCCCGCAACCGCACACAGCAGTTGATCGGTGCTGAAATTGTTTGCAAATAGAACCAGCTATGGCCACCTTTAGTAATGGCATTCTTGCCTCAACTCCACCTGTCAGATCTGCAACTAAAATTCTTTAGTTGCAACCAAGACTTATGTAACGGGCCAGTGTCGGGTAGTGAACTATTAACCACTCCAGAGAGCCAGTATAGAACAAGTTGTGCTTTATTGAGGCATAGCTCAACAATGAATAACTGTTCAGTATTATTTTTAAAGAAGTGCTGTCCTTGAAGCTTCACACCACACTGCAGCCCAGCAGCAGCAAGTTAAGGTGTTGAAACAGTCCAGTAGCCAGACCACGGGCACAACAGCAAACTGTCCCCAAGGGCAAGCACGGGCCCTCCGGTAATCCACCTGGCTCCAGCTGTCTTCTGCTCTGGGGCTCTCACTGACCTCTCCACTCCAGTGAGGGGGGGGGGGGGGGGGGGGATCCACCCCCTTTCCCTAGTGCAACTACGACTGTGACTGGAAGGCAACCGGCACAGTTCTGTACTCCAGACACGGGTTGCTACGCTCAGGAGCCATCTGTACGCTCCCTCCTGCTAAGTCCTGATTATGGGGAAAAACAGATACATACCTTGTCTTCCTCCTCTCTACCCAGATCAATGAGCAATGCATGTCCAGCCAGTTTTATGATCTCTACACCAAGGGGTTTTATGATCTCTACACTGGGACACCCACTAGTGTCCCGAGGAGAAACTGCAGCTTCCGAACCGAACTGTCCCTCTGCAATGATAGGCTCCTCCTCTCCTCTAGTGACTGGGGCAAGGTCCCCACTAAACTTGCTTAAAAGACCACTATAAAGCTTGAAGCTTTGGTCCTATGAGCTCCTGATTATGCAAGATGTTAAATCTTAGAAAAGTGTTGCTTTGGATCTGCTAGACCTCTTCCTGTGTGTTTTCTACAATGTACTATTAATGGTAAAGGTGTCTGTACTCACACCTTGACTTTCTATTCAATCTTTTAAGGGGTTAGGGGCTATGATAGTCTGTCTTTCTTCCATTGTTTGTGGTTTTTATGTTTCCATTTATAGCACCTTTCTATTTTGTGCGCGTATGGTACCACAGTTGGCTTTAATGAAGATAGTAGGGCTGTAAGTAATCAGGAAAACTTGGGAAATCATAAGGAATCGATAGAACCAATGTTCAAGGTGTGTTTAACCTCCCTTTAACCTCCCTTGTTACAGAACAGATTTATTATTAATTGTAATTACAATATTACTTGTAAATCAATTTCTTGTTTCCTGATAAACATCTTCTTATATCATTCTGAGATATACAATATCCAGTTTTATAAAACCTATTAAAGATGATGGGTTGTTGCGCACAATCTTTAGCAGTGATTACACAGCTATAGTGATAGCAGTGGCCATAAAGGCCCTCAGTTGGTGTGTGGGGCCTGAGCAAGGATCACAGAGTATAATGGAGTCAGTATGAGGGATGGGTGTTTAAGTTGTGTGTAGGTGTGCAGCTCTCAAAATGGAGGAGTGTGGCCCCCAGTAGCAGACAAATAAGAACAAGGACAGAGCCGAACAACCTAGTACAACGAATGGTTAAATAATGTGGAATAGGATAAGAAAAAACAAATTGAAACAAAATGAGACAAAACAACAGACAAGATACTCACATTGAGAGAGGTTTACAATGGTGGATCTCTCAGGGCCATGTGCTTTCCAGGAGGACCTCACATTTTGTCTCATTTTGTTTCAATTTGTTTTATGTTATCCTATTCCACATTATTTAACCATTCGTTGTACTAGGTTGTGCGCCTCTGTCCTTGTTCTTATTTATAAAACCTAATGTGTATTTTTAAACTTCTGGCAGTTCACCACTTACTATTGTACCATTTCAAGCTATTCATTGTACTTAGAATATCTGTAAACTAACTATCCTTTTCCAATGACCAAAGCACCACCATATAGGGTTGAGTCTCTATGGGACAAGGAAATATTGGGGTCATAAAAAAATGATACAAAATAAACCAAAACAAATCCAGGTTGAAGATAGAGACCACAAGCAACTGGATCTCTTAGCTAATGCATGTCCATTGAATTAGTAGAATTAACCAACACTTGTCTTCAAAAAATTTCCCCTATTTATCAATCATCCCAGTGATTAGTGCTAATCAGCCCAGGACAGACATTCTATATATTCCTAATACCCTCCATCATGTCATCAACTCGATAACCAATCGTCACATTTCAGGACAAGGGAGCTAATACTTAGAGACTTTAGCAGTCGCCCCTCTGATCTTTAGCGTTCCGCCTGTCTGATCAGCTCTCATTTAAACCTAACTACCGCTCGATGAGCTCTTATTTTACATTATTAATTGGAGTTGAAGGTTTCCGGATATTTGGGGAGCTATTTTTGGAGCATGCGTTGTGCCGCTGTTCCTATTTTTAGGCATTGCATATAAAGTATAAGCGTGCCCAGTAATCTGGGAAACAAGTGCTGTCACCATACGTTTTACACTTCCATGAGGCGATGTGACACCACAATTTCTGGTTCACAATCCTGAGTGGCAAATGAACCAGTTTCTAGAATATAATCAACCAGAAACTCGGAGCTCAATTTAAATATTCTTTATGTCAAGTCTGCAAAGAGAGCTTGTCAACCCTTAGCACAGAGAAGATGTGAACTGTTCTATTTTATAATCCGGCCAAGAACATCACTTTAAGGAGGAGTCATTTTTTTTAATGAAATTTTTTTCTGGCAGAGAGCTGAATACTATGGGTGAACATGACCATTAAAAGGTGAGGTTCTATAAATATAATTTATAATAATAATTTTAAGTATACATATCAATGTTGTGACCTTAACGTATATATCTTACCAACGAGCATCCTTACTTTATGAACAGATCATTAAAATTTACACTTTATATGTTTTGGCAGCGCTCCTGTCAGCATGTTAAAGTCACATTATTATTTAAATAGAGGGAAAAAATACACTGGCTACTTTTGTGACCTAACTCTTGGCAGACTAATAGCTGCCAGCAACATGAGGGATCAGTGGGATTCATCTAAAAACAAAATCTTTTACCCCTCATTCTTTCTAGAGACCTGTGATGGTGAACCAATGGCACGCATGCCCGAAAGGACACGCAAAGTCCTCTCTGCCGGTGTTCTGAGATATTTTCCTACCCCAAGATATCTTCCTACCCTAAAAATGAACATGCACAGATAGCTCTAGTTTTCCGAAATTACAGGGTTAATCTTAAGGGTTTCGGGTGTTTAATGTTAGGGGTTTGGGTGGAGTTAATTTTAGGGGGAATGGTGCTTGATTGTAGGGGTGAGCTTTAGGGCTCTGGGCATAAGGTTAGGGGGGTTTAAACTAAATTGACCTCCCCAATCTCCTAACCTACATACTCGAACTTCAGATTTGTGCAATGAAGGTAATAATAACTGTAGATCATGAATTCTCAAATTTACAAATTAAGTGCGAATATTAGGTGAAAAATTTCCTATACTGTATGTTGCTATATTTTGTGAATACGAATATTGCCTGTGATGCTCATTGCTAAAAGAAAAACCCTATACCATTATTCCTGAGTTTCCGATCAATCGCTGGGAAGACAATTAAAACTTTTTTGAAGCACCTATTGATTAGAGCATTCTTGGGAAGAAGTCTCATCCTGGTACATCTTGACTTGTCAATACTTGTTCACTCTACCTTTCAAAAGTGCTCCAAATTGTTAATGTCATCTTTTATGCTGCCCTCCTCAGGTAATCCTACAGATTTTCTATTGGCTTTAGGTCTGTGCTCTGGCTGGGCTATTTCAAAACTTGTGAAGTTATTTTTTCATTGATTTTAATGTTTTGCTTGGGGTCATTGTCTAGCTGAAAGGTGTAAAATGTCTTTAGCTTTTTAACAGATGCCCAAAACTTTGGGGCCAAAAGTGACCAAAAGCCCTAACGGAAATTAATAGAATTAATTATTGTGGACTGCCTCCTTACCAATAGTTTGTTGGTTATCTACCTATGCGTGCCACACCCAATATAAAAATATTGTGTACATATTCTCCTAACAAAGAGTTAAAACGGAAGGGAACACCCAACGTCCCAACTGAGTAAATGTCAGCAAAATCCAACTAAGACAGGTGAAGTTTGTATGGGATTAATTAAGATTTTTTTAATTAATGGTGCTTCAACAAAGTATTTTGTGGACATTTTATCAACCAGCTTTCATTGTGCATATTTTCTATATGTTTCCTCCTTATGGATTTGTTTGCTTTATTGGTTTCTTGGTAGATCATGAAAAGGTGGGTAAAGTATACACTATACTAACCAACCAGAACTGGAGCACACAGTGATTTCCCTACACTCCAACTGCATTGAAAATGGATGGCATGACGGTATACTCATGTATGTAGTGTGGCATTCCTGTATTCCGGTGATGTGTTACCACAATGCATAGGTCTAAGGAAGTCCTTACATAATGAACAATTTACCGTAAAAATGTTAACCAGAGCATCCAGATAATGCATCAGATTAGGTGGACCTGCTTACAAGAAAAAGAAAGGCGAGTCTTTGCAAATGAATTATTACCTTTGAAAGGGAAACAGTCTTGCAAAGTTTTAGGAACGGGTTAAAATGCGGAACACTTACTTGATCCTTCGACTGAAAAACTCTCTGAATTTTTCTCTCATTTCCAACCCTCTAAGTTTTGATCTTCTTCTCACTTGACTGCCCCGATTTTTTCCTTTCAGTGCCATGTCTCATTATATCCTCCATCTCTCTCCTCTGTCACTCCGGATCTGTCACTCTTTGCTACTGTCTCTTATGTACTGTTTAATCTGTGATTCTAGCTTCCTCTGCTCCCATCTCCCTGCCACTCACACCGTTCCCTCAGTCTCAGCTCTCTTCCGCTTTTTTTATTCTTTGGGTCTTTATTTTAAAATTACACTGGAGGATTTGGAGGCGATATCCGTCTCAGTGGAGCCCTAGAGGAACCAATTGATGGAAGGAAAGTCAGAGGAAGGTTTAATTTAGAAATGGCTGCAGGTTCCAGGCCTCCCGTCTCTTAGCCGCTCAGCTTTTGTAGATCAAGATGCTGGATGCCTTGCTGTAAAAGTGCGAATTGACAAGCCAGAAATAAATTTAGAATCTTAGAAAAGAATCTTAAGCGATGACTCACAGTGAGCGGCTTGGTAATTGGCCAGTTTTATTGTGGCTTTGGGCATTGGGCATTCTGGGCATAATAGTAGTGATGGACATACACACAAGTGTGGCAAGGTAATAAACTGTTCCCAGTGCTCTAATGTAGTCATGCAGCCAATAAGAATCCAAAACTCCTATGAACCCATGCTGCTTTATCACAAGGCCAATATGGACCCACAATGCTATGTCACAGGACCTATATAAACCCACACTTCCCTGTCATGGGACCCATATAAACCCATACTGTCTTATTGCAGGACCCATATAAACCCATACTGTCTAATTGCAGGACCCATATAAAAACCATATTGTCTTACCCTGGGACCCATATGAACCCATGCTGCCCTGTAACGAGACCAATATGAACCCACACTGACATCTTACGAGACCCATATTAATATATACTGCCAAGTCATAGGATCCATGATGTTTGAACATAACCAAATGGGAACTAAGCATATACCACAGTTGATACCATATCTGCTGATAGTTGCCTAGTTTTTGAGGGTGCATTGAATTGGTGTACCCAGTCCCACATAGGATGTAGGAAAACACACTTGGCAATGTGAGCAGTTGCTGCCGAGTGTCAGGAAGCCAAGACGCAAGCTTGTCACCCAATTACCTGAGGTACCAACAAATCAACTAGTAGAGGTAAATAAAAAAGAAACCACACAAAGAGAAAGAAGAGAATTGGAAAGGGAAAAGAGAGCTGATAGCATTAAAGGAAGAAAAGAGGGAAGGATTGGGTTATCTGTGGGTGTCGGGGTACCCTGTACCATGATGTAGTAAAAAAGGGTCTAAGAGAGAAGGGGAGTCTAAGAATGTAAGCCAATCACATCTTAGCTTGATTGGAGCAATCGCTGAATGGGTAAGTCGGTTTGAGTTGGATACCCACTCCTCAACAGATGGTGGTTGGATAGATTTCCAATGTAGTTCCAAGAAGAAAAAAAATTGATGGAGGGAGATTCACCTAAAAAGAAAGCACAGCTACAATTGGAGTCTAGGGTTGGGGATGTGTGTTGTATACTGGTGAATCGAAGCCTGCACATTTTGTTAAGTAGGATCAAAGTGTTGGCTCTCCATATGTTCTGTGTGTACAGAAACACACAAGTGATGAAGAGTTTAATTGTTCAAATATTACAAAATATTATTTATTATAAGGTTTATGTTTATCTATGAGAATTTACCTTGTAGCAATAATTCACGAGTATGTTGTGCAGTCTTTACATCACTCGCTGTGCTCTGTATCCATTCTACTATTATCTATATCATTTCATATTTTTATTTCACATTTGTTGTAAAAACTGAAAAAAAAATTGAAACAGAAAACATAGTAATGTTTATTCTTCGCTATTCTATTCAAAAGTAAGCATAAAGAGTCCTAGTCTCCACTGCTTCAAAACCCCCACGTTTGACAAGCCCCAAGCACGTGGAACTATTAAAATAATAGTGTAATAGTGTATTGCTGCTGTAATTTGCTCTGTCTGATAAAGAGTTAACTGCAGCTGCTGTGTCCCAGCCGAGGTGGAGGTGTGTTGCTTGTGCCAAAGGTTACAAATATTAGTGATAAGGGAAATTCCAGTCAGAGTTCTTCACAGGGAGCAGTGAAAGAGGTCCTTAAATTCAGTGGAAGGAAGTCAGGCTGGCCTGCCGGGTGGGAGAACTCGAACATGAGAGTGTGCCAGACCCCTTTTACCAAAGCTAGTGTGAAGGGTAACTGTAAGGCCCTGGGACTGTCATCACTGGAGAGGCCTTTACTAAGGAGAAAGTGGGCAAGTAATGTGCTACCTTTACTGGGCACAGGCTTAAGAGAGAAACAGAGCTCCCAACCCCCACTGTGAGGCCCTGCACATGTTAAAGGCATACCCAGAGACATGTTTGGGCTGTGTTGCATTGATTCACAACATAGAGCCTCAGGTTGACATTCACTATGGGTATAGAGAATGCATTGGTTGCATCAAGAACGCTAGGGTTTGCGTTTGGTTCATGCATTTATCCATGTGGAAAAAAAAAATTTCTCTCCCTCAAATGTTTTTTGGATACATAAAGTCTGTCCTAACGCTCTGTGGAGACAAAGCCAACAGCTAGGCATACATGGCTTGATTTTCTGCTTGATTGAATAAAAAAATGATAGTTTCAGAAAACATTCAAAACTGATCGATTTCTTTCCTTATTTCTGGGTAAATGCTCCATGTTACGATTGGATCCAAATCTATTGAAATATGTAGAAAACCTGCCAGATACTTGAACAATCAACTGAAATTTACCATCACTGCTCGTTTTTGGTTGATTGATTCAGCTAGAACAATCGAAACAGTTATGCCCAGCTGGTTAGACAATGGACTAGTGACAGCTGTCTGTGCTTGTTTATTTTTGTATTAGGGTGATTTGGTAAGTTCCCCTACTTACATTATCCATAGTACAAGTGAGAATGACATGACAGCACCACGACTTTCCCTGAGTGGACTTTGACTTTCATGTAAATGTTTAATAAAAAGTTAAATAAATTCCATGAAAATCTTGTAGCTCATTATCAAGAAAGAAACCATCATGTGAGGAGTTGGTCCTCTGGCAGAAGAACCCTTGCACTGTGTAAAATCAGTGGTCTCTCTGCAGAAGTCTGACATTAACTTTGATGCTTGTATGGCATCTTGGGTCTACTGTAATGTTGTAGAGTTGTAAGTGGTAGAGGGATATGTGCAACAAAAGGAGCTCTAAAGGGCACCTCCTGGGTCAAGATGGATATCTGGTCTTATCTCTGGCTGAACTGGCTGTCTTTTTCCTTGTACAGCTCCTCAGTGCGGCACTGCGCAAGTGACTGGGCTTTCATACAAGTACCTGGAGAAACATTTGACAGTATCTTACAGCTCCGGTTATGATGTAAATGTTACCCTCTTATCTCTGAATTCTTTTCGGCTAGGATAAGGCTATACTCAGGCCTCTACGTTATTGAAACACAGTCCACACACACTGGACATTGGTATGCTTGAACCAGTCCTTATAGTCATTACATACAATCCTTTACTGCATCTGAGCCCAGAGACAGGGTACAGTTCTTGGGGTGATGTTGCAAACAAGGGATAGTCATAGTGGAATAGATCTCAACCCCAGGGCTAACTATAAGGGAGATTATCACACACTCTACCCTGAGCCATGGGGGAGGCCATTCCAATTCTCTTCAATGTTAAATAGAAATGTAAAGACATGTAACTTCAGCATTCAGTTCAGCAAAAATGACTTTTACGCATTAAAAAAACAAAGAGGAGGAAGAGGTCCCACAGCATTAGGTGTCCAGGGGGAAGATAGATGCACCCCCCCCCCCCGACAAAAAAACAAAACAGGTATGTATACGCACGGTAGTTCTGGGTACTGAACAAAGATATATCACTATATTCGAGATCTTCGCAAAGTGTTGAGATTCACAATAAGAATTTGCGATCAACACTACTGGGCACCTGCAAAACCCAAAAGAATTAGCTGCAAATGATGATTTCAAATGATGGTTGTCTATGATGGACACTGGTGGTGAGGCAGGATTTGCATGCATCTGAGGACAAACCTTCCAGGGTTAGTGTACTGTAGTGTTCAGCTTCTTTATTATTGCAGATAATGGCCCCCAGAAGACCCTTCCATCTTACTGCGGGACATTGACTTGTCAGCAGAGCACTGGAGGGCATAATAGATATAAATATTGTGTTAAATCTCTTTGTCAGAGGATCGGTTAGCAGATTAATGTCCCTGCACACAGGTTCTATCTATCCTGTCCTGTCTCACACCTCTCCCTTTGTTTAATATATTCTCTTTAACCTGATAATATACGTCTGATTTTTTGAAGCACTGTTTGGAGGGAGTAGTAACTTTTTAAGACAAATCTTTGGGATATCTGCTTTTACACACACATGAATGACATAGGCTTCAATAGGATGGTCCATTCTATAGCAACGGCAGCCTAAAATCTTCTGTGAAGGCTTTCTGCAAGGTTTATGGGAATTTTGATCATTCTTCCAGAGGAGCATGTGTGAGGTCAGACACTAATTTTGAGCTAGAAGGCCTTGGTTTTAAGGTGTTCTCTAGGGTTGAGGACAGGGTTCTGTGAAGAGTAGTGATGATCACGAATATTCGGATTCCGAATATTAATCGCGAATATCGGCAA